>NJRP01000089.1:343425-385675 GCA_003063835.1 Aphaenogaster floridana | reverse complement strand
AAAACCGCAAACGTTTCGACTCCGATTTGAGTCCTCCTCAGTGCATACAATTAAAAGTGATAAATGAAATGGTAAAAGAAATGAAATTTACGTCACCTCCAGAAATACTTAGTATGTGACTTGACTTAAAAGGAGAAAACCAAAAAAAATTTTTTTAGGTAATAGAAATTTACCTAAAAAATTTTTTGTTTTCTCCTTTCCATTCGTAAGTTGTGTCGCATGTCGAGAGCAGTTGGGAGCATGTGGATTGTAAAGTGCCGATAACGATGTTTATGCACAAGCGCAAGGCCGCCCAATGCAATTGCCAAAAGTTTGAAATATATATAAAGTGACTATTAATGTAACTATTAAATTAGTTACTAGTTACCGAAAATATGTAACTAAGTTAAATTACAGTTACAGATGGAGAAAAAGGAACGAAGTTAAGTTAGAGTTACCGAAAAAAAGTAACTGTAACTGTAACTTCGTTACAAGTAACGAGTAACTTCCCAACCCTGGTTTTTTCCACCCACTGGATTTTTCCGACCAACCCTACTTCTCCGCGAATACACCGCTCTTTTTCTCCATCTATGCCGCGGCGGACACGTGGTCGTTAATATCGGCAAATATTAATATAGAAGGCGATTCGAGAGTTCTAAATAGAGTATTGGATCGTATCATAAGTATACGTGCATTCGATTACTCAGAAAAAAAGAGGAACGCCACTTTTGTGTACTCGTTTATGTTTAAGCGAGATATCCCGCACGTAAAAGAATAGATATTCACAAGAGATAGGAGTCGCAGCTTATCGAACTATTTTACAGTCGACGTAACTGTACTTTCACGTGATGTCTGTTTCCTTTTTCCCACGTCAATATAAAAATGCCGCTCCGGGGATAATCGGATAAACTAACTCCGGGAGAGGGTCGTTATTGTGGCACAAGTAGGTATATCACGAGAGATGCGATTCTATCGTACCTTCTGAAATTAACACCGAAATTTCGAGTTAAAATTATTCGGTGCAGAACGACAGTTCGTCAAGAAATTTTCCTTAAAAAAAAAAAAGAAAAAGAGTACAGATTCGTCGAAGAATCTGTCATTAGAGTCGAGTCCGATCGCTTCTTCGCAAGAAGTAAAAGAACGTATCTCGGAGTCGCGATCACTTCGTGGCCATCTATGCCGGTCAGTTTGGCGATCCTGTCTCGTTAGTACAATAATGTTGGAATAACGATAATATCCATTTATCTGGAAGATCAAGAGCGCGCGCACGAGCACAAGGGCTTGTGAACATCGTATCGCTAAAGTTGGAAGAATGCTCGCCGCTATTGTTACACTTCAGTCAGCTGTTGGTCGTCTTGGGGGGTAGTTTGGAAGTCTCGCAATAGAGAGAACCAGAGGAGCTTTTTCCCATCAGGCGACAGTGTTGCCCGAAACTCGCATGCTAAGAAATTGCTACGCGATAAATACTAATTAATAATAATTAATGTGGGATATAGAGGTGGTATAATAATTAATAATTAAATATTATAATCCGCTCGTGTTTCTAAACAACAGAATGATCAAATAGAAAGGTCAACTTTTTATGAGCAATTATTAGATGGAAAAATAACAATCTTATTCTTTTATTACATAATAGAGTTTCGACTTACTTAATCGTCTTCAGTCTATTAGTTAATATAAAATATTATACGAAGAAAGATAAAGAAATGAAAAAGAAAACGTGAAGAATTCGATCGTACATAATTATATGACGATATAATTATATTATGTAATAATAAGTATTTATACATTATTATGTAATAATAATAATGTATAAAAGAATAAGATTGTTGTTTTTCCATCTAATAATTGCTCGTAAAAAGTTGACCTTTCTATTTGATCATAATTAATCCAAATCAAAGAAAAAAAGATGTTTTTATTAATTATTAAAATCCTTTATAGGATAATTTTTCGAGTAAAGGCACAATAAAAGATCGTCGATCCACGTGATAGGGGGAAAAGAAAAAACCGCGAATGCAAGCAACATTGTTTTTTTTTAATTTACCGAACGAAAGGATTTAATAAGGCGATCTGCGGCGAGAGATAAAATCGTCGAACAAGTCAGGAGATCGCAATGAATCAAGAGAGAGAATGATCGTGAAATGGAGAATTCGTCGTCTTCAGAGCGAAAGAAGAGGAGTCAGACCTTCAACCCGTGGGACGACGCGCAGATTTTAACGCATGTCACCTCGAAGCATGCGTCCGATTTCGTCCGTATGAGGATATTCGACGCGCCAGTGATGCCGTCGCGAAATTACAATCGCAATCCTGCGGATGTCGGGGACGAGAATTACTACAACGCCGCCGACAGAACGCCGTTTGATTACCTAAAGGCCAACATCATCCCATCGTACTCCGTCAACACCGTGCACCTGCAGAATCCTTACAGGCCGCCCCAACGGTTGGAGGGATTCGCGTCCCGCGATCACACGAAGGTAAGATTAACGTTTGAGAAGTCTCCGAAATCGTTTCCGGCGAAGAATATGCGCTATCAATTGAAGATAAGACGCGAGCCGTACGAACAGAAGTAAGACATAAGCGTGATTATGCGTAGGATATGTATCCGTCGCAAGATTTCACCCTGAGATCGAGATACAACAACAACCTGTTCGCAAAGAAGGAATCAACCGCGAACAAAAACAACGATCAAGAGAACAAGAAAGCCGAAAGGTAAAGTTCATTTAACCCCTTGGCTGATAGGCGAAGAAAATACTTTTGGGCCAAAAATAATTTCGACGAAAGAGTTAATAAAATAATAAAAAGAATACCTACTGGGGTAGTCGCTGAATCTAAACTGAGGTCAAAATTAAATTCAAAATGGCGGATCTAATATGACGGACCAAAAATGCAAAAAATGTCCGATTTGCATAAAAATTAGTTTTCAGGGGTTTTTTAAGTCGGTGGTTTCAAATTCGAAAAAAATTCAAATAAAAATTCAAATTAAAAATAGAAAAAACAAAAAAAATTTTGTTCGCCATATTGAATCTATAAATTTTTATTTTATTTTGAAATCAACGGTTTCAAAAACCTTTAAATTTTTATGCAAATCGGACAATTTTTTGCATTTTTGGACCGCTATATTGAATCCGCCATTTTGAATTTCACAATTTTGACCTCAGATTTGTATTCAGCGACCCCAAAAATATAAAAACATGGTGTTCTGTTCTAATTCCTCCAGTATAAATATCTTTTTCTGTATGTGCGGATATTTCCGGCATGCATCATTCTTGGTCACTTTTGTCAATGACGGATATATCCGTCATTGACAGTAATGACAGTCAAGGGGTTAATTAATTAAATGCCAATAATATACATCTATCTAATCTAATACGATTCTCAGATCGAAGACTGGAAAGAAGCATCAAAACTGCACAGAAATTAGTGAGCTTGCTAAGCAGTATTGCTCGTGCAGCACCCTTCACGGTTTGCGTTATGTCGGTGACGCGGGATTATCAATCGTAGAAAGGTATAAAAGTTCTCTCTCAAAGAAATCTGAAACTTACATAATGAGGGATTCTTTCCATTTGGGCAACTATCTTTGAGCCTAAAATTCTGCAAAGTAGACATTGCAAAATTTAAAATAATTTTTTAACTTTTTATCAAGACACAATTTTTAATATAATGAAATTATTATAATTACGAAATATATATTATAGCATATATATATATATATATATATATATATATATATAATGTACATCTCAAAAAATATATATTTTATATTTATATTTTAATTTTATTCTAAGAGTAAATGATATATATATATATATATATATATATATATATATATATTTAATACTTGCGCATATGTGTGTGTGTGTGTGTGTGTGTGTGTGTGTGTGTGTGTGTGTGTGTGTGTGTGTGTATAAACAATTATATTAATATAATTATATATTATGATTATATTATATAGAGCATAATTAATAAATGAGTCGTCAGTTATAAGTATTTATTTTACACGCGATTTTAGGATATAGATGTTTTAACACTGGATGCGTTATTTTTACAGAGTATTTTGGGTAATCTCGTTCACCATCGCGCTGATAGTGGCGATATATTACATTTGTCATCTCTATCAGAAATGGAACGGAGCTCCCGTCATTATTTCTTTGAGCCCCGATCCGGTTTCTCTCAAAGAATTTCCGTTTCCCTCCATAACAATATGCAACATGAATAGAATCAAGAAGACAGAGGCAATGCGGATCCAGCGAGGGTAAAATGTGCATTAGATCATTAATTAACTATATTATTATTTTATAATAATTAGTAATTAATTTAATTATTAAAATAAGTATCATTGTAAAAAATAATTATTTTTAAAAAATTATAATACAGAATTATAAAAAATAATTGCTTTTGCGTTTTCTTTTTTGTTAGGCATGACGAGTTGGATCAACTAATGCTGGAAGATATGTGCAGTTCGGGCAACAACAATATAACTTACGATGACCAGACTATAGATTGGGACAGAATGCTGAAGTTTATGATAAATGTATATAGAGTTATTTCGTAACATGCATTTAACATATACCAAGAAAAATTAGTTAAGATAATTGTAGGGACTAAAATTATATTTCTCGAGCGAAGTTGACGAGATTGAGATTATCTTAACACTTACTATTCTATAATGAAAGACAATGGCTCGTTTATACAAAAGTAATGTGGAAAGGTCAACGGCCAATAACGAGTAATACATATGTTATCTAGAATATAATATTCTTCATTTATTTATAAAAAAGAAAATTACTGAACGTAATGTTTCGAACATACACAGCAGTCTTCACATCAGCAGTGATAAAAAAATTATTAAAGTAAATATAAAGGGAACAATAGGAACATAACAATTTAATTCATATTAAATATTATACTCTAAATAACAACATCCATATTGCTCGTCATTGGCCGTTGATCTCTCCAAATTACTTCCACTCTAAACTTTTCATTTTCTTGCTCAGGTAACCCAACCGTGCACAGACATGTTGTACTACTGCGTTTGGCACGGGAATCAGACTGATTGCGAGAGGATTTTTAATCCTACCATGACCGACGAGGGTATTTGTTGCAATTTCAACTCAGTTACCAAAAAACATCTCTTCTATAATGCGTGAGTAAAGCAATCAAAGTCGTGTAGTTGTGAAGTTGGTAAATATGTCAACCAAATACATCCTATGACCGAAAATTTCTGTTAACGGTGTTTCAGACGCGATTGGCCCGACCTGAATATAACATATCCGTCCGAAAGTGTTGATTGGAATGCTGAAAAGGGATACGACGAGAGTATGTCACCGGATGTTATACCATGGAGACCTTACGGTGCTGGATTATATTACGGCTTGACTTTAGTTCTCGATGTTGAACTGGATGAATATTATTGTTCGTCGACCGCCGGCGCGGGCTTTAAAGTGCGTCTTATCCTACGAAAATTCTCCTTTTCGTTTTCTCTTTTTATTCATTTTGCCGCAGGCGAGAGTTTATTAAAGAATGATTTCGGAAGTATTCGCCATCTAGGAAAATAGTTTACGTATAACGGGTCTCTCTGTCTCTATCTCTTGTTAAAATTTAAGTGAATTACTTTCTCGACTGGCATCGACTGATCCTATAGAATCCTTTTTACAATGATACAACGTTATCTCCCGGTGGAATATCGATGCTAAGCGACATGGTTCTGATTCCACAGATGCTGCTCCATAATCCTGTGGAGACACCGAAAATCGCCGATTTCTCGTTCTCGATCACACCGGGCGAGGAGACCCGGGTAATCATAAGGCCGCGGATATTGTCCGCTAATCCATCGATAATCTCTATCCCGCTACAAAAGCGGAAGTGCTTCTTCACGGCCGAGAGAAAACTACGTTACTATCGGACGTACACGCAAAGGAACTGCATTTTAGAATGCGAGGCGAATTTCACGCAGCTACTCTGCAATTGCGTGCAGCACTATATGCCAAGTAATTAAATTTAATTCTTGATTTCGTACCAATCTGACAAATTGAGTGGCAAAAATTTATTTTTAATAAATTTATTAAATATATCTGTTTAAATCATATTTCTCAAATAAGAAATTTTAATTAACGCATCTAACAAATACGCCATAAATCATTAAAGGAAAACTATCTTGAGAAATTTAAGAGTTTAAATATTGCAGAAATTTTGACTAACGCATCTAAACAAATATGCCATAAATCATTAAAAGAAAATTGTTTTGGGAAATTTAAGTTCAAATATTGCAGAAGAAATATCTCGATCTTCTGTTGCAGTTTGAGAACGAACAAATGATTCTTTCTGCATCCTGAAACTAAAAATAAGGCTATCGTTAAAACTGTTATCACATGTATGCCAACACTGTCCTCCGATTAGTGGAGTAGCGAGAAACTAAAATAGATTTTTCATAATCTGGCGAAATTTGATTCTTTTGTCCATCTACTAAAGCGATATTATTTGCAGAATCATCGAAAACGCCGATCTGCGGCAAGAAAGGTGACCAGTGCGCTAACCGTGCCAGGCGAGCCATGGAAGTCAAACTCTATGACGAGGATTTTACGAGTCCGCTCAACATTACGGAGATGTGAGTTCATTTCTCGGAGTTATATATTTTTCTAACGAGAGAAAAACAGAGCACGGTCATTCACGAGCTTTCGTTTCTCGCAGACCAAGCTGCAATTGCTGGCCAAGTTGTTTCGAGATCAATTACAGGATAGAGCTCTCCCAGAACAAACTGGTGTCGTCCTTCCACACTAACAAACAATACGTGAAGAAGAACATGAATTACTTCACGTAATTAAATCTAATTAAACGCGAATGAAATTTATCGCGGCAGGTACTCGTTGACGCGAATAAGAGGTGCAACAGGTTGACATTCAGATCCCAGGATACAAGGTGTCCCGGAAAAACACTTAAGTAGATTTTATCCTTACAAACTTTCATGCTAAAACTTAAATACAAACTCAATGCTGATGGATCCAAATTTGCAATATATCTCTGTTTTTTCTAACCAAAAATAGAATGCAAGTTTAAAAAAATTTATCGTTGAATCAAAATCAGTTCTGTTTGGACACCCTGTGCATTATCCGCGTCGCGTTCGGCTCTGCCACGAGCTGCATATATACAGGTGCCTTCGTAATAAATCTCAATATCACATTTCTTTTTTTCTTTCATAATTTACAATATTTTTTTGATCCTTGCAATTTTTAACATAGAGAAAACATAGCGGTAGTTCATCTGTTCTTCGTGGACTCCCAATTCACGAAATATATGAAAAATGAGCTTTTCGGATTCATCGAATTTCTATGTAAGTATCTGATCTTGAGCGATTATTTTTAAAAATATTTAAAAATCACGAATGTGTGCAATTTACAGCGAGTACGGGAGGCTTGCTGGGTCTCTTCATGGGCTTCAGTTTTTTGTCGTTCATGGAAATAGTGTACTTCTCAACTATGCGGCTGTGGTGCCGCTTGCACAATCGCCAGGAATTGCCGAGATCCACTGTGCTCCAGACACATCCGTTGGACAACAAGAAGGTGATCTATCCGTTCACGAATTAAATTTAGATGCAGATACCATGTAAATAGCGACCTATACCGGGTGAAGTGAGTCATCGCTTTGAGTGTCTGACATTTAATGGAACATCAATGATTAACTCGACCGACAGAACTGCTTATAGCTTTAATTATTAACTATATAATTCCAACTTCTCGCTAGACGTATTCGTGATTTCCGACTCCAGAATAATGATTTTCCAAATAAGTAATTTAGAAATTACTTGATTTAGAACGAGTTAATTATGTGTGCTGTAAAGATGAATCAAATTCTGGATTAAAAAGTAAATTCCAAAGAAAATTGTAGAACGTATTGCCCTCCTCTCTCCTCCTCCTCCTCCTCCTTGAGAGGAGTTTCTTGTCAGTTCAATATCAAGTAAATATAAACATCTTCCTTCGCAAGCGCGTGCTGCCAGTTCCTTGCCCAAGCAACGTCGACCCGAACATCAAAGTTGTATCGATGACCGACGTAACGATCGACAGGCGAAACTTTCAAGGTTTCGGGACACGGAGAAACGCGCTTAATATGCGGACACATCCGCGTTGTTACTGTCGCGAGCGGAGAGTGGTGGATAGGGATCATTTTCGCGTGCCTACGGCACGGGAATTCCGTCTCGTCGGGGCACCGCGCCGGCGTCGATCGCGGGTTAACGGATCGCAGAGCGACGTAGCGAGCGTCCCGCCGAAGAGGCCGTCGTCTCGCAACCGCGGCTGTCACTGTCAACTCGGCCGAGGCGTCGTGAGGTCGACCCCAGATCCGAGAAGTCGCGCGACACGCCAAGACACTTCCTCGGCTCTCGGCGACACCTCCAGCCTCCGTCTCGCGGTTACCTTTGCTCTGTTTGCTCCCATTCACAACCGTGCGATCCTCGGCGATGACCGGACGAACGGCATCGCGGCACGTCGAAAACTCCAGATAAGACACCAGACCTGATGACGCGAACCCTCGCCGTCGAAACACAAGATTACACCTGATTACACCACCGACAGTCGCGACGACGCCATGATGATCAAGCCGACGCCGATGGCGCAAGCAAGCAGCGAAAGCGAACGGAACGACCAATCGCAGCCCGACAGTTTGAAAGTGGCCGCCTGGCCACTTCTCGATCGCGATGGATGATTGGACGATTCCCTCGCTGCTCGAATCCTGCCGCTCACTTCACACACCAGATACACGCGCACGAGACTCCGCGACCAATGGGCTGCGTTCACGCCGCAGGGATGGGACGCGAAATTTAGGACAACTTCGACCAAACTCCTCGAGTTCATCGCCGATTAAATTAATAAATTAACATATGTAATAAATTGTAAGTCGACCTAACTGGCAAGAGATGGTATTCTATTAAATATAAATTTATAAATTAAGTTGAATAATCGATTAACTCAACTGGCAGAATTATTTACGATAAAATTTTTAATTGTGTAATTGTAATTTTTAACTGTTATAATTTTTCTAAGTCCTAAAAGGAGAACAGAAAAGTCAAAATAATGTCAATTTGACATCATATTGACCAAATTTATATCATTTTTTGGTCATGATTGAAATCTCAATCTAAAAATCAAAAAGACATAATAAAAAAGGAGTCAATATAAAGTCATTTTTAAGTCATCTGCGATCGAGATTTCAATCATGACCAAAAAATGATATAAATTTGGTCAATATAATGTCAAATTGACATTATTTTGATTTTTCTGTTCTCTTTGGGGTCAGTCTTAGAGCGACTTCGATCATGCTCCGATAAATTCAATTAATAGAATTGCTTAAAACAAAATTTCTAACTATATAATTTGTTGTTTTTAATATAATTTTTTTTCGCGCGTTAAATAAAAAATTAATAATCCTATTCATGCTAACAAAATAATGTAGATATTATTTGATAAGTTAATTTGCTGATTAAATTAATCAAAGTTTGGTCGAAGTCATTTTTAGAACGACTTCCACCAAACTCCAATTAACTTATTCGGCAAAATTGTTTTCAACTATATATAATTCTAATTTCTAAAAGTATATGTATAATTTCTAGCTGTATAATTTACCCCTACAGTAACTTCCACTAAACTTTGATTATTTTAATCGGCGATTAATTCAACCGGCAGAATTGTTTATAATAAAATTTCTAGATATATATTTCTAATTATATAAACTATATAGGTTCTAATTATATTATATATTCTAGTCACCCTCGGAGTGATTTTTACTAAATTCCAATTAACTCAATCGACAGAATTATAGTAGCTGCTGAAAAGTATCGGTTAGCTTGCTTTTAAATGATAAATCTTATGTTTAGGTTTGAACTGTTATTGGCACTTTATTAAGACTTAATAGAGTATGTAATCGGATCTATAAAAATATTCGTTGTAAAAAGCGATGGAATATACAAAGCAAATCGAATGATACGCCGATATAAGAATCTAAAAGAGGGATTAAACAACATAAATTCTGAAAAAATTCGATTCCCACCACTTTCGATTTTAACGGAGATTATACTCTAGAAGTTGATGTTAAAAATAGAAAAAATATATACTATGCAAGAATAATGACTTTCTCCAACATTTCTGATAGGATGTCAATCAAGAAACTGCGGAAAATATTACTGGTTATAGCTCTAGAGACACCCAATAATGAGAAAATTAATCGCGTAAAAAGACCGATAATTCGTAATTTCGTCGACGATGTGTGGAAGCTCGATAAAAATCGGATCTGGTCGTGAAGTGATAAGTTTGCAAATGGTTATTGTGGCCTTTCGGAATTCTACAAAGTTTTATCTCTCCATATAATCAATGTATAAAATAATACGTATGTTTCTCTCTTGGCACACGCACCCGCTCGCACGCACGCACGCACGCACGCACGCATCCACACGACGAAAATAAAGGTCACCCAGAGCCTTGAAAAATGAAAATGCCCGTATCCGGACATCATTTATTGTTATCACCTAAGATCTGATATAATCGTGCGCTAGTTTCCTTTATTCGGTACGATTTGCACGTTATCTAAGCGATAGTCAAGTATGATACACGTTACATTCAAAATTATCGTTCTAGGTATATTGACAGCAGACTAATCTAAAAGTGACGTCCTTCTTACGACTTCTTCTTTTCCCTCCCTTCTTCCCGCTCATACGTAAAATAGCGTGTACACGAACGAGTTTATCGGTGACGGCCGTTTCACAACCGTAACTCGCAGCGGACTCTTCGTTATCCGAAATTAATTGTTACTCGGCCTATTTTCAGACGCAAAACATTTGATTGTTTGGAGGAACGAGAGCTTCCTCAATCGGAGCAAAAAAGAACCGCCCAAAGGACGTTTTAATTACCACAGATCCAGCAGAGTTTCTTCTGATAAAATTACTTTGTCCGAGTTCATTCTATTTTCTAAAACATTTTTCAAGTTGTACGCGGAAATTTGAATAGCTGCAATGAACGTTGCATTATCTTTTATGTCCACTTCCACCAATGTAGATTAATTTTAATCTCGGTTTAACTTACTCTTTATCTTTTTCTAGTTCTAACTGAGATTAAAGTTAATTTACATTGGTGGAAATAGACATTAATCACTTATTTAAACTATATTCCAGACGAACAAGAGTCCACAGAGTTGCGGTTGCACTCGCGGGCGCGATAAGCGAAACAACTGATGGCAAAGAAAACGATTTCTCTTGTCTGAGAATTGAGAAATCGTGATTGTGGTGGGTCGAAGAAAGATACGGAAATAGAGAGATAGAGCGTGATAATGCGAGAGGACGACTTTTGACTTACATCAAAGTAACGCATCATAGATACATGTCCCTTCGCATACATCGTCATATTATGCGATACGATAAGATGGTCGAATTAAACGATGTGAGTGGTGGCGGGGGTTGAAAAGAAGACGTTGGTATTTCCCGTAAAACTAACGGTAGATAGTACCGACGCAGGATAGTCGTAGCGATGGCATTCTAACAGCACGTTTCCTTTCCACCTCGTAAGGATGTGCGGATATCGCGACGGTTCTTGCTCTCTTTCTCTTTTTACAGTTATCAAAACGTTTTTTTTTTTTTTTCGGGAAGGGTGAGTAAAGTTAAGCCCACACGTGTCGTATACGCGCGATAACGCGCCGTAGATTAGCTTAGAAAATTGCAAACTTCCCTCTTCCGAAGGTTCTTTAGTCTTCCTTACGTTACGAGAGGCCGTTTAATCCTAATTTACATTTCGTCGCTTAGCAGGTATTATCCACAGTATTCGGTATCAGAATATCGCCTTTACAATCGTTACGCTTATTCGTACGACATATGAAGAACAGATAATTTATTAGGAACGTGTTTTATTATAAAAAAATCACTACTATAACTATCGTTATAGATAGATGTCGATATTTATATTTATATATATCGTAAATTAATCCAGCGAGGCGTGACAAATCAATCCGCACGTGGTGTGACCTCCTTCATTCGTACATGATGAATGCGTCAAAATGATCGTTAATTACATCGAGAGTCGG
The DNA here is from genome assembly GCA_003063835.1 of Aphaenogaster floridana. NCBI lineage: Eukaryota > Metazoa > Arthropoda > Insecta > Hymenoptera > Formicidae > Aphaenogaster > Aphaenogaster floridana. The sequence goes on along the minus strand of NJRP01000089.1, from coordinate 373,642 downwards.
ATATATAGGACAGTAAGATGCTACAATTAAAAAAATAGTACACTTCGGCAAATGGAAATATACAAATTCGCGGGGGCGCGCGTTAACGCTCTACTTCTGCGTAAATACAAAAATTACAGTAAGCGCAAAAACGGTTGACACGTTCTCAGGCCTTCAGGAGTTCCACGGTGGAAGGGTCGGGATGTGTGTCTGAAGGGATTTCGGGGGATCCGCACGTGGTATTCTGCCGGGAACGCAAGACAACGTTGCTGTCAGAGAAACTGATTACCGCACCGAAACCTCGACCCTTAACAGTGCAAAATTAACAAAATTATAAGTAGTTCCTCTAGGCGAACCGCAAGTTCGTTCGATGGCTCTTAGAATCACCCTCGCTACGGATGCACGAGAATAGCGATGAAACGGTGAAAAAATATTTCCGGGACGCGTGCCACGGAAAGAATAGTTTTTCTGAAATATCTAAAATTTTGGCCAGATACAGATCTGAAAATAATTTCGTTGGGTCATCAAAATAATTATATAGGACGTTTTAAATAGTTGCTATCAGATAGAATATCAAAATTTTCTGCAGCATTATCATCATGTTTCAGCGTCCTACATAGTTACTTTTGACGATCTAAATTATTTTTAAACAATATAATTACAAGACCGCGAAGTGTAACAATCAATTAAAATCGAGAACGGCCAAATACGGTCATAGCAGATCTTAGTGCTCATTAATATTTTATGTGTGATTTTTCTAGTTCTTTTAAACTACGCACCGTTACTTTCGGACTTAAAACGCAGTTTTTGAAACCAGAAAAGTAATATCACAATGATAATGATTGAAAAATGAAAATTATTTTTAGATCTGTATCTGGCCAAATTTTTAAATACTTCGGCAAAACCGTTCTTTCCGCGTGGGTCCTCGTTTCACGGACAATGTATGTACAACGAAATCGCGAAATCTCGGTAAAATCAGAGTACACTGAGATTTAAGGAAGACGCTTCCAGACGATTTTGATTCAAACGGAAGCTCTGAGTTCCTCGCCTACTGAAATATCATCTCGGAGCATGGAATTGCTGCGGGAAGACACACCGCTGGAAAAATTGCTTCTCACTTCGCACGAACGCAAGATTGTTCCATCGTGCAATGCGAATTAAAAACTATTGGAAAAATAGATGTGCAAAAGATATTTTACGTGGTAACGAAATAATAAGGATTCCGAGACACAGCGCCGTATCTGCTGCAGCAATTCTCGACAAGTTACTTAGAGTTACTGAGTCTAATAATTTGTAATTACATTCATACACTTCGCTCTGATTATTTTGCATGACTTCCGCAATTCTTCTCGACCCCTTTAATTGGGAGCTTTCGCAGGTATAAGTGTACAAAAGTATCTTCGAAAAAAGGGTTTCGTCCGCGCGCTCGTTAACGCAAAGTACTCGCTCGTGAACAGTTCTAAGAGTATTTTGTCTTAAGTTTTGATGAGGACGCTTATTTAAGCCGTGTACTACCGTAAAATTTGACCGTCTGATCACAGTTTCGATAGAGTTAGCGATGTAATCAAAATAGAGACTTTTCCCCCCAAAAAATAGGTTTTAAATAAATATCAATTGAAGACGAATATCGTGTCGAGAGCATCGTTCACATTGTCGTAGTCAGTCGCTTAGTTTTTTGTATATTTTCTCTTACATCAAGTTATTCCGCAACAACGATTAGAGCCCTCCTGTTCGATTTTGAAACATTTTAAATCACAATCTTAATCTGTTTGAATGTAAATGTGTAACTGTCCCTTCCATACATGAATGATCGATCATAGTCAAAATTTTTACAATGCAATAAAAAAACGTCGTGATTACATATTAATGTGCTATGTTGTATATATATATATATATATATATAACATGCCGAGTATATCTCGTACCTGAGGAAGAATCTGCAAAATTCATTTGAGTGAGAACAGCGGAAGGTCGATAAGACAAAATGAAATAAAATCTATTAGCCGTCCACGAGGTCAATTGTCGTAAAATAATGTTTGATTAACTTTCGAATGTCGCACAAGAAACAAACGTGAACAACGGATTCAGACAATTTCTTTCGCTGATCGGATGACAGAATCACGGAGATTTGAGGTATTTCGAAAAAAAATTATTCCCGCGCCTAATTTAACGGCTAAGCGTGTATTGTACGACGATACTGCACATCTTTTCCTAATCTTACAAGACATCTCACAGGATTGTGAAGTGTACGAGAGTCGCTTTATTGTCACCCTATGCGTTACCGTTTTTAAAGTCATAAATCACTCGCGGGAAAGGGTATTTGCGCAACGAACAAGTGAGCAACGAATTTATTCAAATTTTTATAGCAAATGCGAATTTTTGCCCTCTAAATTTTGGAGAATATGTACGAGGTGTCGAATATCATAATGTTCCAGCAAAATGATTCCATCAACCGTCTGGTTCAATTCGCTCAAAATTATTCCGTTGAAAATAATTTTGATGTTCGTTGTTCGTTTGCTCGGCGTATACCTCGAAAAGAAGCGTGACAACTGTAACAATACTGTCTGCAGTGAAATGATCGAATTATCTGCGCCTACTCTAGCAAATGTACAGAATACTGAAGTGTTCCCGCTTCGATAAAACTACTTATCGGGATGGGTTCTCTCCGAATAAACGTTAAAAGAAAAAGAAAAAAAAAAAACAGAGTCGCTCCTGTGCAAAATGTGCCGAGTGTTAGGATCGAAGATTATCTTTATTCTGTTACATCCTCGTGATCATAATTAAAATAAAAGATGGGTTCACATGCATCGACTTAAAACGGAAAAAATTTTTTTCTTTTTTTCTTCGCAATATAGCAAGAGAGAACAAAATATGCCGTTTCGTGGTAAAACTTACGATGCTGCGTTACGTGCTGACTATGATTCATATTTTAACTTAGGTGTATCTAATCTGTGACTCCCGACCGTTCGGCTTCGAGCGCATATATCACCACGAGTTTCTCTGTCTTTGACCGTATTTATTGGAGCTTATCTAAGCCATTATGCGGTGAGACTGTTTGCCGTCCTTCATACGATTCGCAAGAGTTACAAGCACGGCGAAGTTGCAGCACGAGGTGGTGATAAATGGGCTGTAAAATTAATTGCTCGCGAGTCACGGCTTAAACAGCTCTATTCTAATCCCGAAAAACCGAAAACGAGAATAGGAAATCCAGCACAAAGTTTCTAGTCTAATCGAAAATACTGTAACAGGTATTACTATCATATAAAAGTAAAATTATGTAATTGCGTACCTTTATTTTACAAGTTAATTAATAAAACAGAGAAATATCCCCAAGTCCGGATTCCGTGCGAAAGTCGAATTTATTGGCAATCACGTAGATTAACCGTCTCGTAATACTCTCTGCGAATACGATGATAGATCAATTTCATGTAAAAAGAATTATTTAGGACACCCTCAAGCCGTTTTTATCTATCTCCTTCGCAATTCGCATTATAAAATTTTTTTAAAAGAGAGAAAATATGCGTTGTTCGGTTATAACTGAGTGGCGAGTTTGCGAATAAAGATGCAAAAAATAATAAAATAACGGTAAAAGGAAATATTCGTGTTCGAAACTGCGCAACAGTTGCAAGTGTATTCTCCGGAGGGTATCCAAATAATAATTTCGAAAGTGAGATACTGTATAGCACACAAGTCACCAATTATGGATGTATGGAGCTATCAATGTACAATCTATTCGTTTGGTGATCATTGATACTTAAAAGTAGCGACAGTGCGGGATCGCTTTAACAAGTGGGGATATAAAAAGTAATGTATATATATATATTTATATTTATATGTATATAATCTAGCTCGGCTACTTGTTACAAACTAGCAACTATTCATCAGTTATAATATATTCATATAGTTCGCGGCCTCTTAAAATTATAAAACGGTTTAGTTTGCCCGTCGATATTCGCTATTATTATTGCAGCCCCAGCAAGTTATATAGGTATGCCGCACTACTCCTTCGCCGCTTTTCATCATGATCGTTGTCATCATCTCGGTGATGCGATGCTTTCTGATCTCGAATGACTGGACGGAAGAGGGCTCGCACAAATCGCGATGTCGTTCCGTTCCACGCTATCCGCAAGTACAAAATTCCACGGGCGCCATACAAAATTCTTTGCTCGTTGACTACATGCTCACTTGCGCATTTATCATTTGTCAGATAAATAATTTATGCGGTCAAAATTAAATATTTTAAATCTTACAGATATATAATTTTAAATATTGACGCACAATCCATCCTCATCCGGATACCGAGAAAAATTGAAAGGGCCGAGGTTTGGGCGTTTCTCAACGTATATTTTAGACTTGTTAAAAAGAAAAAAGAAAAAAATATTCGATACCTTATACTTGCACTTTTCATTACCGAAACACACGTCGCCGCAATCCTCCGTTGTTACAATCATTCGAAAGTACACTTTGTCGTCGGGCTAATCGCAAAATTTGTCGGAACTATTGCACAATGCCATTCATGAAGTCAATGCCATTCATGAAATACTGGCAAGACATCTAGCAATTTTGTTCTCGTGGACAAATTAACGATTATTACACATATGTAAGAAAGAATGATACGATTACAATTACATTTTCCGTTTTATTTTAGAAAACTAATATATACGAAACGTGTGCCGCGATACGATTCAATTGTTCTTCCACCTTTCCGAATGGCAAAATATAAAGGTAGACATATTTCTCTATTACTTCACAAAAAGACTTCGTTGATCTTGGCGGTTGGAAATCGTCCAATTGTATATTATGAATTAAACTTCCGAGGATACATTCCACGAAATTTCTCACTCGCGCAACTTCGCAGAGTCTCTCCGTCCATATTTTTTTCTTTTTTCGTTTTTTTTTGAAATCTTTATCCATATTTAAATCCATTCTATCGACAGTCACCAAATATTCTTCCGTAGAATCTGAGTGGCCGCACACACACACACACACACAAAAAAGTGATGCGCCGTTCAGTCACTCATGCAGGATTGATTCACTTGATTCTTTCTCTCAGAATAAAATCCATATCCATTTTGTATTATATATCCATGGATTTTGCCGTTCTCAAGATTAATATTAAAAAAAAAGGTTAAAAAAGTTAACCTCTTTACCAGCTCCTGAAAGGTATTCTCTAGCTGAATCATTTAGGCTCTGGGAAGGCCACCTGACACTTGTAGACCTCGTCGAGTATAACTTGGCCTTGCCCTTGGCTGACAGTGACAGGAGTGGTCGCATTCACGACCACGACCTGTCCTTGCTGCGTCTGTTGTGGTTGTTGCTGCTGCTGCGACTGCTGCTGCTGCTGCTGACTACTCGCGTTGGCCTGCTGTGCGTTCGCCGGGTTATTCGAATTCTGATTTCGCGCTGTCTGGCCATACTTCTCGTGGATCGCACGGTGACGTTTCAGCGCGAAACGATCGGAAAAGCCGATCTCGCATATATCGCACCTAAAAACACAAAGATTTCATGTACGCGGAAACATAAATACGCTTCGGCAACTGGATCTTTGGGCACTAAAGTTACCTATGCGGCTTTTCACCGGTATGGACTTTTGCGTGATTTTTGAGATGCGTGGCTTGATTGAAGGCGGAACCGCAGATGTTACACCTATACGGCTTCTCGCCGGTGTGAATTCTTCTGTGATTCCAGAGCGTCGAGTGTCTGGCGAACGTCTTTTCACAAACCTCACACTGATAGGGTCGCTCGCCGGAATGAATTCGCTCGTGATTTTTTAAGTGCGGGCTCTGCGAAAATTGCATGCCGCATACGTTGCATTTGAATGGTTTCTCACCGGTGTGAACTCTTCCATGATTCTTCAAATAGGCAGCTAACGAAAAAAAAAAATTTTTTTAAGTGTGCTTAGAAAATAAACTTATATAATCTTTAATTAGTCACGTAGATATATAGGTAAAAATTATACGTAGAGATGGATACGTATCATTATCTTATGCATCTTATATAATTCAATCGTTTACTTACCCTTTGCAAAGGCTAAACCACAGACATCACATTTGAATGGTTTGTCTCCCGAATGAAGTCTTTTATGGGACCAGAGTGAAGAGTATCGAGAGAATGTACCATCACAAACGTTACAATGAAATGGTTTTTCCGCCTGATTTTGACTGTTTTGCTTGCCACCTGAAATTGAAAGCATAAACAAGGCTTTAGTTTTCCTCAAAGGGCCAGTTCTACAAAAGTGATAAGCTCGAAGTTGTTTCGCGAGAAATCTACGAATCTATGCGATATGAGTTCGCTTCGTGATATTGTTTACTTTTCTTGTTCTTATATCCAAGAAAGGGAATATGAAATCACAAAATGAATGATGATTAAATGTAACGATTATTGTATGAAACAATCTGATCATGCAGGTTGTTATAAAAGTTAGTGCACTAAGAAAATCTGAACGCCACACAAGCAATATGAAACTTTGCGGTTGTCTTTATTACGCAATTTATTTTGCGAAAAATGATGAAATCATTTCCAATGAGCTATATCGCGAAATAAAGTGAAAGAATCGTAAACAGCTAAACGGAAATTTAACACGAGTTCGTCTTATGTACAGAAAACATTAAAATTTGGCGATTTAAATTTATAAAACTGTCCCTTAGGGGAGGTTTTTATTCTGTGCCATTGTTCTTAAATTTAGATGTCGACAGTTCTACTAAAAAGGAAAAGAAAATAACAGCAAAACAAAATAATCACAAACACTTGATAAAAATTAAGATAGCAAGAATATTACATAATAACAGAACGAACAAAGTAAAAAGGAACAAGATAATAGAATATTTATTCCATCTACAAAAATACATGCAAGCAAAAATAAAGTAACATTACATAAAAACAATATCAAACTCGATTAAAGATATCGATTTAAACTTATTGATAAACACATTTGATGTATTTATTGAAACTACTCAAAATCTCGTTGAGTATTTTAAATAAATACGTTAGAAAAAGTTTATTAATTGATTTAAATTGATACTTTTTAAACGTCGAGTTTAGAAGAGTCCGTGAAATTATGTAATCGGTGAAGTTATTATTTCAATATATATTTCACTATAATAAAATTTTATATTCTATATAAATCATAAAAGTGTCGGCGCGTTGTTGACTCAAGCATTAATAAAACTGTGCAAATACTGAAGTTATCGCGAAGAATAAATTTGAACTGTCACCATCCAAGACAGACACGATATTACTCAGACATACTAATCGCAAAACAGATCCCATACTCTGTGTTGACGATAATTATATCCGACTTACTTCCTATGACGATGCGGCCTGTAGCCTTGCAGCCGCCACACTTTGCGAGGGAACTGATTCCGGAATCTAGTTTTTCGTCGTGTTTACCTACCATATATCACCCGATGTACGATCATGATAGCAATGAAAGGTATGAAGGGAAAGGGATGACCAAATATCTGAATAAAATGTTGCCGATAGGGATAGAATATCGCGCATGCAATCCCTTGTAATGATTTGTACATCAACATAAAAATTGAAACATAAATTCGGGATTTCAAAATGCTTTATCAGCAACATCTTTCTTCGGCTTATCAACAGTATTAAATGACATCCAATCAGCAACCGAAAGCTGGCAAATGATGCTTACCAATAAAAATAATCCCCGTGCCGTTGCATTTGTGACATTTGGTGACGCTAGTGACACCCCTTCGTTTCACAGGATGATGACCAGGCTTGATAGCTACACAAACGAATGCATATCTCTATTTTGTTGAATAAATTTCGTATATCCAACTGCGGGCGATACCACAGTGGTAAAATTTATGTTACCGCTAAAGCAAAATCCGCAAATAATAGTACATCTGCTGTAAATCTGAACTCAATAATGGATTATAGTTATAAAAACAGTGATTATTACCATGACTTCTGTATAAAAATTATAGCATATTTTATATAAGAATCTATAATTTCTAACCATAAAAACTTTTAGTGCCGCAAGATAATTAAATTCCTGCATAGTCATTGAAATCAATGACACTACCGTGAAATGAACACTGACTACAGCTGAAATTAATTGCAATGGACATACTCTTTTTAACTTTAGTTGGATGATGTTCGCATGGGTCCTCACTGCCACAATCTTCACAAATTTGCACCTTAGGTTTCTGATGCATGTTTGTTTTGTGACTTTTTAATTCTCCCGGTAATGCAAAACACGCTCCACAAACGTCACAAGTGTACGGTCTATCCGGCGTGGTGGCGACAGTCACTGTTGTCGGCGTTTGCACCACAATCTGCTGCGGCTGTTGCTGCAAATTGCTGGGCGTTGTGTTGTGAATCCGCTTATGATGTTGCAGCAGACTCATGTGGCCGAAGACCAACCCGCAAATGTCACACTTGAAGGTCGCATTGGCGGCGGCAATGCTCATCTGGTTTAGCAATGTATTATAACCGACAGGTTGAACATCGAAACGGTAACAACCTTTATCGTCGGTGATTGCACTGATTGTGCTCACCGCGTTTGTCTGAACCTTCTGCAACATGTTGACGTTGTAGTAGAAGGAAGAAGGAAACTCGGCAGTAGTGGTCTGTTGCTGCTGCTGAGACTTGTCCTCCTTCTTGTCCGTAACATACATCTGCTGAGTCTGCTGCTGCTGCGACTGTTGACCCTGCGCAGCAGCCTGTTGCTGCTGAATCTGCTGTGGGTCAAACATTGCTGTTTGCTGCTGCAGAAAAATAACATTAAACACGATTAAGGAGGAGGAACTTGAATCTTCTTTCGTTTTCATTTATTATAAAATAATAACAAAAACAAACCTGTCTCTGATCTCCGTAACTCGAATTGCTCTGTTCCGTCTGAGTAAAACTATTAGTTTGTTCCGTTTGAGTAAACATGGAACACTTCAATGGCTGCTCGATCGGTTGACTCTGTTAATTAGAAAGGCTTGTCAGGCACTCTGACATCGGACATATCAATTGAAGAAATTGTATTACGACAGTTATTTTAATATCTCAAACACAAGTCACAAATCACATACTGATTACTTGAAAATGAGATTGATCAGCACTCGGTCATTGTTCGCAAACATACACGCTCCCTCGCTCGTCTTAAGTTGCTCACGCGCGACGCATACCTGCTGTATCTGATCAGGACGGGTTGTGTTCAACCACACCACGTTGTTGCCATTTGATTCTAGGGCCATTGATGTATTGCCTTTGACCCTGCACAATCAATAGGCGGTCGTTATAAACTGTCGGCTTAAGCGAGAGCGTGCGAGGTATGCGAGAAGCAACCGGCAAGAGATCCCCGATAACGACGACGGCGAGGAGGAGAGGACCATCCTGGGGGGGGGAGGTGCAGAGGGACGCGTTCGGATTCAGGCGCGACGGACGCAACGGGGGGGAAAAAAAGCGCGGTGTCAGAGCCTCGCGCTGGCCGTTTTCGCGCGCGCGCGCCAAGAGAAGGAGCGGAACAGCAGGCGGACGGACGCGCAATAAACATACTCACGTGTAATAGTCCGACGAGCCGCGGGGTTAATAGTCCGGCTGCCGAGCGGTAACCGATGATCCTCTAGTTGCCATGACGGCGGCAGCGGCAGCGGCGGCGGTGGCGGCGCGAACTGCCGCGCGGCGGGCACCACGAAGACGACCTCGCGCGCACCTCGGGTACGTCGCCCGTGCGTAGCACCACGATGCGGCTCGCGTCCAGCATCTACGAGGGAGAGCGGTCGGGGGGAGCGCGCTCTACCCACCGTGTTGCGTGCCGCGCGCGCGACGCCTCTTATCGCGCCGTTGGAGCCGCGCGAGAAATCAATGGCGTTCGATTTTGCCGTGCGCTTCGACGGACGCTTCCTCACGGCGGTGGCCCGCGACGCTGGGGCCGCGTCATCCAAAATCGCGACGATCGGGCGGTCGCCCAGCTCGCTCGGCCCGTTCACCCGCACGCACCGAGTTCCGTTCCGTTCACCTACCCGTCCGGCTCGACTCGGCTCGGCTCGGCTTGGCTCCGCTTGGCTTGGCTTGGGCTTGGATCGGATCGGCGTGGCGTGGCTCGCCCAACCACGCGCTCGAACGCCTCAGCACGCGGTTCGAGCGCGCGCGAAACGATCACCTTCGGAGTCACACGCTTGTCAACGTCGGCCCGCGCAAATCATGGTCGGCTGCGTAGAGCGGCGCGGTGGCGGTTGCGGCGACTGTGGGTACGAAACGCGCGGCCGCCGCCGCTCCTTCCTCGTCGCGTACGTCGTTTCCTCTTTGTCGCTCCCTTTCACCCGCTCTGTCCCGCTCCCTCGCACGACCGCTCGCTCGCTCGCACTCCGTCCGCGCCTCGATCGGCGGCGGCGGCGATACCATTAAAAACCGTCGAACGCAACGTTCCGCGACCGGACGCGACTGGCGGCGTGATCCGTGGCACGGGCTAGGCCGGGATGCGATATGGCGTACCGTGAGACGCGCTAACGAATGCCCGCGGTGGCCATTACGCGCGACGAGGACAACAATGGGCGACACGGAACGCGCGCTGTATGCCTCCCCTCCCCCGCTCCGCTCCGACGACCGGCCGCCGCCCCCCTCCCTTTCCTCGCGCGGCGGTACCACTCTTTCCGAAGCGTTTGCGGGCGCCTGCCGTCGACGCAGCCGTTCGCGCTCGTCAAGGTCAACTGCGCGGCGGCGCATGCGCGCCCGATGCGCGCGCCAATTGGCGCGCTGGCCGACCGCCGCGAGCGGCACCCGGCGGGACGCTGCGCTCACGGAGCGTCTTTCTTCCACCGCCACGGCCACGGCTCGTTCGAGTCGCTCGTCCCTTTCCAACCTTTTCTTCCGGACGCGGCGCGTCGCGTTGCACTTTCTGCACCGAGAATGAATTGAGCACGCATTCGTGACTCGAAAGGACTGAGAGGGAAGTAGACAGAGGCTGCGGAACTCGCAGATGGAAAGAAACTGGAACAAACTTTTCTCTATCCTCGCGGAGATCGCGATACCGCGTGAGACGTTGCGTCTGCTCCCTTGAGCTGCACTTTTCTGCACTCGCGATCCATTGTCTTTGTCTTTCCTCAAGACGCGAATACGCGACTGTTTTCGATAAGTTTGTCCGAAACTCGCATAGAGGCTTCTCTCGAACCGTTTAATTACATTTTTTTGTATTAATAACTGCCGGCGCTGGGTTCACGTGACTAAATCTTGTAGCAAATTCGGTTGGACGCACTAGTGCACATTAAAGCCGTCGTACACAAATTGACATAAAGATGTACGTGTGTTTAATATAAATATAAAAGCGGGTTAAACTGCGTAATCTTTAATACACTTACTTTTTATACTTTTTATTGTGCTGTTTGGTCGAATAATAAAATATGTATTTTATTATTCGAAATATTTGCATTTTACTTTTACACTCAGATTAGATCAGTAATCAGTATACACAACGGGTTTAATATGCACCAGTGCGCCCTAGTGCGTCCAACCGAATTCGCTGTTATAGAAATGCAGTTGTAAGTAATTGTAAGGTTCGTCAACAGATGACGCTACTTTGTTCGTTTCAGTTTTACTTTTTATTTCATTTTTTATATGTATAATTTTATAATTTATAGATTATATGTTGAATTATGTTGAGATGACATTTTCCTATTATTCTCAATACTGCAAAAAATTAGAATAGTTGATAAAAAATTTTCTAATTAAAAAACTCGATAGCGTCTCTCGAAAGATAAGTTAGATCTTTCATATAACAGAAATAACGATAGATCCTAATAAATGCATATTTTATTATCCTTTAATTGTAACAGAGATAAATTTTAGTTGAGAGCGAAATTAGTCGATCTAAAAAAATTTGATTGCTGTCATTTGGCTTTTAAGGCATAATCGTGTCACATTGCAAAACTTGCGTTATTTTTATCGCGGATGCAACGACACTTCACTTTTTCTCTTTTGCCAACGTTGCTTCTGAAAGGTGCGGCTATTTCGGACGCATCTTTCGCGATTCATTTCTTTTTCTTAAATCTCGAGGACAATGTGACACAAATTTTCGGAAGTCGAAACGTTTGTTCATATAAAAAATTTTTCATATAAATATTGTCTAGCGATTACTCGTTGGATTCTGGGATAAATATACTAAATTGACGCGAAAAACATGCACTTATAAATAGACTGATGCTCGGCGCGATGCGATCGGAGGCGTACTTTTTGAGTCACCCGTTATTTCGAGAATTAACCCTTTGTGCTCGTGTGTCGTCAAATCGGAGAAAGATTATTTTTTCCGGAGATTATTTTTATTTTAAAATCCGCATCTGTACAAAATGTTGCAATATTCTGTAAATAGAAGTTATAAAATGTACCTTTAATCGTAATAGAAATATTATTTTCAAAAATAGAATAAAAATTGCTCGTATAATCGATATATGATAATATGTAATTGTTTATTACATTTTTTATTACAGGGTGTCCCCCATTTTAAAAGATCCACGCGATTATCTCTTGAAATATTCGTTATTCGAAAAAATGTTTCAAGTAAAATTTACTTTGTTTCGAGGGGGACATCTTATGATGCACACACGTTTTTCCTAGGTGAAGATGTTCCCGAGATTTCAAGGTGACCTTTGTTTTTTTAAATAAAATTACATGATTTTTTTTATATATTATAATTTCTCCAGTTATTTGGCATATAAAAGTATTAAGGTAAAGTTATCAAAAAATCAATAGTTTGCGAGATATTTTATATTTTATTCTGACATATTTTGACATAAAGTGTAAAATATCTTGTAAACTATTAATTTTTTGATAACCGTATCTTAATACTTTTATGCACAGAATAATGACATGAATCAATTGGTGTAAAGAAAACACATGGCTATCTTTCAAAAAAATTATGCAATTTGCAATATGCAATTACACATCTTTTTTGAAAGGCAGCCATGTGTTTTCTTTACACCAATTGATTCATGTCATTATTCTGTGCATAAAAGTATTAAGGTACGATTATCAAAAAATTAATAGTTTACAAGATATTTTACACATTATGAAAAAACATGCCAGAATAAAATATAAAATATCTCGCAAACTATTGATTTTTTAACTTTACCTTAATACTTTTATATGCCAAATAACTGGAGGAATCATAATATATAAAAAAAATCATGTAATTCCATTAAAAAAAACAAAAGTCACTTTAAAATCTCAGGAACACTTCCACCTAGGAAAAACATGTGTCCATCATAAGATGTCCCCCTCGAAACAGAGTAAATTTTACTTGAAACATTTTTTTCGAATTACCAATATTTCAAGAGATAATCGCGTGGATCTTTTAAAATAAGACACCCTGTATATTGATTACACGAGAAATTTTCGTTCTTTTTTGAAAATAATAATTATACAAGCAGGAGATAAATATTCTTCGCCAGTGAATAATAAACCACAGAGGAGATTTGTTTCAACACTACTGGCCAATTTTATTTAAATTAATATGTCACGATGTTTCGACCATGGGTTTTGGTCTTTCTCAAGTGAATAAATTAAAAATAATTGTATGGATCATATTACATCCAATGGAAATGACAGTGTGCCAACAATATGTCAAATGTTCAGAGAACTAAAAAAACAATTAAATACAAAATCTATGATAGTTTTTGCCAATAAATATTAGAAGGTAGTGAGAAGTAGAAAAACTTACATATGTAAAGTGTCAAAATTAGATACCCAAGTAGAACAGAAAGTCATGATGACGTCAAAATGATGCTAAAATGACGCATTTGACATTATTTTGAAGTCATGATGACGTCTAAATGACTTCATAATGATGTCAAAAGCGTCATTTTAGCATCATTTTGACGTCATCATGACTTTCTGTTCTACTTGGGTATATAAGTATAGAGAAAAATACTCGTCATGAAGAATTAAGATAGTCTAAAGTTTTTACAGAGAAAATAGGTCATCGCGCACCAACGGTTACCAGCAAACTGAACCATAATAACAAAAGTGAGATGTAAGTCATTAGGACAGTTTATATTGATTTAATTACTTTATCGTAGAGCGCGTTCAATAAATCAGTATCTTTTTGTTAATTAACTGTGTTGTCATGTTGTTTGATGAAAAACATTTCTGTAATCTCTGTTTTCTTAGTGTGTTTTTCTTTATGCAAGATTTCTGGCTTAAGCCAATTAAAGTCATGTTGGTGATTAAGGCGATGTTTGCTGATTACCGGTTACTTGGATGTTTCAGAATATCAGACTTATGTTCTTTTAAACGCTATAATAAATAATTATATCTTATCATAATTTCCGGATATATATATTTTTATATATATATAATATATTAATATATTACGGGGTTGGAAGTAACGCGTTATTTGTAACATCGTTACTATTGCAGTTTTTTTTTTTAGTAACGGATTAGTAATGACGTTATATTTTTTCGTAGTAACGGTAACGGTAACAGTTGTGTCAAACTAGTCAATTAACAACATAGACAATCGAATGTTACTTTAAAAAAAGGTCATCAAAATTTGGCGAAAAAGTAACGAAAATTATAATGACGTAACTGTATTGTTGTTTTTCTAGTAAGGATAACGGTAACGAGTTACTTTTTAAAAGTAACTTTCTCAACCCTGATACAATATATAATATATAGCATATATAATAAGTTGTATATAATTTTAATTTTAGCATATTGTATTTTGCAATTTTCTCTGTCCAATTTTTTACAATTTGGATAAGTTGGATTCAAATTCACGAACTCGGGGATTTAATATTAAAATTTTTCTTCTATCTTCAGATATTACAATTTCAGATTATATATATGTTATACCAGTGGCGGATCCTGACGTCGATAATGGGGGGGGGGGTCGGCAAAATTATTGCGCGCATATACGCTTTATGGAACGCAGCCTATATGATTAATAATATAGGGATGGGAGGCGACTAGCTGCATTATCTAAATTTTTTAAACGGATGTAACAAAATTTATTTCTTTTAATTTGGAAGGGGGGGGGGTTTAACCTCAAACCCTCCCCATGATCCGCCACTGTGTTATACAATAAAATAATTGTAATATTACGAGCGTAAAAAAAGCTTCGCATAAGGCGATAATGAGCAGAAACAATAAAATAGAAAAAGCCAGCGGTTGCGAAGCACGCGCGAGTTTGTAACTGTCCGACTATAATTTCTCATTTCTACTGCCAATGAAGCGGAGATATGCATCGAGTGCACGTGCACTTATATTTTTCACGTCTGCCGACAGTCGCAATTGTACACGGACCTCTTGTATATTCTGAATATTCTTTTATACGTGTTTATCCTTGCTTCTTGTCCAAGTCTTCGATATCGAACGCGAAGGCATAGCCGGAAGCAAAATCTCATGTCTTCAGAAGACATTGTACAGGACAAAAGAATTCAACTTTTACTTATTCACTACTTATTCGTCTTGTATATTCTAATCCCACGCACAATTTCATCTCACGCAACAGATTAGAATAATCTCGTGGTGTATCGCATGTATTATAACAGTATGGGTTGACTATGAATATTTACATACTATCTGGAGATTATTTTATAAAGTGTCCATTTCTACCCCGATATTTTTTAGCAACATTTGGAATTTTATGGGATATTTAGTATAGCAGAAATATATTCCGTCGACTGCTATAAAAAGAAATATCTCCCATGAATTGAGTAAAATCTAATTTAGATAAGTTAACAAAGTATAGGTATATGTATTTGCTTAGATAAGTTAGCAAGGTCAGCACGCGTCGGTACATAAATAAATTCCATAGTTACGTAAATGCTTAACGGAGTCAGTAACATTAGCATCTGAGGTGTGCATGAGTTTTTGGAGCGCTCTATAGCTTTATACATTTGCACGAATGTAGTTATAAAGTCAACATTTCCCCTTCAAGCAATATTCCGCAAATCCGAATCCCCGTTACGATCAAACGATTTTCCCAGCAGAACGAAACTTTTCTTTTGGCAAATTAGTTTTTCTTTCGTAGGTGTCGGGAATGAAAACTAAAGGGGCAATGGAAACCCACGTACGAGAAAACTTTACAAATTGACAAAAAGAAACATATTTCTGTTATGAAAGCGATAAATAAAATATATATTTCTATCATGTAAAGTTTTAGAAATATAAACAAATATTTCATATCAATTCTATTTTAAAATGTATATATGTATAAAGAGCAGGTAAAATAATGAAAAATAAATACCCTTTTTTAATTAAAAATGCTAGTAGAGAGAGAGTTATAGTGTACCGTGAAAAATTCAGCCGCGATCAGAGATTAAAGCAGAGTATTTTGTATAACGTCCATTTTTTTGTATAACTATCGATAATAGAAATATGCACCGAGGTGTACGGAAAGTCCGATGCGAAATGCATTCGCTGAATCTAGTGTTCTTTGTTTCAATCGGTCGCATCTGTTATTACGGTGGAATACTAAAATGTATTTTTGTCGCGGTTTCGTCGCGGACGCGTTTGACGAAGGGACTCTGCCGTTTTACATGTCTGCTGTTCGTGATAGGTGTACATGACAAATAAATTTCCTGCATTGTCCTGACATTTGTTTCTCCACTAAAAAAAATTACATTAACGTCATTCCATACTTGAGAGGAGGGTATATTTTGCTTTGAGGAGCGTGAGTCATTTATTTCTAAGAATAAATCTTCATCATTAGCTTCCCTCCCCTGCCCCGAAATGACATCGATCGTCGTAAATCACGATGAGTCAGTTTCTTTGGTCCGATTTTCGTCTCAATTCTCTGGAGAACACGTCCACGTGGGTATATCGCTGGCGAGCGTTTGCGTATGTCTTCCGGCGGCTGTTTCCGCGAATATAAATGATACCACAAGCTCGATGGCGATTACGACTAATTTCGAACAGTCGTTTCGGGCATCAGATGATATTACAAGCAAGATCTGCTGTGTTCTTGCATTATATTATGAGGTAATACAGTGGCCGATCGACTGTAAATCTAGATACAAATTTAATTTTCGATATTATCTTCAAGAAAAAATCGTCTTCAAATATTAGGAACACAATGAAATATATAAAAATTAGATAATATATCATTCTTATTTTGTATTAAAATTAATTTTATGGTAATCAAAATTGTTAATGACTATGTTAATTAATAATTAATAATTATGTCAACGAATAAAGTAAATAATCTGATTATTATTTTTCTCTAGTATTTCTTCATCTATAATTTTTGTTGATTAATTATTCTTTATCGGATGACAAATATATAAGATGATTTTTTTCTCTATGCAAGCATTCCTTGTACTACGGGAATGCTTTTCAATTTATTATTAAATAAATATGCAAATGCGAGGATGATGTCGTTTATATTTGATTAAAATGCTAACTGCAAAGAACGAGGAAGAATATTTTTTCATATCCTCTAACGAGATATTAGCCAGCACAGAAATGCTTGAAAAGTCGGAGTAAAAAGCCAGTTGGAGTAGAAAGCCAGTCGAAATCGATACGGTGCCGCGGTGGTATGAATGAAGTGGCAAGATATCGTCCACAGGATACAGAAGTACCCTTTTCTCCATTACAAAAGGACATGACGTCGTATTGCGAATCCTGTCAATTAAAGTAACATTTTTGTATTTGCGTCAACAAACTTGCCTACTTTGTTAATAATAATTATTTTAAACTTAAAACTTTAAATTGAAACAATTATTTAAACTTGACTATATCTAATTATTCTTAAATCATGTCAATTTCAAAGATACGTATTGCCAGTTGGAAAAAAGAAACTTTTGATATTGTCTTCAAGAAAGAATCGTCTCCAAATGTATCTTGATCAAATATTGATTAATTATAAAATGAACATATGCGATGAGAGAGATATGAAGGAGAAAGGGGAAGAGAAGGGACAATAAAATTTTATTCGTGATTAATGTACTATCTTCACGAGCTTTTTATGCAGCTACGGCCCTGCGGTCGGTAGCGCTGGTTTCAAAGCGACCCGGGTTCCGGCGTCGAATGTGCTCCTCAGTTGGCGTCGCGACGCCGCCGTCGGAGGTACGCGGAAGACATTTATAATAGCACCTGGCGGCAGCATCTCACTTTCACTTTGTCCGAAGGAAAGTCAGATACGAGCGTACAATTAAATGAGTATAATTACCGCTTGCGACAATTCTTGATTCGATTGAAGTTTGGAGTTAAGAAAAATTGAGAAGGCGCGTTGCGTATTATCCTAAACTGTATCCTGACCGTTTGAAGTCTAATAGCATTCTAAGGACCCACATAAGAAAGTGTATCAAAGGAGCAAGGAACGACTTCGGAAATTCCAGAGTTTTGCATGCCGCCAGGATCTCGGGTTCGGGATGATAATTCTTTCACGCGTTATTAAATCGCCACCGTATCCTTTGCGAATCAGAGGATTCGCCGGGATAACAGGATAAATCGAAGACGTTTGACCTGCTTCTCGCGGAGGAGGGGTAAAGGAACTTCCTCCTTTCAAATGCTGTGGGAAGGAATAGCGCGGAACACGAGAGATTCTCCCTGCCTTTCTCTCCCGATCGGCGTCAAATGACGAACGAGGGCGCGGGGCGCCGAAGAAAATCGAAAAGGACATGCGTTAAGGAAGTGGAAAGGGACGTCTCTCTCGTTGAAAGAAAATACGAGCTTTCCACCGTAATTTTTACCCGTCTCGTGTGAGTGATTCAATTAAGGGGCTCGCGAGGGGAAGGAGTAGTTTTAATCATAAAGCGGAACAAAGCATAAACTAAGCATAATCGAGAAATGAATACAGCTAAATAGAGAATAAAATAAAATAATTAAAAATAGAAGAAATAAAATAAATATAAAATAACTCGCGGGAACAAATTAATAGTGCGTGACAATTTTCGAAAATTGTGCAAGGTGTATTCAGTAAAAGTTTTCGCGAAGGATATCCTCGCGTCAATCTGTTTTAAGTGGTATGATCGTTGTGCAATCTCGCGACTAATGCAATTCTCTGCAGAAGACGATGGCTGGATAGAAAACGTACCATAGCATACGGAAAATCAGGCTAGAGTGAAAAGAAGGAAACAGGCAGCGTCGGCTTGCATCGTTAGCGGAAGAGACCGAGTTTATTTGCTCGCCGCTAGTGAGACAGGTGATAAATCGATGGTAACAGCCCCCAAAGGGGTGAAGCACGCTTTCGTGGGTGCAATACTTCTTATTACGCTTCTATCGATACGTCGAATCTGAGATTTTGTATGTTAGATTCATCAGCACGGTCGCATACTTTTATCGGATTAAAGCAATTGTGAAGATGAATCGGATTATCACGCATTTTCCTTTGCATTGTTACGCATAATTGTTTGCGCACGATTATCTTGCTTATACAGACAGGAACTTTCTATAAAATTCTGAAAAAAAATTTTTTTTTATGTTACACGCATAGTTGAGAAATTATATAGCTTTTGACGGAATTACGAATTAAAATTAGAGGTAGAGTTAATTGATTTTGACATCGTGTCTCTTTGAACTTCTCTCAAAACGATTGAATTTTTAGATAGTATTATTTCGCGTGAAAAGTATGTAAATTTTCATATGAATATGTTTAAAATATTTGAGCGTATTAATATAAATAAAAACAGTTAGAGAATGTCAAAGTGCATTTTCTGAAATTATTGCATCATTTGATATTTCACCCACGTTCTGTACAGTACGTTAGTTGAACGCGCTTCGCATACTTTGTCGCTTTGTACATCAATGTTTAACGTTTTAATTTTTAACTTTAAATATCGAGATATTTCAAATGTCACGGATGTAGAATGTTGCTTCAATCGTATTCAAGTGTCGTTTTTGCTTTACGTATCTTTTTGGCATTACATGTTCTACTGTTCTACTGTGATTACCGCTACACGCGGTTTCTGCAGTTGTGAAATATAATTTTGTCCCGTCATCCCTGTTGCGTTAAGTGGTCCGTAACTATATTACGCTCTCGTACTATCTAGTGCTAGAATCCATTCGGGGCCGTTGACCTACGGTTACGTGTCGTCCGAATAATTTTAGATAGAAACAGGATTTGGATTAAAGGAGCGCAAGTTCGCGAGATCACAAGGAAAGTATCTGGCACGGTCAAGATCATTGAGCACCTATGATTGCATGTCTCTCTACAATCATTATTTGTGTTCATTAAGCTGAAATTAATAATAATTAATCGTCGAGAATACCAGTCTATCAATATTTTAAAAATATATAATAAAAGAATGCTCTTGGAACATTTAAATTCGTATTTCTTTGTATACTCGATTTATAATATCATGTAGAAGATTTAAATTTTCTTGAAATGTTTTAATTATAACATTTTATAGACATCGTAATATGGACGTAATACTGGATTATTTAAAACACATGCTTTATAAACATTCTGTGAGTTTCACCGTTAATTTTTCAAACGGAAAATAAGATCTTCTCAATAAAAGTTTATTGAAAAGCACTTGGTTTATTACTTTCAGTCAATTACATTCAGTTGGTTCTCCGACAGGCGACTTTTTTTTATTATAATATCTTAACCGAATTATAGTTTTTTACGGCGCGAGATGTTATGTAGCGATATATTAATGGCTCTTCGTGATCGTTTAGGTTCTTTAGGAAGCCACGAATGACCTCTTTCGTAAATTTCGCGGAGAGATACACGGTTGCTTTTCAAGATAAATCTCTTCCACGGAATCTCGCTCTAGGAGCTTGCCAACATTCTTCCGTCTGTCCGTCTATTTATACCTGCGCCTAAATAAAATTCATAGATCTGTGGAAAATCGGACAGGACAAAAAGAGGACAAAGCGACACCAGTCGCCAATATGTCCGATGAGTTTACCTAGTGCAAACGGTGCACGTGTGCATGAATGTTGAGTGATCTGTCGTAAACACTCGAAGATCTTCAATTCCAATAAATCGCACACACATCACAGAATCGATTATTGCCACGTTGAATCGTCTAATCAACGACTGTAATCGTGTTTCTCGTAGAACGTTGAATCGCGAAGTGTTTCCCGAGGGAGGAATTTAAATGCAGCCGGAAGAACAATGCGTTTCTCGGCTATTTGCTCTGCGAGAGTATTAGATAATTCCTTCCTGTGATTCCTCGTGGCTCCCGGACAATTAAGGGAGGATCGATCGCGGAAAATCATCGCATTCGGAACGTAAGCGACGATTACGTCGCCTCGGAAGAGTAACTAAAGCACACACGTTTCGCTTGAGTGTTTCACTCGCACCTCGAGACAATCGCACCGCAAAATCGATCGCAAACATGTCGAGCTCACCGCGAATGCGAAAGATGCCACCCAGGCCAAAGATCTTACTTCCGGTCCCCGGACAATACTATCCGCAGCAGGCGACCGGTATGGGCTACGTATCGACGCCGTACGGTCAAACGCCGGTGCCCATGACGCCGGTGCCCATGACGCCGGTTTCCGGCCAACCGCAGGTGTTCTACGCCAACCGGGCCAGCGAATTCGTCTTTACACAATTCAAAGGGATCAAGGATTTCACCAAGTCCGGTCTCAGCGTGGGGGAAAAGAGCGCTTTTTGGCTTTACGAGAAGGTAAGTGGGAAAAAGACACCCTTTCGCTATATACAGCTATAATCGGGATGTTGCTGAAACTAAATAACTGTTATTTCATAATGAGATCATAATAAAATGAATTGAGCATTATACTATAGAAGAAATCCGTTATTTTTATTTAGCATATGATTAAAAAAAATACAGTGCTGGATAAAAATATTGGCACATTGGTGTGCGGTTGCTACTATAAAATAGTAAACATTTTCAAAGAAAACAGCAACAAACCGTTTATTTTTGTACAAATTTTTATTTTATGCTTTATATTTAATAGTACATTATATAAATTGACATAAATCAATCAGTTGCAAAATAACAGTTATTTATTTTCCGCAACTTTCCAATTATCACTTTATAAGGGAGACCGGAGCATCATGAGCCACAAAAATTTAAACTCTTAAAAGTACTATTAAATATAAGATTTTTTGTCTCATTTTTTTTATATAATTAAAAAATTATGTATATTTTAAAATTTATTGGATATAATTGATAAATAATGATTGGTTTTTGAGAAAAAAATAAAAATACATTTTTTAAGAAATGAACCAAGGTGCCTCATACCCGGGGCACTATGGGTCAGTCACTGGGGCACTATAGGTCACACACAAAAAGTAGGTTTATTCGAGAAATAACAGTGACAAAAATTGAAAAAGAATTTTTATTAACTTATACATTCTTCTGATATGTTTTCTTTAAACAAAAATAATATATATTTATTTAACAATTTTATTTAACAAAAATAATATAAATTTACAAAAAAAGAACAATATTACTTCGTATTCTTTTGCTTCATCTGATTTATTAATAACTACAAACCTTTTAGAGGAATCACTCATTGATAAAAGAACTTCTTTTTACTTCTTTTTTGATCTTCTCTTGTGTGTCTTCTTTTCCTTTTCTTCTTGTTTTTTCCTTTTTTCTATCAAGTTTTTCATCTCCGGAGAATCAGTCAAAATTTTGCTGCTACCCTGTGGCCTGTACCGCATCGTGCCCCGATTACACTTCATATAGAAAATGGTGAAATAGTGAACCAAAAAATAAATGATAAATGATTATCTGTAGTGTAATAAGACGAGAAAATATGCGTAGAAACTTGCACCTTATTTACAATATGTGCATATTCTACTACAGAAACAATATTAAAACATTTCTTAATGGTTAAAAGATTACTTATACGCACCACAAAAATCATTAATGGCATATGCGTCTCGAGACAACGAAGTTTGAATACTGCCACATAGATACAAAGTATGGGCAACAAAATAACAATCGTATGATACCAGTTGTACCAACCTAAACATTCTAGATTACCTTAAACAGTCAATGACCCATGGTACCCCGTGGCTCATGGTGCCCCGGTCTCCCCTACACCTATCTACTTTTATAAATAATAGTGCAATTCTAATGGTTGAAAATTCAAAATCAAGAAGAAAGAGGCATATATCAATATTAATTAATCAACGTAACGTGGATTTGTTTAAGAATTATTAATGTGTATAGAGATGCATATACGATAGAAAACATAGCATTGATTTTAATTTCATTGTGTGCTTGTAATCCGTAACATAGACTGTAGTATTAATTCTTTTTAATTGTTAAGATTTGATAAATGCTATGTGCAGGTCAGTTCCTGGAGCAAAAGATGGTTCACACATATTTTTTTATTCGTTGTCATACTTCTATACAGCGTCGCCGGGGCGATGATTTTCATGGCGGTTGAGGGCACGGTCGAGGAAAATACTTCCACGAACATCCGGAAGAGGAGGTATGTTCCGGAACAAAACGTAAAATTTGCAATCCAATTATCCAGAAAATATATAACTGTCAGAATCATGCCAAATTTATACGATGCCATAAAAAATAAAATACTTGTTAGTTACTTTTGCCCTCTTAACACGAAATATTATCTAACATAAAACACTCGTAAAGTTAAGATTTATGTTGATCGCGAACTAGCATTTTCACGGATTTTTATTGGCTATTACAAACTAGGTTTATTATTTACTTCTTCATTAAAACGTAGTATCTGTTGAATGAGTGCCAGAAGATGCAACGGATATCGCATCGCGATACGAGAGATCGTTAGTAATCCTGGAAAGATGCAGAAGCGAATTAAGGAATCGAGTAAATCCTTCGCCACAAACAAACAAAAGAAAAAGAAAACGCTATTTAACATACATTAATGATCCGTCGCCTGACGTCCGTATGCAATTTCATTTTAACATTCGGCAATTAATGTAGATTTAATGTGATTTTAATCTAATTTTCATTGTTCGTGTAACATATATGATCTCGATGAGATGCTGCGGCTTCAATATAATCTCATTGTCGATAACGTCAATCCTCGCCTAGTCCTGTCGCGCGTTTAGTTCTGTTCAACAATTGTTAATCATGCTAACCAATATTGGATTTCACGCTCGACTGTGCAACATTGTTTACCGAGCTGCTTTAATGCCGCCGGCTTTCAACTCTATTATATAATTTCTATACCTCATAAAGCAGTATCGTTTTTCTAAAGAATGCACTTTACATTCAAATCGCATTGGTCATTTAATTTAAATTGTGAAATTAATATAACGAGTAGGTAGTTTTTTCACAACTCGACAAAAATGATTGCGATAATTGTTTCGTTTCTGCGAGAAACGTGGCTATGCAAAAAATATATTTCCTCTGTAAAAGAAATTATTATTTATCTTGATAACAATATTAAATTCTCACAAAAATATCGCTAATAATAGATCAATATGACATTATGACTACATCATTGCGTTATTATGACAACGAACACGCTCTCGCACTTTTCTTTGCAATTTTCTCCGCAATTTTCTGGCTTGATCGATCGTCTTCAGGACGAAGACTAGTTTTGGCGGTCGTCCTTGTCTGTAAGAAACTGGTCTCGCGTGACAGGTGCGATAAGACAAAATCCACTAAATAAATCCGGTTAAATTATCCTACATTTATATGCATATGGTATTTAGAATGAGAACATTAAAGGTAACAAGGGCTGTCGAAATCATTCCTCCATTATAAAGGCCAGGGTTAATGTTTATCTCGAATTATAATTGAAAGAAATTACAATCAGCATACAAACAGTGAAGATACTTTGCTATAATCGCGTGCTGGCGAAATACCATTAACTGTATCCTATTAGCCTAAATTTAATTACAATGGAGTCTAAATTGCTCGCGCGATTATTAATGTGGAAATAGTGATCCTTTGATATTAATGTTTATAGCGTGCATATCTCCGGTATCTCTATTTGATTAGGGATTAAGAAAGTTTCGCCTAAAATTAACCTTCGAAATCAAGGAGTGGCTGAGGATTCGGTCTTCTCCACGATAATAGAATGTCATTATGTCAGATTGAAGTAGAACTTTCCTTTATTGGGCAGATGCGCCTTATATTTGTGGAATACCAGCTTAATCCATCGAGGGTGTTTTAATTAATATCATCCACGCGGCTTTCGGTGGCTTTATCCTGCTATCGAAAGTTTGTCTTGATTTTAATCGAGAAAATACTGTATATTGAAAAAGTTTATGCCGCGGAGACATTTATTGTCTCGGAGACATTTATTGCTTCAGATTTTGTTGAGAATGTGAAGATGACACGTGTCACGAAGAGCTCGCCCACGATTTTATGAAGATTTTCATCTGTAGAAGATTTTGGGGTAAATTGGATCAAGCTAGTCACTTATACGAAAAAGAGCAACTCGAAACTTTTTTACAATTTATTAAAATTGCATGAATAAAAAGAATGATAATATATAAATTTCTGCACACCAATTTTTCGAATAATATAGAGTGACAAGTGTAGTCAAGGGATAAGAAAAAAAAGATAAAGTGACGCGAATATTAAAATGACCCAATATTAAACGCAGTTTTTATGAAATGCGGAACATAGAAAGAGAATCTGTTCCAATTTGTATTTATATTTTCGCACAGCTGGACGCTTGTAATAATTTTCAATATTCGAATTAAGCTTTTAGCCTGAGTCAATATGGACGTTTTCTATCGATTGTAGAAACGAGACGCTTGATACGATTCGCGGATTTTGCGACGACTCGGTATTGTCGTCAGACCTGTCCCGTTGGAGAGGAGCAGCGGTGTATGAGTTGACGCAATACGAGAAAGATTTGTACCAGTACTTCGGCCAAGGATTGATGGACAAAAGCGAGCAAGTGTGGTCATTTTGGAATGCCGTGTTCTATTGTGGCACCATTTACACGACCATAGGTGAGTATAATATCTCTAGCCGCGTTCGCTAATCGCTTGTTGGCTGCTTGCCACATTTAGCATTCCTGATTTTAGCACAATTAATGCGAAATAAAATTTTTAAAATTTACAGGCGCACTTTCTCAATTTAAAATTAATAGAAAAATTCTGATATTGCATTTGTATGCAGCATTCATTTTTAACAATATTAATTTTCTATCGAACGAAGAATTCGTTTTCATGTCTTTTTTAAAATATACTCAACACAGTAAGGATGTTTATTTTCTTTGGGAAAAGAAGCAAGCAAAAAGAAACGATGGAGTGGTGCTATTTGCGTGATATATATACGTTTACTTAGAAATAGAGCGATTTTCGTGAGAGACATATATTCCCGTACACATCAAGAGCAGAAGAGTCGAGTGTCTTAACAGGCTCCATTATTATGACAAAACGCTTTGATTCTGACAAAACATTTTGCGACCTTATCTCAACTCGCGCCGTTCCCGCTGGTAATGCTCGCGGAAGTTATTTTTATTTGTGCGGCTTGATGAGATTCGGATTATTTATCTTCCGCAACTTTCTTTTCGAGCGAGAGATCGAAAGCCCGCGGAGAGATAAACGCAGTAGGCGATACGCGTATTGCGCTATAACGTATATCAATATGCCGCGTGCGTGTCATGACTGATTTCAAGCTTTCTTGCATATTGCTTTGCATATAGGCTTATGTGGATCGTGCAGGTCTTTGATAATACAGATGCATGCGGTCTGAATCCAGATCTGTTGGATGCAAATGATTCGGATTTATTCCTTGAGAAGAATAATCTCATTATATTATTGAGAGAAATCGCATCAATAGAAATCTCTTCTTGCGCAGCAATATTTTATGAGATACCGAGATGAAAAAACTGCTCTTATTTATGACTCGACCAGAATCCTACTGAATTTCCATATCGGCTTTTTCGAACGAAATACTGCAAAAGAACGGTTTTGCTGAAATATCTAGAAATTTAACCAGCTACAGATCTGCAAATAATTTTGTTAGACCATTAAAAGTAACTGTGTAGGACACTCAAACATGATGATAATGCTGCAAAAAGTTTTGATATTCTAGCAACTATTTTGGGCGTCCTACATAATTATTTTGATGATCCAACAAAATTATTTTCAGATCTGTATCTGGCCAAATTTTTAAATATTTCAACAAAATCATTCTTTCCGTGATGGCTTTTTCGAACATTCGATTAACGAGCATATTACGAACTGAGTTATTTTTGAAAATAAGATGATAGTTATATTTAATAGTCGATATATAAATATTTACTATCATAAATTATTATTCACCTATTTACAAATTATTTATTGAGATTTATTTAACATGCCTTTTTGCAGTAAGATACAAATGTGATAAAAATAAAATATTCGCGCAGATTTTTACACGAAAAATTCATGCTTTTGATTTTGCCGTGATACATGAGGGGCACGACCCAGTTTCCTAAGTGGTCCGTGCAATTTCCGCTCTCTCGCGCGAAAATTGATACGTACGCATGGTCAATATATGTATATAACTCTCGATGTGCAACTCCGGAAAATGTTTTATTCGTTGACACATCACCGTTTTGTACGTGTCAGTATCTTTCAAAACCTTTGATATTTCCGTGAGAAAAAAAATTTGTTAACTTGACTAAATTTTTCAACTAAATAAAATTTCTTCAGTTCAAGTATTTATTTATTTAAGTTAAATTTATAAATATTTGAAAAGTAAAGTTCAAGTATTATATGTTTAAGTTAAATAAATAAATACTTGAACTAAAGAAATTTTATTTAGTTGAAAAATTTAGTCAAGTTACCAAATTTTTTTTCTCAGTGCGTATATATCGGAGATGATATTCTGCTAATATTTCAATTTACAATCGCAAAGACACAGGAGATAATGAAAAAGAGGCGATTACTGTAAAAAAATAAATTTTAAATAAATAAAAATAAATAAAAAATAAAATAAAATAGAATAAAAAAGGAGATTTATGAATTTTATCATAAATCGCTACTTCTATACAATTACTTTTTCATATATTTGCATAACTTTTCACGCTTTCGAAAATATATATGATAAATATTCTGAATTATTTAAAAATCTAATTTATCTCGAACGACTGTACGAAGGTTCAAAATAACATGCCGCGTTACGCGGGGAAACCTTATGACACAGATTATCTAAAAATGCCGGTTTCTTCGTATTTATCCAGACATATACGCACTATTTATACACGTGTCTACCTGCGTAGGATTATTTATATTGAACGCGATATACAGAACGAGATTAAAGTTGAAAATAAAGAATTCAATGAATTGAGAGAGCATCGACTCGAGATTCATCGCAACACCTGCGATCGTACGAAATGTTGCGACATTCGCGCAAACATAATAAAATGCATTCACGGATAAGGTACACGTGCGTGTTTCATGCGTTTCTTTTGCTGTCTCAATTGTGAAAAGCTTAGCGATTCGAACACTGCGCACATTCATGCGTGCAGCTTTCTGAACGACGACGTTGTGTGTATGCCCACGCTATACTATTTCTGCGTCCTGTCATTATATAACGGAAAAGAACACGGGTAAGATGATCGTAGGGGGACATAGACAGGCGTGTCACCGTGTTTTCGAGTTCTTGACGGGCGCGAAGCGCGAGAGATTTTCTCGTGACGTTTTCTCGCCCGACCGAATTAAGCGCGCTTACTCAGCCGCGGCGCATTGTGATATCGGATGGAAAATATTGGATAGGATTTACTGTCGAAATATTTTTTGAGAGCCAACATCTAACTGGCGATTAAATCGCGTTCTACGCACGGATTGCGTATCCACAAATGTTTGTACGATAATCGTCGTCCCTGTATTCGATAAATTTTAATTAAATCTGTGTGAATAAGCGGTGCCAAAAATATTTGAATTGGCGTTTTCTGACTTATGTACGCTGATGGGTGTATATATAGATTTATTTATCATGTTATTTATATATGTCATTTATGACATATTTGTTTTAATAAATAAAAATGATATATTTTCCTCTTTAATAAATAAAAGAGAGAGACAAAGAGAAAGAAAGAAAAAGAGGAAATTTATAAATTAATATGAGAATTAATGGATAAATTAATCTAGTTCTGTGCAATTCTGCAAAATAACTTTGTCAATTTCTAGATGCGTATATTTTAAACTGCATAGACAGTATGCGAATGCACTTTTCCATTAGAACAATAAGCTCTTATCTGGTTCCATTTATGGCTTCATCTTGATTATGATGATGGTTATTAATGGGTGTCGCGCAGCATTGTTGCGATGCCAAAATGAAGGAATATTGGAAGTACACGCGATTGTTCTGGTGGAATGTGGCTGAATGTAGATGAAAACATGCTTCTGCGAATTATATTTTTGGTCCATAAATTACGGTCGACCCCGAATCGCTAACGAGATGACAAGAGGTTCGCATAAGTGTCTATCGTCATTTAGTCGAAGAATTCTGTTTGAAAATAAATTGTCCAATTTATTTTTTACGAGAAAGTTTTGTTTATTATAACTTCAACATTATTTGTATGTTGTATAATCATCATTTCCTATTTAATTTTTACTTTTTTTATAAAGAATATTCGCACAAGAATTGAATTGGAGTAATAACTTTAAATTTTGTGAATATTGTATAAAGAAGAATAATATTATCTTGAAATTTAGTTTTTCTAAGTATTAATAAAAGTATCAGAAAAGTAAAGTAAGGTCTTTTCTTAGTCTATCGATTTAAATATATAAAAATGAGTGTTTTGTAGTATCCTCTCTTCGCTGACTTTTTTTCATTTAATTATCTCATTTGAATTAAATCACTATTACACATAAGATAGTAACTTAATCATTATAGATTTTATATATATATATATATATATATATATATATATATATATATTATAATTCTATCTTCGTTGCCTTTGTCTTGTTAATTGTTCCATTTGGATTCAATTATTATTGAAAGCATAATAATCCCATTGTAATAACTACAAAACAGATGGCAATAGTCAAAGGTCTCTCCATATATGCCCTATATGTATATGTTTATATAATAATTATTAATTATCTCTTTCTACATAATTATTATTATTAATTTAACTATAAAATATTACATTTGTAAGTATAATATTACATATAGATATATGTGTATTTGCTATCTAATCACAATGGCTATAATTTTCAATCTTTATAAATTCTTTTGTAATAAATCGCGAACAATTATACATATCGTTGACACATCAAAATATTTATTTTTGAAAGAGTTTCACTTGTTTGTTTACTATTATTTGAATACGTCATGTAATCACCGTTTTTTCTCTAATTTTGTCATTAATTAGTAATTTTTTTCTTTTTGCTTCCTCATAGAGGAATCTTTGTAATGGTAAAAAAAATTTTTTCGAGATTTTGATGGACATAGGTTTAGAATGTTCCAAA
>NJRP01000089.1:323333-343318 GCA_003063835.1 Aphaenogaster floridana | reverse complement strand
GGTTTTCATTGTTTAGAAAAATGTGTTTTACGTTGTAACTTTCTCAATATTTGAGATATCGGTTTATTTTTAATTCTATTATATTCTTTAGTTTTTTCTATCCCTATTTCATATATAATTCTTTAAGATTTGGTTGATTAGATCCATTTTTATACGCGATCAAAAGTCCATAATATTAGAAATATGTGTTGCAAATTTTGAAATATTGGGCTATTAGAGGATTTCTTTTTTTTAAATATTACATATTTATCATAATAAAAAAAGTGTGCAAGTAGAAATTTGCACATTGCTTCCTTATTTTAGTTGGTTCACAAAGCTTCCTCTATGAGGAAGCCAAACTAAAAAAAAGAAGAAATAAAAAACTTCCTTTACTAATTTTTTCCTTCAACTCTTTATTTCATTTTTTCATTAATTCTTTATTAATTACCTCTTAACACAAAATATAAAAGACATTTTCGACGTTTTGGTAATCGGTTTATCTTCAAGTGATCCTATTATAGGATTTTCATTTCTGACGGGGTCACAGGGTCAAAGGGCCACCCCAGTCTCCCAATTCTGATGGTGCAGTATAACCTCCGAGCGGTGCAGCCGAACGGGTTGCGGTAGTGCAGGCGCGGCGTCGCGACGCCAAAGCCGCGGTTTCGATTGCGCGTGGCGCTCCCGCTCGATATCCGCTGCGGTATAGCCGGTCATCCGGTTCCGCCGTCGTGGCTGGTAGCGGCAAACGTGCTGACGGTGGTGGTAGCAGTGGTAGTGGGAGCAGCCTCCGTTTTATTTCTGTCGCGGCCTCGTTGGGGCCGGCCTCGCGAGTGCGTTCCTTTCGCGAGAGTCTTTCTCGCGTACACGAAGAGACCGTCGAACGAAGACGACAACGACAACGACGACAACAGCGGTGACGGCGACGACGAGGAGTCGCGCGATGGAGGACAGTTACACGGTTCACAGACGTCGCAAGGCGGCCGCCAGGAAGCGCGAGAAGACGCCCGATCCCTCGTCGAGGGGTGCCGCATCGCGCATGGACACTTCGGACGATGAAGACGAAAAAAGACGCGCCAGAATGGAGAAGATGGCTGAGGAAGCAGAGAAAATTGAGCAGCAACAGAAAAAAAATAGATTGTCACAGCAGCAAAAGCAGGAGTCACCCTTGAAAGAACCAGAGAATAAGGATAAGAAGGGAAACAATCAAGAGCAGCGTCCCGCCAGGAGAAAGGACAGAGCTGATGCGAGGAATTCCGCGAATGTGGATGACATGATCGCTGTACGCGCCGAGGTGGCCGCCAAGTCGGCAGCTGGGAATAGTTCGAAGACACGTGAGACTGACGCCGCAGCGGCTGGTGACAATAGCACGCAACCGGTAAAGCAGGTCATCGAAGTAGCGAAGAGGCTTGATGATAGTACTACAAAGAAAGACGTCATCAGGCCTGAGAGTGTTCAAGCGGTCAAGGATAGTGTTGTCCAAGAAACGTCAGAGACGCCGAAAGAGACGAACGGTGAGACTGGCAAACCTGCCGAAACTCGCAAAGTCGAAAGGCGACTTAAAAGGAAGTCAAAGGAACGCGTGGAGAGATATAGCCGGTCAACAGACTCCAGTGACGTGGATGAAAAGAGCGAATCGAGTCGAAGGCGGACGAAGTCACCGGAGGCGATCAGATCCAGGGTGAAAAGGACGAGCGGAAGAAGTCGAGTCAGTGATCCGGAAACGCAGAAGAAAGACGCTGAGAGACTAAACCGAGAGAAGAGGTCGTCGAGTCGTCAGAAGCTGGAAGACGAGCCTCGAACGAGAGATGACTCCGAGAAGCCACGCTCGAGACCTTACAGTCAGATTGAAGATACGGACGAGGATCTGAAGATCATGAAAAAGAGCGAAAGTTTTCCACAGAGATCTGCCGAGGAGCGAATGATGAAGAGATCCTCGATTGAAATGAAAAAGCAGATTATCCCACTGAGCAACGAAAGCCTGATTGAGGATTTCGCGAGGGCTCAGAGAGAGTACCTGCTAAGAGAACGCAGCATTCTG
Source organism: Aphaenogaster floridana (assembly GCA_003063835.1). NCBI lineage: Eukaryota > Metazoa > Arthropoda > Insecta > Hymenoptera > Formicidae > Aphaenogaster > Aphaenogaster floridana. Next base: position 341,301 of record NJRP01000089.1, on the reverse strand, counting down.
GATCCGGAAGTCCAAGATGTGTTTCAGAATACGATTGAAATTAGTTCCTTGAGAAGGCGGAAGTTCAGTCTGGCGGAAAGCGAGAGCGAGCATGAAGACATCGTTCAGAATGTAACGCAGTCTTCCGATGCAGATGATAATCAGAAATCGTGGTTTTCTTGGTTATCCTTCTGGCGCAGAAAGAAGAAGGATGAAGATATCATTGAGAAGAAGAATGAAGATACCATTGAGAAGAAGAATGAAGACACCATTGAGAAAAAGATTGAAGACGAATCGGAGCCCGTTTCGAAAGTCGAGAAGATCAAAGAGGAAAAGCAAGAAGTTGCGGAGAAGATTACTCTATTGGACTTCTTCAGAGCTCTCAGAGACATTGTCAGCGAATTCAAGGCTTTCGTGGCGCAGAATCCACGTGAGACTACGATCATCAGGCGGCTGCGTAATCGCTGCATAGCCGGATTGCTGCTCGTGTTGATCTACTGTGGTCTCGGCGGCTTCCTCTTCCGTTTCGTCGAGGGTGCCTTCGAAACATTTTACAAATGCGGCGTGAAGCGTGTGAAGCGCGACTTCCTAGATACTCTGTGGAATTACAGTCACAATTTGAGGGAGGACGACTGGAAGAGCATGGCGCGCAGGAAACTGATGGAGTTCGAAGAGCAGCTTCACACAGCTCACGAAGCCGGCCTGCATACGTACAGCGGTCAAAAGAGTTGGAGTTTCTTGAACGCGGTCGTGTACTGTCTCACTGTCATCACTACTATCGGTGAGAATATGTTTACTTGGGGGAGGCTCAAGGCAGGGATAATTTCCCTGGTCTGAAGAGGTCGTCTTTTGCTAATTTATCTTTCATTTTTTAGCATAATATTAATCTTGAGAATATCGTATGCAAAACTTCTTTAGAAAACTTCTTTATAGAAGAAGTAGCTTCTTTGAACTGAAGCAGTTTCTAATTACATGTGTACATTTTATGCATCTTTATCTTTTTGAATTCGGCAAAGTACAAACATTAAGAATATTGCATCGTTATTATTAATTAACATTGTTAATATAAATTGGAAAGATTTTTAAGTGAAGAATTTTATTGAATAAAGAAGAAAAAAGAAGAATTATTAAAACTGCATTTCTAAAATACTTGTAATTAATATTTATCTAAGTATATAAGTTTCTTTTCGTACTTCAAATCAAATGAATTTAAAACAATTTCTCGCATTTTCTGTTAGATTAAAAAATTTTTCATTGAAATAAATACCACCAAATATCATATTATTAAATTACTATTGTTCATAACTAATCTTAAAACTATTGATAGTTTAATGTCGATTATTCCAAAAAGATAAATTGGCGCTATATCGACAACGCACTCCGTGGCACGTGGTAAAATTAAGATAACTACATCCGTTATATATAAGATAATAGGATATATATTTGCATTGTGAAAGCTCACGAATAAGTTTCGTGATATGTTTGACGTAAAACGTTTGGTGGGTCTCGTATTGATTTTCTGACACATGAATACAATAAAATTCTGATGGTGTCTACATGAAGAGCGTCAAAAGAAATGCGTACACATCGGCGAAATAAAAATTGATTCAAAAAAGCCGAAACATTTGTCTAAAGTACACCTATTTTAATTGCATTTAGTTAAAAACCTACTAAATTAAGAAATAAAAAGCGTTGCAAATCATAATAATAAAATAAAAATTAATTAATTAACAAATTCATATTTTTCTAATATTAAGTTTTAAAATCTGTTTAAAAATAGTGTGTTTGTTGTTTATATAGTTTAAATAGCAAAGGAACGGTAAATTTGACTCGTGGACGAGAAGGCCATTTGGGAAGCTCGGCGTCGTTGATGCTCCCAATGAGCACGGTTTTTCCGATCAAATAATAAACTCGCAGAAAAAAAACATTTAAATTTAAATTTAAATTATACATTGTTCGTATAAGTGGAATCGTTCAATTGCATTCGCTGAATCATGTGAGCCGAGGCAATTGCAGCTAGTTTACGAGAAAACAACTGCCTTAGCTCCGTTAAATAATCTAAACTTAGACTTTACTCGCGACGTGCGTAAACGAGCCGCTTTTGCAGTGACGATTCAGAGACCGACGCAAACAAAATAAACTGTGACTATTACAATTTCGTTCCATGTACGCATCGTACAATTAAACGTGGCAAGAGATGATCATTACAATTTTTATAATAAAATTATATATACAATTATATTATACTATATATGTTAAAATCATATATAATAAAATTATATAATATAATAAATTTTATTATACAACATATTACATTATATAATTTTACAGATTGTTTACAGATTTTTCTATGACACCGTTATTAACATTTATTACTGTGAAACTTGAGAAGGATTTATTTTCTTTACGTACTGGCAACATAAAAATTTTTGGAATTTTATATAATTTTATTATATAATGTTTGACTGCCCCAGACGATGCCCTCTTTTCTCATGTCATTGATATGGAGAATGGATTGCGGGATTCAATATCTCTAAGATGATACGGACAACGGGACTTTTTCATATTTGGACGATTTGTATGCATTTGCGCTGAACTTGGCTTTTATAACCATCATTATTATTTATTTATTTATTTAATATATTTTTTATATTAATTTTCTCTATTAACGATGACTTGCGTTTTTTATTATGGTGGACTATATTTTTAATATTTATTTGTATTTATGTTTGGCTGAGAAGAAGATCGGTGAGTCGAAACGGTTCCTTTTTTATGTAATATACGTTTTATATAATTATTTTATAACATCCTTTTGATTGCTCGTCTAGGCCCTACATTAATGTATATTTCTATTGCTGAGCAATAAACGAGCCGTAATTTACAATTCATTGATAATTTATTACATATAATTTTTAAAAATTTTATTATATGTAATTTATAATATATAATATAATAAATTTATATTACATAATTTTATTAAATATAATTTATTACACATTACATATACAAAATATTTTAAATATAACATAAATACTATGTTATAAATAAAAATTTTAATATATATGGCTACTGTAGGCCTATTCTGTAACTTTTAACGACACTGTCTGTTGAGTTAATTTTTTATCTTAGGATAAATATAGCATAAATAAACGTAGGATAAACGTATCAATATAATACTATACTATAGCTAATGAATTGGATTTTTTCATTGCAGGATATGGACATATTTCGCCAAGTACGGACACAGGAAAAGCCATCACGATTGTGTATGCCATTTTCGGCATTCCGATATTTCTCATCATTTTGGCCGACTTCGGTAAATTATTTACGCGCGGTATAAAGTTCCTGTGGGCATTTGTGAGAAGGGTATACTACACTGGTAGCTGCCGCAAAGTTCGTCGCACTGTGCCCGTTCAGGTAAGATAATCCAAGCGCTTCTCAAGAAAAAGGTTATCGTTTAAAGAAGAAATTAAGCCAACTTCCGCGTTCCTAGAATCTTTCACAATATCTTCTATTTATGATATTGTATGCATTTTTAGTATATCTTTTGTATTCTACATTTTTGTTGTATTACTTTTTATCTTCGATCGCTCGATCGGTCCATCCATCCAGTCGATTAGTAATTTCTTCTTGCCTACTGTGTTAATCGCAGGAAGTCATGAAGGGTGTGCAACTCGTCTACGATCTCGCAAAGTTCCGGCGACCCTCGCAGATGAATCCGGAGGAGATCGAGGAGATACAGAAGCAGCAGGCCCAGCAGCCGCAGACGGTCCTGAATTTGGATGCCAACGCGTCAGACACGCCGGGTACGCCGGCATTATCAGCGTTCGCCGTCGATGATGAGTTTAATCTACCAATTTCGGTGGCGATCTTCATTCTTCTGGCTTATATCTTCATAGGAGCCACCCTGTACTCCTTATGGGAGCCCTGGAATTTCTTTGAGAGCTTCTACTTCGTCTTCATCTCTATGAGCACTATCGGCTTCGGCGATTACGTACCAAAGGTGATTATTTTGAATCGAACGTCATTCAATCGGACCAAATAATTAATAATTAACAAATAATAATAACACTCTTCGCAAATTCGTAGATGAAAATTTGTATTGTGATTTCTTCATCGACTTCGATAGACATGAGTAATGATCGATGTAGGTCGAGAGGTAAATCGTACGAAACTTAGATATTGATTAATGAAAGTTACTTGAGTGGAATTAGCGAAAAGTTAATTACTTAATTAGCGTATTCATTTAAGTAGCATCCTCAATTATTTATTATTCGCCATAACTGCTACATTAGGTGGCACATAGGAATTCGCGAATTCCCTTTGATTTGCCCTTAGCGCCTCTTTGAATTCGCCTCTCAAATTTTATTTGCAATCTCACGGTTTCCGTCTTGTATGGAAAACGATTAATTTATTTTCATGTTTCTTTTTTTCACGGTGGCGTTTAGATGGTAAGCTTTTTTGACATGTAAGGCCTCTCATAACTGAGAAGCTGTATATCACCGTGTACACGTACTCGTTGTTTCTCACAAACTTATTTTCTTTCGTAAATCGTTTCGTTAAGGGTCCTGAGTACTCGCCACGGCCATATTGGATCGTGACGTCAGAAGCGAGAAATGACACGTTGAGAATTCTTGCGTGCCATTTTTTAATGAAAAGATATTTGGATAAAAACATACTTGAGATCGCTTTAGCACACTTCTAAAATTATCCGAAAACTAATCTTTTCCCCTGACAGTTAATAAACAGCCATAAAATAAATGCAATACAAAACCTAGTCATGCGCCTGCGCATAAACCTGCATGACAAGGTTTTGTATTGCATTTATTTTATGGCTGTTTATTAACTGTCAAGGGAAAAGGTTAGTTTTCGGATAATTTTAGAAGTGTGCTATAAAGCAATCTCAAGTGTGTTTTTATCCAAGTATCTTTTCATTAAAAAATGGTACGCAAGAATTCTCAACGTGTCATTTCTCGCTTCTGACGTCACGATCTAATATGACCGTGGCGAGTACCTAGGAGCCTTAATTAATGAAGTAAATCTGAAGTTAATAAAGTTACAAACGCACCGCGAGATCCCTGATGCACAGAACTTAACGGATTCATTGATTGATTGATTTAGCATCCCATATACATGATGTGTTCGATAGTATACCTGGTGTTCGGCTTGGCGCTCACGTCCATGTGCATCAATGTCGTGCAGGTGAGCGACACAACAATTCTTTTTTAAAGAAATTATAATATATTAAATTGAGACTAATACGAGCCTAGTCTTCTTCTCTCTTGTGCGATAACACAATTATATTCCTTATACAGGGTGTTTCCTAAGTAAGCAGACAAACATGAAGGGGATATTCCTTGGCTTATTTTAAGAAGAAAAGGTCCTATAAACATGTGTCCTAAACTGCTTCGTTTTAAAAATACAGATTGTCAAAGTTGTGCAAAATAAAATGAAAATTTCGAAATTCTGGAAAACACAAAAGGCAGTTTTCGTAGAGTTTTAGTTCAAAATTTAAAAAAAATTGTTTAACTTAGAAAAAAACAGTGGCGTACTATTCTTTTATTTAAAAATTTAATATGATTACCCATACGCACGCCCCTGGTGAATCTAAAAATGTTTCATCGGTACTGGAAAATGGTTCTTAATACCACATACGTGGAACGCATACCAAATTTAAATAAAATGTCTTTAAACGTTCTCCAGAATTTTGAAATTTTCATTTTATTTTGCACAACTTTGACACCCTGTATTTTTAAAACGAAGCAGTTTAGGACCTTTTCTTCTTAAAATAAGCCAAGGAATATCCCCTTCAAGTTTGTCTACTTACTTAGGAAACACCCTGTATGTTTATAATAGCTTTCAACTGAAACTAGTTAGTTAGACATCTGGACTTATAAACTAATATGATTGATTTGATTCGCGCGCGTTGAGCTTTCTAACAAATTAATTGTTGTATATTTTACTCATTTCTCCTGTATTTTACAAAAATGTTTTTTGCTTAGGATATTCCTAACTTACAAAAAATGCGTCGAGTATGGAACGCACTACAATCTTCCTTATTCCAAATTGATTATTAATTTTATAACTATTGCAGTATCATGTAAAATAATATAATTATATCTTTCACGGAATTTCGCAGTTCTCAATTATGATATAGCTATAATTAAAACACTCATTTATTATTATTCATTAATTTTATTAATGGTTTAATTTTTTTTCTAATCCTTATTTCTGTACAATGTTCACGTTGGCATAAATTTCAGTAATAATATCCAAGAGATGCCAAACAAGATATTTTTAATTAGCAACAACAACCTCGATGGAGTACCTGGTATCTAACACAATATTCCTTAGTTATATATTCGTCTATTTACAAAAAATAATGATTGTGCTGATTCAATGGCCGAGGATTAATGCCGAGGATTAATGCCGATGGTGCGAAAGTACGTGAGAGAACAATGCTCATTAATCTGATCGAATTAATCTGCCTAATCGCGTGTCGCCAGGTGATGCTATCGGACTCGTTCAAGCAGGCGAGCCAGAAGATCGGAGCCACGATCGGTTTCGAGGTCGCCGAGGACGACAACTCGGTGAAACCGGCGCCGCCACCGCCGGTCGAGGTCGCGGACGTCCACGTGAGCGCGAAGGAGTCTGAGGGCGGCGAGAAGATCGCGCCCAAGGCCAAGCAGGAGGACGTCGATCTGTAAATGCATTTTTTTCAAAAGGAACTCTTACGTCTCGATCGAGCGCTCGAGCTCGTTTCTCGGAATACGTGAGATGCGTCTTTCTGTCTCTCTTTCCTTCTTTATCCGGCCTTAGGAAAATAGTCGTCCGCTGGCTTACGCAACGCAACGATGATACGCGGTAATCATCGCACGCATCAGGCTTCGGGAAACAATCACTGTTGGGACCGTCTTTATACCTGACAATGAGACCTGCAGCTCGAGGAAGTCAAGGGCAAGGAAGATAGTTGACTTTGGAATTTTCGACGCTTTTCGAAATTGAGTTTGTGCATTGTGAGATTTGATCAGGTCCAATTTAATCTGTCTTACGGGACCCAATACTTTTAAATATTAGATTTTGGATATCCAAGTTCTTCTTCGTCGACGCAAAGATCGTACCGATCGTCTCGGCGGCGCTAGCAATGAAATCTTCAAAGCATTGTACCGTAGACTTTATAGATATGGACAGGCAATACAAGCAAGATTGCGTCCGTACTTCTCTCTCTAAAGAGTCCGGAAGTACGTTTTGCGCATGCTTGACATATATTAGCTTTACGCGCTATATGTTTAATCGACATGCGCAATGTACATTTCCAGACACTTTGAGAAAAAGAAGTATTAAGAAGGAAAGAGAGAAAAAGTATGTTTCTCTCTCCAACTTCCTCCGGACGCTGTTTCCTATGCAGAAACTATAGCAATTGCCAGTCCATATGTATAAGGTCTATGCATTGTACGCAACACGTCCAGAGGCGTATCTACTATACGAAAAATAGCTCCTATGACAAGCACTAAAATTGCGCCTCTGTCCAAACATATGACACATCTTTTAACTTACCATAATATCAGCTCAAAAATACAAGTCAAGCTTTTTAATCTTTTTAAATTTAGGTAGCAACTTGTTAGACTGCTGTTTTAGCTTTTATATGCATTAATAGGTTTGTTTTCTGTTCCTGAACTGGCTGCATTAGTTCAGAATTTATCTTTTTCCTTCCAATGTGGAGTAAAAAAGATAAACTCTGAACTAGTGTAGCCAGTTCAGGAACAGAAAACGAACCCAATGTCTACCGTGCTTGAGGAAGGATGTTGGGTCGTACCAGGTTAATAAAAATTGCGCCCCCCCTTAAGTGGCGCCCAGGGCATGTGCCATACTTGCCATACCCTAGATACGCCTCTGTACACGTCCGTCTATTATTGAAATTGCATCGAACAAATGCAAACTCTCTCGAGTGTACATATATTTTCGAGACGCGCAAAGATATGGATTAGTGATTTTATGGAAACTGGAGATCTAATCGCGTCTGCCATCGCGATTTGAGCACATGCCCAAAGAAATGGAGCTTTAGATAATGAAGCGATCGAAATTCGCCTGTAAAACGATTGTGCATGATCCAATGAAAGTGTCAAAACGAATTTACCCGAAACAATACGCACAATTGTATTGGATTCGCTTCTTGTCAGGCGAGAATCCCGTAGACCGGGTTTATGACAATTTTGAGAGAAAGACTTTGATGAAAAGTCACGCCAATAGTACGGTGGAATAGCAACTGCTCCATATAATTTTAGTTTGCAATTTTGAATTTAAAAACACAAGAAAAAATTTTAACAATATAGAATTTCATAATGTATTTATAGAATTTTTATAAATATTTATCAAATTTTATGATTATGACATCGTACATATGTACGAATATAAATATGTAAAACAGGAGATACATTTTTTCTTATTTTAATCATCATATATTATTCCACGAAGCTATTGGCGAATTAGCGCAATTCCCCAATCTACGGTAAATCAAATGTTTGTTACAGCGATATCTCCAGTGATAGTCTATAATTATGGATTGCGAGGAAATATTTTTGTCAAAATAATACATCGAACAAAGAAAATATCGCTACTCCGCAGCCGCTCTTGCCAAATGCTCGCGGGTAACAATCTCGCGATTTATTTTTCGTAGTCTAGTGTCTATTGACAATAAATATAAGGAAAAATTCATATTTTGTATATTCTATAGAGTTCATCGCGTGATTTTGTGATGTTTCCTCCTGAGTTGATTTTCGTATGTTGTGCGATACGAAATTCGCAAGGCGATTTACTTCAATGGCCTATATCTTTGGTCTGCGAGTTTTAATCGTTTATCTGCGATTAATTATTCTATGATTTCGACGATCCTCCCGTTGGGATTGTGAGAGAAAAAGTTATGGTAATATATATCCTCGTACAAAAAGCATGTTTATTTTACGCAATTTATGCGATAATTACTAATCCCTTCAAAATATGACGTTTTCTACGCTTGAAAAAATAAATAAGAAATAAATAAATTTAAAAAGTTATGTTAAAAAATGAACGGGAATTTATTGCATGTATGTAAAACTGAAATAACTAATTTTCGAATTAAAGTTTATATCTGCAAAAAAATTTAAAGTTTTTTAAATTCCTAATTTTAAAGATTAGAGAGAAATTCGAAATTTTATAGAATGACTGAATTGTTTAAATCTTCTTTTCCGTAATTACTGCGGATTGTTGTAGAACGTAATTGTAATAATAAATAAGGGATTAAGGCCTGACGGGAGAGTTCCGATTTTCGCGATGGAGACAAACACTCGTGCCTTTTCGAAGATGAGATTATTTGTTGAACTTTTACAGTAATTATATGGCAAAGATTCTTGTGCGTGATATAGTTTACTCTACACAATCAATACACAAACATAAACACATACACACACACACACACATTGCTACTCAGCAGAAATATTATTTTTCTTCTACCTTAAAAAAAGCAAATAAATTTGCATTTGATTTGATTTGATGAATGTATAGCGTTATCATCATTTTTACTACTCGTTGACAATTAAAGCCATGTAAATTATGAGAGCTAAGTGTATAAATTTAAGTCACTGTAATAAGATATTAATACTATTGTAATTATTATTATTTATCGAATTTACCTACAAATAAACGTTTAAGACAGTACAATCAGACTGACATTCGTATTTATTCCTTATTATAAGCATCAACAATTTTAATTTTGTGATTTTTATAGTAATTTTTTTCTTTTTGTTTCTAATCAAGCTTTTTTTCTTATAATAATAATAATAATAATCGCGCCTTTTTAAGGTAATTCATTTTTTTCTTAATATAATACTTTTTTGATGTTTCTTTTCTTCTCGTTTTTGATCAAGTTCTTCTTTAAAGTTTCTTCTTTTAAAGGTAATATTTCATGCTTTTTAAAAAATAATTATTTTCTCTCAAATGTAAAATGATGTTTCTCGTGTCTTTTTACAATAATTAACTTTTCACAATAATAATTTCTCTTTAAACAGATGACTTTCGATTGTTCGATGGTCGAGAAATTGGTCGATACCTCACATACCTTTCTATTGTAAAGCTTTCTGTTGGCAATCCTACATCCAGGCGAAGTGTTGCTGTTGTGCTGTGTGCAGTGTGCTTCCAGTGCGGAACCAAGATGGCCGAAGGATGACAGTACACAGCTGTCAATTGGTGCGAACGAATAATATTTCAATGAAATTGGAGGGAAAATGTCTCACGTACAGTATGTGGACGAGTTGGTAAAGGAGTACTTGCTCTTCAGGGGTTTTAGTCAAACCCTGAAGGCCTTCGATAATGATCTGAAAGCGGAGAAGGAAAAAGGATTTAGGGTGAGAATAATACAGTAAAATAAGAATGAAATACATAAGGGTATGCCTTATCAAAAGATCAAGACTCAGGATAATTGCCCGATATGTTCATCCTTACGTCATTGTTTCTATCAATTGTGCTTGCTCTATTCTGTTATGTATTTATGTTCTTTATACATAAAGTGTTACATATAAACAGAAATATTTGTACACGAATCATATATATTATTAGTAGAAAATTATATATCAATGTCAGGAAGATAGCTAAGAGTATTCGATAATGTTTGATTGAACAGGTAGATAAAATAGTCGATCAATTAATGCAATACATATACAATTATGATCTGACGTCGCTGAGGGAACTATGGGGACACTTAGATACTAGAATGTTCTGCCGACTGGAAAGCCACTTTACGCCCGCGATCAGAAAGTTGGAGAATGCCGTGCTAAAAATGTATTTGGTGAACGCAGCAGTGAATGGCAAGCAAGAAAGAATACAGGAATTTTTTACCAAAATGGCGCCAGAGCTGCAGGGTCACTCAGAATGGAAGGAATGGTTTGGTATGTTTCTCACTTATGAATTTATAACACTATGAAAAGGAGATTATAATTTGTATGCTTTGCGACGTTACAGCTCTAGCCTTTATCAAAAATCCCGAAGACAATCCAGTTTACTCGGTCCATTTTAGCAGGCAGTGGCACGATACTATGTTGGTATCCTTACATAATTTCCTAGCAACAATCTTTCAAGTAAGTGAAAAAAAGCACTTCCATCGCATTGCAAAGCTAAAATTTCTCCAGATAAATGATAGGTTTAAATAACAGTTACAAAATAAGATTATCTCAATTGAATATGCCTATAAAAAAAATGAGTATTTTATTTAATGCATTACATTTTGTGTTGTAACAAAACAAGATAAAAGATATACGACTATATAATATAAAATATGATATAAATGATGAGAAATTTCATATGCCGTTATCTTAGTGTATGCCACAGCCGACATTACTCACGATTGATGAAGATACAAATAAGTTAAAACGATTACAAGAGGAGAATGAAATACTGAGACAACGGTTGAGTGAGTCTGTTAAGATAGAAAGCATATCGGATGTGAATCCGGGCCCGGCACCTCAGCATCCCCCTATCATGGATGATTTTTACATTATTGCTCAGTACGTTCACGTTCACTCTGTCTCATAAAAAAGATTCTATAATTTAATATAATTATCGGTACTTATAAATAACAGAGAGTCGCCGTTACTGGAAAATCCGAAAACACTGAGGAATCTCATAAGGAACATTGGCGGTGGATCAAGTCCAATCCTAAGTAGGAAGCCTGCAACAAACGTAAAAAAAATTGCGGAATCTGAAACGGTCTCGACTAAACGAACGAACACGAAAGGACGGGTGAATTCGATCAGTAAGTCCGAGGCGGTCGCCAAAAGGAGCATCAGCTGTGATTCAAGATTAAATAGTTCTAGGAAAAGAGACTCTTCTATCGACACTGCTATCGAAAGAAAAACCAAGGACAAAATAGATTCCAGTTATATTCTTTTAAGTCAGGTTAAAGAACATTGCTAATTTCAAGAATTTCTACTGTTAATTACATCAGTCGCTTATGTACAATTTGCATTTATAGGAGGAATATACAGAGCACAAAACCTCCATAATTCAGTGCAAGAGTAACGCGAGTGGATCGTACGTTGCGACGGGCGATGCCGATGGTGTCATCAAAGTATGGACACCGATTCCTTCACCAAAGTAAGAAATGCATTCATTACTTTCCCTATTAATGTAACATCGATAATACATAATTCTTATTATTCATATTCATATTAGGACTGTTACTACGTTCACTTCCGCAACAGTAAATTCTAACAAAGCTATCACCTCGTTGGACTGGATACCGAAAAACGAACGCTATCTCTTGCACGGAGATAATAACGGTTTGATCCAATTGCATGATACGCGAGATGGCAAAACGCTTTGGGATATCCAGCACGAGAATTCACGGATCGTCACTTTAATCTGCAATCCGACGGAATCAACGTTTGTCTGTTCTGTATCGGATGGCAGCGAAGGCAAATTATTACTGTACAGTATAAAAACGAGAAAGCTCGAGAGAACGTTGCCGCTGGAGCAGAACGTTACTGCTTTATGCTCCGCTTTCAATCATAACGGCCAATTACTTATCACGGGATTATCCAATGGCAATATACTGATACATGATCTGAGGCGAAACGAGATAATAGACAATCTCAACTGCCATTCTAGCCCAATAATCGACATAGAATTAATTAACGATTTTACGAACATATGCGCGCAAAGCGAGGACGGTAAACTATGCCAAAGAAGCTTGAATCATTTTGGGAAGATCTTGTGGGAGACCAAAATTAAGATCGAGAAGAACCCCGTTCATGGAAAACTATTTACTTTTGATCAGAGCGGCAATTACATGTTACTTTGTACGCAGACTGGAGGAAATATATACAAGGTATACATACGTAAGATATTTTATATAAATATATGCTTAGTATCGATTGGGTATATAATATTTCAAATTTATTTTGGTTAAACACACGACCTTTCTGTTTCATCAGATGCCACCAGGTGCACAAGGAAAAATTTTAGAGCTAGGCGGACACAAAGGTACCTTATGTTGCGACTGGTCAACTGCCAATCAATCTGGAACTTGTATAACCGGAGGTGCAGAAGGAAAAGCACGAGTATCAACACTACTCTCACCATGATATAGAAACAAAATTAGCATCTGTGTAAATTCGTAAGATAAATAGATAATTACTGATGATATTAGTTGAAGATCTTGTGGATATTATTTTATTCACTGTATTAAACTCGCAAATGACTGTAGAATAAGTAATCACATTAGATTTTAAGACCTTACACTGTATCGCCAAAGCGTTTGGTAATTCGTGTAAAAAAAAAGATTCAAATATTTTATGAAAAGTACAATGTATCACTCTCGCAGTAGTTACAAGTAATAATATAATAACCGTCTTTTATCTTTTGAAAAGCAATCAGGGACTATCAAATGTGAAATGTACAGAGAATATTGTAATTATTTTAAGGAGGATCATAAATTAATTATACTCGTAATAATTTTACTCGTTTATACTATAATAAAAAGAAACAATAAAAAAAGAACAATATGGTCTCGTGTGTAAAATTGTAATTTAAGAAAATGAAACTTATGTACAAGAGATCAAGAAAATGTCAATAAATATGAGTCAATTTTAGCGCTGCACATCATGTATCATTTCCCTAGTTCTTTGCAAATAAGCAATTTTGACTGATAAATTACAGGGTAGACTATCTTATTATTTTGCGAAGATGCTTTTTCCTTTCAAAATGATTAATGTTATATTAAGCTTCTTACCTTCTTCAGATCTTTACATTTAACACGAAAGAAGTTTCAAGTGTGGCCTTCTCATGGACCATCTGTTAAATGGACCTGCCATATCTAGTTGTGGAGACCAGTACCTCCTAAGAGCCTCAGTTATCTCCGAAGGAGTTAATGGTTTCATTACAAAATTCTACAAATAGAATAAACAATATATAGTGTGTTAGTTATTTTGTGTTAGTTAGGTTTTTTAACAATTATAATACATACTTTGCTATGATAGCGTGGCTTAAATGTAAATGGATTAACATAATTGAGTCGTTGCCGATCTATGGCATCGCCGTGCATTTTACTTTGATCTTGCCGGACTAAGAAGGCGAGATCAACAACTTGGGCAACTGTTTCATACGCAAGGTAAGATAAGATTGTGTATGCTTGCTTTGACATAGTAACATCGGCTATAATTAAATAAATATAACAATAAAAATATGATAAAATGTACAATAGGCTGTGCATATAATTTTAATGCTAATCGAGGCAATACCATCCAAGCAAATCCAATCGCTGAATTTGTGGCGATTTTTGTTCGCAAAAGATACACGACGTGCCTTGGTGAATTTCATGTAATGCACCTCATCCATAGACCTTGTCGCAATGTCTGCACGAATGCATCTACGTCGTTTAATGTCGTCTACAGAGGACGAATGTTCCATAAGTTCACCTGTGTTGTCAATCTGTTCTAGAAAACTATGAAATGGCATTTTCCTCTTGATAGCATCTATTTGTTCAGCATCCGTGGCATTTTCTGCCCGTGGTGTATCGTTCGCTATAAGTTTCTGAACTGAGCTTCCCAATTCTTTGATTTCTGAAAGAAGAAGTCTTAAGTCTGTAAGGGGAACCACAGCACGCATAATTCAAAATTTTTGCAGCATATTTACCAATATATTTCACTATGCGCTGAAGCTTGACCTTGTCTTTACGCAATAGAAAGAGAAGGTCCTCTCCGTTGACAACATTGCTCTTTTTTGAACCGGCTCGTCTATCCGCGATTTCACAAGCTTTTCTGACAATTGTTTTCATTTGTTGCAGTACAACATCCTCTATGATCTTTGCAGATTCGAACAATGGTTCACTACTGTCACCAAATCCATGCATCATCTGCCGAATTTCTGCATAAATCATTTGAACCTTATTTAGCATTTTTTTAGAAGACAATTAATTTTGCCTAATAACTGTATTCAATATGCAATTATTGTGTCAATATCGATATGATATACAATTATTATGTCAATAATAATAATTAGATAAAATCAGTCAATAAATATGTCGTTTATTCGGCATTAATTCATACTGTTTGTGCTAATTGCATTTCAGGGTTAACAATCACGGGATATCATAAATATACTTTTTTATCTATGCATTTTTGTTGTGTGTATACACATAGATCAAGTACCTAACCTCATAAATTCCAATGAGCGCTCACCTTGAGTGTAATTCAGTGATTCAGTCTCTGACGGCTTCAAAAATGACGCTTCTGCCATTTTTGTTTATTTGTGTCACTACTTTATCAAATGACAACGGATAATGTAAAATGCTCGCTCAAAAATAAGCAAGCGCTCATGGGCACAATAAATATTTACATGAAAAGATTGATAGTGCTGCCATCCATTGCCATGGAGCGCGATTAACAATAGACGAGGAAGTGTGGAAAAGAGGATATATATAAAAAAATAACAAATACATATGTGAATCAAATATGAAATAAAAGACATAAAAATACAAAAGGAATTCAATTGAAATAAAAATGTTTAGAAACTTCTTTACTTACTGTTCCAAATTGTTGATTTTTATCTTTAATGGTATCAATATTCGAATATTTACTTACATGAAACTTTTACACATAGATTGTATAACAATTTAAAATATATTTCTATAATATATTATGCAGTGAAAGTCTGATTACTTGTAAGTTTATTATTCAGCTTGTTCTGCCACGATGTATTCTGGCACAATTTTAGCAACCTTACGGAATTCCTTGCATAAAGATTTCGGGCACTGCATCTGTGTCCAGCTGATTGGTACCATGGCTACACCTGTAAGATGACAAGCCATTAAAGTAAGACAGCAAAGGGGAAAGATAAAATGAGCCTTTACCTTCGTCGCTGTGAGCTATAACTACCCCTAGCTCATTTTCCGCGGTGCTCAACTGGTAAGTGTGCATTTCTGTCATTGGCATCTATCAAGAGGTATAGGAAAAAATCACAGGCATAATCCTTGATGCTTAAATGCACCTGGAGTGAAGCTAAAGGATACAACTCTCGCGAGAATGATGTCTCCGGGTCGATAGCACTTGTACATCTCTAGTTTGTCCTTGTCAATTACTCGAACGTCCTCCTTCCTCAGTATTCCTCTGTAAGGTCTCGTCAATACTATGTCACCCACGCACTTGATGCTGCATTTACAAAATCTTTGATTAACTACAGTAACCATGGCTGTCACAATGTCTCCCGGTGCAGGAACGATGCTTTGCTCCGTTATACCGCGTACCTCAACGGTACGAGTCTGTAATAATGTGCGTTTAGAGATTCAAGAGTACGTTAAATTCGGAAACATGAAAGACTTACTTTATCGTCTGTCACTAATTTTACGACGCCAGCGAGCTTCGAATAGATGTAACCCTGCTGCTCGTACGTCCCAGGTCCGGCTACATTACTTTTATCGGATACACATAATCTTTGGCCTAGAAGAAATATTGGAAAATTAGTTTAATACTTATAAAGCTATTGAATCGACGTCACTAAAAATAGATGAATAATTACCAGGCACACAGACGATAAGCTCCTCCTGTTCGGTCATTATTTTTGCGCTCTGTAATATATATCGATAATATCAAATTTATCTATGAAAAACATTAATTTATTGTAGATAATTGCCGTATCAATAACACGTAAAAATTTAAGAACCTAAAAACATAGATACGAAAAGAAATTTGTTATTTTTCTTCAAATATAAAATTTATTTTAGTAAAGTTTGACGGGTTTTTGGAGGTTATGTTAAGCACATGTCCGTTCGGATGGCATCACTGCTACAAAGTGAAGATAGTTGCGGAGGAATCACATAAACAAGCAGTGATGTCAGAAAGTAGACGCGGCTCCATCGAGAGGGAGGTGGAAGGGATACTCATACAAAAAGGAGTCACGTGCACTCAGCGTCTACACGGACGTGGCTCCTGTTCGTGTGAGTATTCCCTCCATCTCCTTTTCAATGGGGCCGCGTCTATGGCTGCGTTCGGCGAGCACGCTTTTAGCGCTATGAGCGTGCTCTGTCCTTGTTCAACTTTTAATAGGTGACAAAGATAGGACGACGCTGTTAGCGCTAATAGCGTCTCCCCGAACGCAGCCTATATACTTTCTAGCATCGCGGAAACAACGCGATATTTCGATATCTCGAGAATCGCAGGATCGATAGATCTTTAAGGTGATTTTGACCAAACTTCAGTTAACTTAATCGGCGATTAACTTGTCAAATGATATTCAAACCATTTTGTTAATATAAATAGGATTATTAATGTTTTGAACACATGGAAAGAAAAATCAGAGACTAGGAACGATATGAAGTATACGGTTAGAAATTTTACAAGTAGAACAGAAAGTCAAAATGACAGCAAAATAATCTCAAAATGACTGTCAAAGGCGTCATTCGGCGTCATTTTGACTTTCTGTTCTGCTTGGGGCGATCGCGGATCGCAGATCGCATTCGAATTGCCTGTATTTCTTTTTCGCGATTGTTATTCTCTAAAAGTGACTCTCTCGCGCGCGCGTAGCTAGAATTGGAAGCGTTTCGTATTCGTCGTAACGTAAACGCCGCATACTTACAATAGCTATTGTACGCCAACATTGTGTGACTTCGCTATCGACTTGCTTTCTGCATGTGAATCAATGGAATCAATCGAGATCGTCTCCACCCCACTTTCTCGGCGAAGTGCATCGTAAGTCCAGTAGACGCAGACAACGGACTGTATGTATATCTTGTTCTCTAATTAGTTATTGTATTATTTCGTATCGTATTTCGTATTTTTTAAGGGCGACTTCGACCAAATTCTGATTAATTTAATCGCTGATTAAATTAATCAGCAATAATATTTAATTCAATCAGTATAATAAATGACTAACAATTATAACACCAAATACACGTATAATACATACACGGAAAAAAACGATAAGGTTGCCACAACCACAATTCGTCCAACAACATAGTGAATGTTGA
>NJRP01000089.1:298165-318363 GCA_003063835.1 Aphaenogaster floridana | reverse complement strand
CTATAAATATTTATAAAATATTTACAATTTCGTTGTTCATTATTGTGTATAATTTCTTATGATAAAAAGATTTTAATATGAAAATTAAATAAATTTTGAAAACTTTTGTCTCCCCCCCCTCCCTCCGATCAAGTTGTCCAACTCCACACATGGCGAGCCGACAAGTCGCCGCCCCTGCACCCATGTATTACGCATAAGAAATTCAGCGGATGGTATACCTGACGATTTGCCAGTTGAGTTTCCATATATAATATAAATTACGTAATTTACACAGACATTTAAGAAATTTTCATCCAGAGAAATTAACATTCCAGACTTCACATGAGTAAATACATATTCAAGAACTATATACAGGGTGTCTCTGAACTCAGTGCCAAAACTGATACAGCGACTTTAGCACATGAAAACAAGTCGAAAATGCCTAATAAACATATGTCCGATTCTGAGCGGTTTCGGAGTTACGGGGTATTAAAGTTGCTTTCGTAAGAAAAAAATGTTACCACAAAAGATTTTTAAACCATTTTAAAATATTGTTAAAACCATTTTTAAATGTTTCTTGCAATATTTCTTTAGAAATATTTTTTGAGGTCATTTCTCAATCTTTTGTGCTGTATGGGCTGGATTGTTAATATAAAAATAATATGAAGTGTTATTTCTCTGGATAAAGATTTCTTAATGTTTATATAAATTACGTAATTTATATAGACATTTAAGAAATCTTCATCCAGAGAAATTAACAATCTAGACTCCACATGAGTAAGTACACACATTTAAGAACTTATTAAAATAATATTAAATAGATGTTATCATAAAATCATCAATTGCTAAAGAAAATTGAATAGATACAGAATTTTCGGGGCATTTATATGATAGTTATTTGCAATTCCAATCGGAAAGGTGTCTTTTCAATCGTAATACAGTCTGTGTTTTTTAATTATTCCAAAACTGTATACAGTTACAACGAATTTCTAATTATTTAATTCGTTATCCCTAAACTAGTTTCCCTTTCCGTTTGTCGGACAATAACAAATTAACAATTTGAAAAGTTATTTGAAAGTTATTTGATAAGTTAATTGTCGATTAAGTTAATCAGAGAATTTGGTCAGAGTCATGATATAATAACAAAGAAAGAGAGAGAAAGTGAAAAAAAGAGAATGAATAGATAAGCGGAAGTTGCAATTTTCTGTTTTTGCGGCATTTTGTGCATCGACGAGGTGCCGTTACAAAAAGGCTGTAATTATAATATAAATTTTACACGATTAGCGGACAGTTGCTTTTAAAGCTTTCAACTTTAAAGCTTAGTTAGATTAATAGAGGTTGCTTGGATTAATAAAATATGTTACTGGGCTTGAGAAAAAAATTCCCCATGCACTAACGCCCTCTCGACAAGTATTGTGGCTAGAACAAGAAGCACTAGAACAAGTAGATGGAATTGCAGATACCTACCTACGAATATCTATCAGGTTTGTAAATCGTAGAATTAATAGTGAATCATAATTTATAAAGAATTTTCTCATGCTACATATTTTATATTTATTCCGTTAATTCTATTTATATAATTTTATATGTTTACATTTACATATGTGTATTTTGATGTATATTTTATATACGCGTGTATTTGAGCTCTTCAAATGTTTCTTGTATTATAATAAGCATATAAAATCCTAAATATTATAAAATTTTATTCTGAAATTTGACGCGAATTATATATATAGATAGTTTAAAGCGGGCTTAAACAATTATATTGTTCAATTCTCGCAACAAGAAATGTTTAGAAATTTCCATGTCGACTTTTCGCCGATCGTTGCGTACAATCGGGAACCGTTCTCGGTTTTATCGGCGGCTCTACGAGTTAATCACCGATAAATGATTAATGTGCGTTCCTCAGGAAATTAAAGCTCCTCGTCGTAAAGTTGTACGCGGGAACACATATCGGCGTGGTTTAATAATAAATTTCAACTTAATCAACACGTGGGAAGAAAGAAAGAGAGATAGAAAGAGAAGGAGGAAGAGAGAGAGAACTGTGTTAGTGCATCTTGCCTCGTTTCGTTACGTTGCGAAAGAGACGGGCCGTTAATATCTGAGAAATCCGGTCTTTAGGCGAACGAGATACATACCGAGTGTCCGGATATTCTTTTCATCGCACATTTCTTAACTGACTTGAGATTAAAGTTTTTTTAAATAAAATATCAAGGCTTAGTTTTCAAACAATTAGCAAAGAACAATAAAATGTAAATTAAGTTTCGGAATGCCAAACATAACAGAGTAATATTTGTAAATTAATTTCTACTTTTAATCTTTGTTTAAATGAAATTTTAATTTCAACGCTTACGCGACGATACCTGAAATTAAAAAATGTCCTCGATCTCTCGTTAAAGAGAAATCAACTCTAAATTGGTCAATGATCTGCTGTTTAAGGAACATTCGATAGTTTGGAACACTTTGTATGCACGATGGTCGACTGGTAATAATGTTATCGGTATTATTAATCGGAAGAGAACGGCTCGCGGTTAACAGATTATTTTCGGACATAAATTAATGCCGCTCGGCCGCGACGTCCCGCTGAAATTACCCGCAATGATTAATACAGTCATTCTGTTTGTGATATTTATCAAGTTAGCGCGACAAATCGTTCAAAACGTGTCGTTTATCTCGATAACTCGCTTGCTTTCTAGGTCAAGTCTTGGCGTCATTAAAATTTATAATGAATATCAAGGTAACTATGCTGTCTCTTTTTGCATTGAAAGGCGAAAGGTTAGGTTGATTCTCTCTGCATCGTAAAAATTTGCGCAGAAGATTCTCCGTAATTCTCCGTCGACGTTTAACGGCGAAGCGATCGCCGTGATGTCTCTCGCTTTGTGAAACTGTCGTAAATATTGGACGCGCGGATTTCGCATAACGAATTCGGCGGCGATTCTGATGATTGATGAAGTATCGCCGAAGAATGCCCTAATCGGCGATCGGCTTCTACTAGGCTCATTATGAGCGGCCCCGGAGTCAGCTGGACCCGCTGGACCTTATCTTGGATCTAGGGGAGGCTAGCCTTGTTAGCAAGCTGAACTATGGACTATTACATTTATCTAACCTGATCCACCGAAGTCGGAACACCGTCGTGTCGTGGATTTCTTGGTAAGGCAGTGATGGATACTTCACGGTTAACGTCCTGACACCGTCGCACGGTGAACCGAAAGCCGCGTTCTCTTCGCGCCGCGCCGCACGAGGGGAGAAACGTGCCTCGCAAACCTAATTTTGGCCCCGACCCTTCCTTCACGATCGTCAGGACACGACCCGGGGTCCCGAATTTTTCAGGCCGGCCTTTCGTATCTTATCAAGTATCGTGTTCTACCGCGCTTGGACCTTTTAAAATACAGCCAAAACAAAGTCTTTTCCTATTAAGAATGTCCGAGTAGACCTTTGCAAAAATGACAAACTAGAACGGCACGGAAGTTAAGAACAAACAGATGAGGATGCCGAAACTGTAATAAGGAAAGAGAAATAAAGATCATTGCGTAATTTATGAGGCGAAGGTTTTGAGAAAGTGGCTGGCCCACACAAAAGTCGACACTTGTATTATAAATCACAGACGATCATATTTCATTTCGCGTGGTGCTTTCATGTTGCTTTTGGCAAGATGATAATAACGACGTCGAGTTCGCCCCGCTTTCGCGATTATTATACAATCGCCATCGAACAGCGATCACCATTATCCTTCTTTGTAATATTATTTCTCGGGTGCGCACATACGCGGTCACTTCATCAATTTCGAAATTGCCATTAGATCACGAGGAGTCGTCGGGCGAGCGGACGTCGCGACGTCAAGCCACAGCGGCGCTGCCGCCCTGAGAGATAAACCCAGAATTATGATGGTGCCCGTTTAAGACAATTAAGGTGGAACCGGTTAGCAACACGTGTTACAACGAAAGTCCTCCCCATGAGGCTCCGGCATCGGGCTCATAATCCGGCGTCATGTCTTCTAACTAGGGGCCGCTTAAGCCACCCTTAAACTGCGGCGAAAGTGCTGACCGGCCGGCCGGTACGTCGACATGAACGATCGCGCGACAATTCTTACGCCGACCGGTCGACGGTCGACTGGCCAAGTGTTGTCCCGGGCCCGACGGGGCCCGCGGCGGCGTTGGGCCCGACAATACTTGCCCCGTCGCCGTCGTCCGCGAGATGAAGAGATAGCCAGCCGGCGACTATACGCCGGTTCGACGATGTCATTTGTTACGGCTGTATCAGATGCGCGACACGTACGCTCGCGCGCGGGACGGCGGGGCCCGAAATCGCGGTCGCCACGACGCCGGTGACATGTGCCGAAGAGGACACTGCGGGACTCGCCGAGGTCTCGAGTTTTTAAGCTCGCCGGGCCCCTCGCAGGGCCCACGGGGAAGCGAACCGAGCCGCGGCGACTGGTCGGGCCCGTTTTCCCGCGGACGAATACGTGAAGGAGCAGGAAGAACCGCGGGGAGATGAAGTTTAGATTATGAGAGCCCGCTCTACGATGTTGATCACGTTTCCGACGAATTTTGGGAGGACGAAAGGGATCGTAGGAACAGGAATCGGGTCGTTTGTGATTTTTATAGAGTAAACGATACGAGAATGGACTGCTTAAGAAACCAGTTGAGATAAGATTCTCGAGAGAATCAACATCTACCTGATAGCTCCCGCTTTCTTTCCATACATTTGCCTTATAAATGTTAATAAGTATCAATTGCAGCGCAACAACTTTACAAATGATAAAGTGTAATAAATTAAAAAAAAACCATTAACATATAGCGATAATTAATTTGACGTTTAAATTCATTAATCTCAAGATATATCGCGAAATATTGAAATGTAGCGACGGGTTTATTAATGTCCATTTCCATCAATGTAGATTTATTTTAATCTCGGTTTAACTTACTCTTTATCTTTTTCTAATGTCTATTTCTACCAATGTAGATTAACTTTAATCTCGGTTTAACTTACTCTTTATCTTTTTCTAATTCTTAGAACTAGAAAAAGATAAAGATTAAGTTAAACCAAGATTAAAATTAATTTACATTGGTAGAAATGGACATAATTCTTAGAACTAAAAAAACATAAAGAGTATGTTAAACCGAGATTAAAGTTAATCTGTTTCTACTTAAGAAATGACTTTTATGTCCATTTCCACCATGTGGAATGTTCTAAGAATTAGAAAAAGATAAAGAGTAAGTTAAACCCCGAGATTAAAGTTAATCTACATTGGTGGAAATGGACATAAAAGTCATTTCTTAAGTAGAAACAGACGAATTGGTCAGACAGCTTTAATAGCCTTTCAACTACGAATGTCAATTGCGATGTAAATTGAATCAAATTATAAGGCGTATCGAAACGTACGGGAGCGAAGCGCCGATATTCAGTGAAAGTCAAAACAGTGCTACTATAGTAGCAAGGCAGGATGATCAGGATGATTCGGGAGATTTTGGTGTTGCGCTGCGGAATTTGTCGCGTCACAGGATGACAATCGCAGATACCGCGGAAAGTTTTTTTCGTCTGACGTTATTAATAGGCGGCACGTGATGCGCTTATTCTTCTCGAAGCGGCAGATGTAAGCCGGATAAAAGGAACGACCAGGGAATACGATTCTAACTTGAGTTACAAACGTTTTACGATGTATTACGAGTACGTGGTAATACACGAAGCTCACTTCGAAGAGAAACATATTCGTGAAAAGACGAGCTAAAAGATGACGCCTTCATATCTTTTAATCTATTCGTAAAAACGATTTGCGTAAATGGAATAAAATATTAATATAAATAAAACTCTTAGAAAATAATATCTTTAAAAAAATCCGAATATCTTGAATAATATCTTTAAATCCATTCATCTGTCATATATAAAATCATACATTATGTATGATAGATTTTTTATGACATACATTATATATATATATGATATATTATATATATATATATATAAATAATTATAATTTTATTATTACACATTTATATTATGCAATAATAAAGAATTATATTAATCTGATATCCGAGAAATTATTGAAAAAATATGCAAAAAAATTCTTCAGAATTTTGCAATAAGATCTGCAATAGTGTCAGTCCGCTCCTCTGATCTCATTGTTCTGTTTTATCTCCAGAATGAGTCATTTTGCTTTATTCCGGCGAATTGCTATATCCGGCTGGCGAATGTCTTAATTCGTGAATACATCTTATTGCCTATGGCAATGGAATGAGCAAGACGAATTGCTGCCGATTTGCATTTAAGCGGCAGATAAAGCATACCCGGGAGCAAATTAATTTGCCGTTTTATTCTTTTTGCAGGCGCGATCGTATCGAGCGAGGTGGCTAAGTTTTCGAGAACTCGACGTGTATACCTGGCTTAATCCCTGTTTTCTTTTGCAACCGATCGAATTGTCTAATTGATAATTACGCTTGAATTTACCAATATGCTTTTGTTATCTATTGTTTATTATTTATTTGATATATTTTCTTAAAACAAATATAGGTTCAAGAAAAATAGATAAACCGAAGATTTCTTTGATAACTGAAGATTAATCGTTTTATTTAAAAAGAGGATTTAAAGTTTCTGATTTTGTTGTTTCAATAGTATCATTAATGAGTCGCAAGATTTGTATTGGATTAACTCGACAATACGCATGAGAATGAAAAGGCGCTGTAAATTTAATGCCTTTCTGTCGTTCTCTTGCTTTGTGTGCTCGTAATGAAACGATCGCGTTATTTGCAACAAGTAAAGGAACACGTGAATTGATATCAGTACCAATTAAGCATCGTTTGTGAAAACGACGATAGGAATCGGACGTGCTGTCCTTATCGTTACCGGATATGGGCAATCTCCAACTTCATGATGGTGATGTGGATATACACATATGTAAAGACGCGCATCAAGCGTGGATTTTTTTCTCAATATCCGGTTGGCAGATATACCGAGATGACGTTTATTACGAATACCAGGATGACGTTTAATCAAAGCCGGCGCGGCTACTCGCGTTCATCGAGAGGAGACTCACGCGTTTCCGCGCAAAACTAATGCGCTGAAACGACGTGTAATTACGTAATGATGTGGAATGAGGAGTCGCGAACTAACACAAGAAATTTTTCGCGAGTAATAACGATAATGAGTAGTTAGAGTTACGAAGAGGATTCTATTAATAGAGTGATGCGAGAGTTGACGTCAGGAATTTGACATTTTCTGATCTAACTATTAATTATTATAAAATAATGATAAATAAATATCCCTTTTAAAATAAAACTTAAACGGAGTAAATATTCAAAACACTATTAAATATTTAACTGTTTAATAACTGCTTAATAATAATAATTAAAATATTTAATTAAGATATTTCATTCAAATCAAGATTCTCAGTTAAATAACAGATGATGCGTGATGTAAAACTTCATTTACCGCGGACTGATTTTCATTAGAAGGATTAATAATGTGTATTCGCCGAGAAATCTCTCTATGCCTTTCTGATCTATCATTGGCGGGACAGTAACGCTAGTAATTGAGATATGCATTATTCATCGGTCGGGACACCGAAAAAGAGATGGAATCAGATAGACGTAGTCGAAAACACGCCGTTGTCGTGGAATTGATTCGAGAGTCAATTCGATAACGTCCGAGAGACTGCTTGTTCGAATGACTCGAATAGATTCACACCTGCGAGCGTGGGTGTCGTTCCTATCTCCAAGAGGATTGCCACGTTTATATATTGTGACATTAGTCTGAATCTTTCGCCGATTGGAGGAATTTTTATAACGACAAGAGAAAAGAAAGGGAGAGAATGCGTCTCGCAACGCGTCCTTTGTAGAAATTTTATTTCATAGAAATTTGTATGAATTAGATTCGTATACCAGATTCTCACCCTTCTAGATTTTCCATCTTGATTTAGGGCACAAGTGCAAAAGAGTAACACAAAAGTATACCGGTAGAGAACTTCACTTGCCCTAACGACAGAAAAGGTACGAATTAATCGCAGCAGCAGTTGTAATTTAGTAAACGTAATCGTCGCAAGTTATGTTGTCCATAACGAAGCGCCCCTCCTACACGTTGATATTTCACTGCTCGCGATCCACCCCCATCAACCCCCTCCGCTTTCGTCCCTCGGTGTAATTATATTTGACTTGTATGATTATAGCACGTGCACACATTATTATTTCGGCCTGAATTATTCATGCCGCCCGGTTATGCGAGAGGAGAGTTCGCGCATCGCGGCCGAAATTGAAGTCCGGATCGTATATCGCGCGATCTATCAAGATGAGCATTAATCCCCGTCGATATCGTTGTTTATTATTATTATTAACGCTCTCCCTCCAACTCCCCTCTCCTCCCCAATCCGTCGTCTGATTTATTTTTTTCTTCTATTCTTTTTCTCTTGGCGCGTCGTTCGCGGGAGACGATACGGCGCGTCCCGTTCCAGGTAAGAGGCTCGTCGATCTCGATCTCGTTGAGGACACGCCTCGATCCTCCACCCCCGTTGTCTCACATCGCGATACTCGCTTTTCGACCATTCGACATTTTTCGCTGCCTCTATTCGAGCGTTATTTGGGCCTTAGTGTGAGCATAAGAAAGGATTACCGAAAATCTATTAAAAGTGAAACAATATTACGTTGTGCAAAATTACATACATATACAGGGTGTTGAAAAAAAAGGGTCACATATTTTGATAGCAGGTAGTATTGATCAAAACAAGAAGAAAAGATCTAATTAACATGGGTCCTAAGACTAATATCTTCAAAGATATAAGCTATTTTGTTATTTGAGCTCTTTGTCATTTTCTTATTAGTCGTGTCATCTTTAGAATGTAATGAACAAAGGAGTAGGGGAGAGTAGGGTACAATGGGGATATCTTTTTTCTAGGTGCCTTAAAAAATAAAAAATAAACAAAGAGAGATAAAGAAACAATTTTTATTTTAATATGAAATGTAATCATTTATCTTCCATAAAAAAACAGAAGTAAAGAAACTGAATGTATGATAACAAAATAAAAACTCTTTTTTATTTGCTGAGTCAGCATTAAAATTTTTTGTTTTTTGTAAAAAAAACAGTTTTTATTTTGTTACCATACATTCAGTTTCTTTACTTCTGTTTTTTTATGGAAGATAAATGATTACATTTCATATTAAAATAAAAATTGTTTCTTTATCTTTCTTTGTTTATTTTTTATTTTTTAAGGCACCAGAAAAAAGATATCCCCATTGTACCCCACTTTTCCCTACTCCTTTATTCATTACATTCTAAAGATGACATGACTAATAAGAAAATGACAAAGAGCTCAAATAACAAAACAGCTTGTATCTTTGAAGATATTAGTCTTAGGACCCCCATGTTAATTAGACCTTTTCTTCTTGTTTTGATCCATACTACCTGCTATCAAAATATGTGACCCTTTTTTTTTCAACACCTTGTATATATAAATTGTTATAAATAATATAATAATCTATCTATTATATAAAAATGAATATATGTATGTATGTTTGTATGTATGTTTGTCCGCTATGCAAATCTACAGTTTTCAATGTAGAACCACCAATTTTGGTATACTTTCTCATGATACTCAAACTTAGACCGTAGGATGGTTTTTGGAAGGGATTGGAGCCCGGGGTCAAGGGGCCCCCATATAAAGTTTTCAGAAAAAGGTTCATTTTCCCCATTTTTTTCCGAATAAATGTTATTATTCGTGGAAAAAATACCGTCTACGGTCTAAAAAATCACCGCGCGGGCTAAAAAGCTGAATTTAAATACAAAGGATGAGCCCGCGCAAAGCGCGGACAAAAAGCTAGTTATAAATAAACTGTTATAAATAATATATATATATGTATAGCAATTTTAAAATACATTTTGTACATTGAAATGTATTATTCTAATTAAATATGTTTTTTATTTTGGACAGTTTTAGAAATGAACAAGTTTTACATGCAGTTATTTATTTAGTTGCTTTGTATGTTTATGGTTTGCCTGCTTTTGCCCTAGCGCGTTTCCAGTATGAACCCTTTCCCGCTCCCTTTTTCTTTTCCCCTTGATTTGACGAGCAGACAGGGAAAGAAGGAGAGACGAGCTCGAGAACGAGGCATGTTGTATTTCGAGTCGAGAGATCAATCACGCGACCATTTTGCCCTGTAATCATACGGTTCTGTAACGCCGAGAGACGAGAGTTAGCGACGTTTAGGGTAGCGAACGGCGATTCTGACGGTAATTAACTTTAATTAAAGACGCTGCGGTTAAAGAATCCTTCAAAATTCATAATCAACGCCCTCTCATTTAACCCCGGGAGGCCGCCTGACCCGTACATCTCTCGGGGCTCCCCCTTCTCGGTTCCCTTCTTTTCACAACAGTGACGTACTTATTGCTCGACTATTTTGTACATTTATTTTGTACTCTTTAGTGGCTGTGGTGTAAAAGGAATTTTAGTTATGTTAAAGTTAGAATTGCGCTAAACAATCGGCAGAGTATCTCAGTAACTATACTCGTTGTAAAAGTAATGTGTTAATCATTTCAGTCATGGAATCTGATTAGACTCCGTAAAAAATATATAAAATTACATTAAATATTAATAAGTGCAAGTTATATGATTTATAACAGAAATGTATACTTTTACACTCTTTCTGTACAATTTTATGCCCATTTTTTTTTAATAATGCAGTGACTTTTCGATTTGTAATAAATACATGAATTTTCTTTTGCCTCTTCACACGTATATTATACAGAATTTTTCTGTAATAATCCATTATTACGAGGGCGGGGGAGCGAGCTCTCGCGAAGATTAATTTTGAAATGACGTGTCGAGGGCCCGCGGCGCAGTTTTACATTCCTGATGTTCGTTCGTCTCATTCGAACGATATATTAGAGCCGTAGGACCGGCTCTACTCGAGAAACTATTTTGACATGTTGATTATACACACCCTCTTTCCCCAGAAGGCAGCAGAAAAACAGAATTTCTACAATGACGGGCCCCTCTAATTCCAATGGAGACTCCACTAAATATTTCGACCGCGCGCGCGTTATAATGATCTCCGTAATACGTCCGTCTATAACTATACGGTCACGGAGGAGGAGGCGGAGGAGAGCATAATCGCAGGTGGAAGTCTCGTGTTAAACGCAAGGTGCTCACAATCAGAGGCCCTAATTTTCCTGAACAGTCTCGCTTTTAGAGAACACGTACCGCTGTCCATTCAATCTTTAGACTCTTGACAAATCTATGCGGACAGCAGTAACGCGAGTTTTAAACTGCAATTCTTAAATAATTATTCCGAAGCTTATGAAGACTTTTATCTCTAGATGTGATATTTTTAATTTTATAGCAAGTGGGAAGCGGAAAATATTTTATTCCATTTTATCGCGATTTAAAAATCTGGCCACGCCAGTTAAACGCCTCAATCGCTTGTGGTTTCGCCTTACACGAGTCGCGCCGCGAATTATGGCGTGTCGTACTTCGCATTACGTCTCGTATCTTTTCTCTTTTTCGATGGGGAACGCGATCGTGCGCGATCTCGTTACATACGTACACCTACGACCTCGCGGCTCACGCTCGCGATAAATAACGCTAATGCGAATCCAACAACGCGCAGCGCGTTTCCTCGGCCACTTTCGGTCGCGTTGCGCATGAAGACATAGACGTCCGGTGATATAACGAAGATAATCGCGATACTCACGCAGATAGGTCCTACGGTGATGAATGCCAGCGCGCCTCCACTAGGACGCTATCAATGGCATCTCCAGCAGCTACCCTGCGACCAGCCCGATCGCAAGTCATTCTCTTCGTGTCATTCCGTTCGCGACAGTTCATATAGGCGGAGTCTGCGGATGATAAAACGTACTTCGAGATATCCTCGGTCCGAAATAAGAAAAACAAGATCGCAAATTTTACGCTTCAGGCTCGTTAAATCGAGAAAATTGCAAGTCATAATATATATATCTGACGTATAATGGAAAAAATCAATCGTTATATAAAATAACATTATAGCAAATTAATGTAATAGGTTTTTATACACTGAAAGAAAGGCTTGGTTATAAAAATCCAGGCTTGGTTAACGTTACCAAGCTCCTTGGTGAAATAGTTTCAACTAAACGTATAATAAGTATTACATAATTTAGTTGGCTCAACTAAACAAAATTTGCTCTTTTATAATTATTACAAATGTTTATAATTATTATACAAGATGTTTTGTTATTATTATTATAATCGGTAATAATAATCAAATACTTCAAAAGAAAGTATACTAAATGCATCTCACAAGTTTACCAAGAATTTTTTTTCAGTGTAATTAACATACGATCTATAATTTGTGTTAAAATTTAGGATACAATTTTATTTGTAATCTTATATGTCATATAAAGGCATTTGAAGAATCAGAATGCATAGAAAATATATATTAAAATGCATTAAATATATGTAGGTACATCAAGATACACTGCATATAAAATAATAAGATTTTATCCTGAAATCTGACATGAATCATGATTCACTTAAAGGGGGCTTTGATTTAATTATTACAGAAATAATTTAATTATAATATTTAATAGACATTTTATTATAGACAAGTTTATCCTAAAAGAATTCTTGTTATGTCTGAGATTGAACAAGAGAGTACGGTGACTGTACGGTGAGTGCGATGACTGGAGAAACTCGAAGGGCTACCGAACATTGTTACGCGCATAATGATGACTTAAAATTCATGGCAGGGGGTTGCATCTGCTTGGACATGGCAAGAACCGCAAATATTGTGCAAATTACATGATGTCATTTTTAATCTATATAGCGATTGGGTGGCTTAATAAATTCTCTTCGCTCTTTGAAATATGATTTTCGCTTCCTACACTCAAGTCATTGATGCGCCAAGAAATGGTTCTCGGTAGCCCTCCGAGTTTCTCCAATCACCGCACTCTTTTATTTAATCCCAGACATAACAAGGACTTTTAAGATAAACTTGGAAATAAAATGTCTATTACATTTTTATTATAATTAAATTATTTCTGCAATAATCAAATCAAAGCCCACTTTAAGTGATCCATGCTTGTGTAAATAAATTTTATATAATTTTATCCAATTTATATGCTTATGCTTCATAAATTTCTACTTCTCGCTTGTTATAAACAGATTTTAATTTCAATTCATGGTGAGAGACCACTTTGTTAGATTGGTTCATCTTTCTGGACACTATTTACTGACGTAGATTTTGATACACCTATGACGGCGACGTTCGTGTCCGCGCGGTATCCGCGATATTGCGTATAACTTCCGCGATTGATCCTTCGATCCCTCAATTGACGTCTGAGACCAAATAGCGGATAGCGGCCGCAATAGGAGTCCGGCGGTATACGTAGGAAATCCGACGGGGCATCGGCAGTCACGCCCCGCGGCTTTAAACTGTTGGTAGATGTGAGAGCGGTTTGTTTTAGACACGGGTCTAATGCACGAGCAACCTGTAATCATCGCCGGGGGAGAACGGGTAGGATTGGGCATATATCACAGCAAACGAAACGTATTCGGACCATCCACCACGTATCACCGTTCCGACATTCGACAGGAAATACTTTCGCCTCTTGCGCTCTAATGATCCCTCTCCCCTTTCGAAAGAAACGAACATAAGCTTCATTATACATAAGCTTCATTAATTTTACATATTACGTTTTAATTTTATTTTTGCAAATAAAGGATTTTTATGACTGTATTTATGATGAAGATATTACAATGAATGATTATATATTTATAAATGAAGACATGTATTAGAATTAGAGGACGATAAGAAATTCAACTTAAAGGAATTAAGTAAGATTTATTTTTTCTTAATTTTAAAATCAGGTTTCTCACGATGGAATTGCATTTTGCATCTTTGCAACGTCGGAAATTACGCCCAAAAGTGCTCCCGCTATTATAGCGATTACGTCGACTTGCGTTCGCTCTGAATATTTTTATTTTTTATGTCTGCGCAGATTTCCGCGAAAGTGCCCGCGTTTCGGAGCCAGCTAGTTCGTGAACGAGGGTAAAAATCGGCATTCGCCGGGCGAATTATACTTTCGGCTACTTTGTGGTTCTACCTGCCTGCGGTTTGCGAAACGATCGGCTATTCATTAATGACCTGTCATTAGGCACTTCATGGGCGATTACCCGCGGTTCCTCGGAAGTCCCGCGCTCGAATCTCGCAATCGGGGCCCCTATAGTTCGCCGATCCTCTTCCTGTCTACAGAGGCCTTGACATTTAGGCTGAGTCGCAGCTCCCGACGTCCTCCTGCGAGTCCTCTCTTCGAATCCCTTCGCCCAGGCAATCGAGCTGCCTCTTCCGCAAAACGGTTTACGACATGACTCGTCAAACGTTTAGGATACCTTCGTGACTAAGTCGAGCGTTTCTTCGAGCCAGAATCGTCCGATCATTGCGTGGTCCCTCTCCGACTTGCACCCCTGCTCGCATCTCGGAACTTTATGACGACCGCCGTTCGCGGAATTGCCGTTACGCAAGGTAACGATCGCTTTTTGCGAATTTCTCGATGCGAACGGATTATGTTTGCTTGAGAACGGAAAAAGTTCTTATCTTTTAAATTAAATTAATGGATCGTTGTAAAAAAAAAGAATGTATTTATAATATAAAAAGTGAAGTCACGCGAGGAATAAAACGACGCGTATATTTAAATATACTACAAATTATCATATCTGGTATGAAAGAAGTATATATCGTACTAAATTATTAAATTTTCAAACGGATCCTTCGATAAAGTCATCGCGATATAGCGCAATTTTGTTTATAACTGATATAATTGGCCAGAGGAGAAATCGAGCAAGAAAATTAATAAGGAAATCGAGTCTCGGCCCGCTTAGAGACATGCGAGGTCGTGAGATGAGGAGTTCCAGGTGATAGTTAAAAACGATGCGAGGGTTTCACTTAATGTGCAATTAAATTGCGGGATTCGAAACTCACGGGCAGTAACGGCCGGCAACGAGCGAATAAAGATCGGCCATGGTGCGGGCATGAAATCGCCGCGCGATCCGTTTCCTGATAACAATCGAACACGAACACGAGCGCTTGAGAGACGTTCGTGCTCGCCGCGTACGTACTAATCGTCGAAACTCCATGCCAGCTGTCTACGGAACTATTAATTTATCTCGGGAAAGAACCGCTAATTCGTACCCCGCGAAGCGAATTCTGGATATCTGCGTTTGAGATGCGTGGCATTCACGTTGTACCCGGCTGAGGCCGATTATTCCGAGCCCTCATCGATCACGAGGATCGACGAGCTCTCTATAAATCGCAATTATACAAAAACGATTTCAGACACGATGGGATGATTGCATTTCGCGAATATTAGAAACATTAAACTTATCGGTTATTGGCTTATTCTTCAATCTTTCAATAATGGCTCATCGGATCTTGGAAAGCGAATTCAGAAATTCTCAAATTGCTAAATTCTAAATTTTTTCTATATATAGTTTAATATCTTTTCTGTTCGAATCTTCCTCGATTTTAATACACCTTTCAACTGTAAATACAAAACCTATTCGTCTACTAGGAAATCGCGGAAGTTAGGAAATTGCGATCGGCAGATGGACCAATCGCGGTTTGGAAGAGTTCGTGCGCCCACGAATCGATCTCTGCGTCCCTGGCAATCGTCGAAACTCCATGCCCCAGCTGTTATCTTGAGAAACTATTAATTTATTCTCTGCCGAGTGAGTCCTAAGTACGGTGTAAACGCGCTCGGAGGTATGAGATACGCGGTGTATAAGTGCCGATCGGCCGGTTCGATACACGGCGAAGAGGCGCGCGATGAAGGAAGAGAGGAGGCGAAAGGGAGAGAAAGACAGCCGGTAAACCGAAGAGGCGCGTTGTGTAGCTTGATTGCAGGGTGCCGCACGGTGTTTGCTTTATAAATCGTGCCTTGAACCACGGTAGAATGAGAGGAGAGTACGGATGCTGCGCTCGGAACGAAGTATCCTTGTTCGAAGGCAGGCGAGTAAGCTAAAAGGGACGAAAAGAGAAAGAAAGAAGAAAAGGGGGGATTGTGCGATTGATATCGTTCTGAAATTGGGTTATGATTTATCGAATTTTCGGGGCCAGTCCCGAGCGGTGGAGAGTGTCCGATTGAATATCGTGCTGCGTAAGACCTCAGATAAAGGGTATTTTATTATTACAAATCACTGGGTTGCGCACCAGGACGATGCGCCAGAGAATCGAAACGAAGCCGTGATCCCGTTGATGTTAAGGATGGAATTATTGACGATATAGAAGATCAGTCTCTCACGAAAACAGGCTTCTGTGACGTTCGTTGTGTGTACGTGGATCTTGAGTATTCGATCAGTAACAGTACGTTGACGACTGCAATTTGTACAAAAAACGAGCGTAACTTCTTTTTTTCCTACCTCGAATCATGACTTACGATCTGTAACTTCTTTTGTACATTCATTATCAGAGCAATTATTTACGCAAGTCTTTGATTAGAATTATTGCATTTAATCTGAAAGATTATGATTAACCTTTATTACACAAGCTATAATGATACGTATTAATATAATCAAGATAAATAAAAATCGACAAATAAAATGTTTGTAAATTCAATTAGAAATGTTTTCAGGTTGCACAATTCCAATAATAAATGCACTTGGCTAATTGTAAGAAGTGCGTCAAAAAAAGTGAAACGTATTAAGGTACCATTTCATGCGCAGCGTGCTGCTGCAACAGTTCGCTACTATTGGTTGAAAATTTGTAACTGGATGACGCAAAATAAATTTCACTATATTTCGCTTCATCGCTGTGAAGTTCAACTGAACGAACAGCAAAGTAGCTTAGCTGAAAAAGAACACGCAACCTCTGTATGGGGATTTAGCCCGAAGGCCATAAGCAGTTATAATAAAAAAATAGTCCTATCTAGACACATAAACAAAAAATGGCATTGAGTAAGGTATAAAAATATATTTATCATTAAATTTTTGTATAATGAGACGATAATATAGATTTTAAGAATTGAATTGTTGCAGCTACCCCTTTTCATGGGCGGCAAATACATTTGGTCACGTGACTGATTTGCTGCTGCAGCATACTGCGTATGAAAAGGCACCTTTAGGTGTCAAAAAGCAGTTAGAACAAAAATAAATCGCATTACCATTTTTAGACCGATATTACGCTAGCATACGTAATTTACAATAATTAGGACGAGATCGCATTATGTATAAACAATTTAAATCGGGAGATAGGCCAATGACGGTCATAGCAGATCTTAGTGCTTAAATAATATTAATGTGTGATTTTTCTATGAAAACAAATACGTAATTTAATTAAACACTTTGACATAAACTTTTTAATACAAGCTATTACTCTTATTTTTGTAAACTTAAATGTTTGTATCGTTTTTTTTTTAAATCTCCTTTCCCACAATCGCTTACTTTAGCCTTTTGAAATTAGCGTTTTATTGCATATATTTATTACTATAATGATAAGCCTTTTTCTCCGTTCAATGTGTCAAGTCGCATGTCGAAAACGAAAGCGCACATCGGGACCTAAGAAGTCCGATTCACGGAGACGAGCGGATCAAATCTTTCTTTTTTTCTTCGCCATTTAGTTTGATATCGGCGCGGCCCTGTTTCCACTTCGATACTTAGGTAATAACCCGATAATGACGGGCTCCGTTCGAACAGATTACTTTTTACTCGCTTATCGCCGCGCGCGCGGAGAGAACCAGAACAAACACTCCAACGTAGAAGATGATGATAATGATGATGATGATAACCACGATGATGATAATGATGATCGTAACGATAATGAGCGGTTTTGCGCAACTAGCTCACCAACGCGCGATAAGTGTGCGTATGTGAACATGCGTAGGTAAACATTTATTTTTCAATGGCGAACAAAAATTTTGACGATAACGTCAAGAACTTCCTCCGTCTCCTGAATATATTTTCTAATCGAATGATCCAATCAAGATCAAATTTTTGATCTTGAATTTGTGGAGCGCATAGAACAACGATTATGGAATAATATTGTAAAACTTAGTAGCTTTTATTAACGGCAAATATTAGTAGAGTAATAATTACGCATGTTTAATTAACAATTTATTCTTTTCGTTTTTGAAGAAAATTTAATTATATGCATATAGAATATGTATCACAGTCGCCTTGTGCTGATCTGATATCTTTTTATTCTGGCTTGCGTAAATGAATTATTACAGAAAGAAATGAAGGCGTCGCCGAATTAGTTATATCGCTAAATAGTTTTTATCTTCGATCTATGAATATATTTACGTAACATTTTTTGCATTCGCGTAATTTTCTACCTCCAGCTGTTATAAGATCAAGTGAGAGAATTTTCATTCGTCTGCAAAAAAGATACTTATAATAAAACGCAAGAGTTTTTAGACATATCTCTTCTTCATACTATACAAAAAAGTGTGTCTATCAGACTTTTTAAATCATCGTATATATTTTTTCGTAGGAAGCATGTATATAATTTTTGCGCATATACAATATTCAAAAATTTTCGAATTTAAATATGTAATCGAAACAAACTGCGTTTGCGTTACTTAATAATTGCACGAAAGCGATTTTACCAAATTTTGGTCGCCGTTTACGCTTGATTCAACAAAAAGCAAGTCGCTTTCGTAGAAATTCATTGTAGCCTATGTCGCAGCGTTTGCTAACGTCTGTTTCGCCGTTTCGATGCGAAAATTGCCCTTTTAATTGGCTGTAGCCACGCTGAATCCCACGAAAATTTCTGGTCTCCCGGTTGACTGCCACTGGTCTGCCTGGAGGTACCGCCCCCTTGTTTGAGAAACTAAGAGACGAGACATGCCTGCACGAGTGCCTTCCTTCCTCTCGTTCCTCTCCTCTCGTTATTCGTTCTTCCTCTCTTTCCGTCTTGCGGTTCTCTCTCTTCTCCTCGTTCCTTCTTCCCCCATCGCTTTGGAGAGAACGGGGTTCATCCGTTTTTCTGTTCTCTTCTTCGTCGTCCCCCTTTCTCTTTGCGCAGCATCATCTTTCTCGCACGCATGCAAACCCCTCGACCACCTTCCTCGTCGATGGAAGGTGTGCTGGTTCGCGAGGTGGCCAGTAGTTAGCACTCCATTACACATGGTTACCTATCATCAGAGCACGCCAGCCACACGATTTGCTCCCCGGACCCTATGGATATTCATAGGGTCGTAAGTAACGCGTTTCGTGGTCGTATCGTGCGGATACAAGCGAGGAATATCGGCGACACGAATATCGGCTAACGATAATCGATCGCACCGGGCGAAAGTATCAATAGTTTGCGACGTCCACGTAGATTGCGATATATCGATGAAATAAAATGATGTTTTATTAGAAATTGAGACACAGAAAACTTATACTTTCTGTGCCGTGATATTTTATCAATTTTTAAAAGCGAATTGTTACATTCCATTAAAATTAAGCAGCCAACATGTGATTAGACAGGGATTGCGTACTATTATGTAATTGCCTAGGAAAGGTGCTCTCATTAGCCTAATTTCTCTTATATATGCAATATTTGTGTGAGATACGTTCGTTATCTCGACCTCGCTGCCGAAATAATTAAAGCTCATCAAGACGTAACGCCGAGCGCATCGAGAAGATATTTGCCCAAATTGCTACATAACTGCTCCGCCGGACACGTTATGGTTATAATATAAATATAGGCTGTTAGATATAATGGCTCACCGCCTAATTAAAAATGATTGCACGGTATCATA
This sequence comes from Aphaenogaster floridana, assembly GCA_003063835.1. Classification (NCBI taxonomy): domain Eukaryota; kingdom Metazoa; phylum Arthropoda; class Insecta; order Hymenoptera; family Formicidae; genus Aphaenogaster; species Aphaenogaster floridana. The sequence goes on along the minus strand of NJRP01000089.1, from coordinate 298,692 downwards.
GATGGACGGGAATAAAAATATGACGAGATCTATTTGAATTATGATTAAAATTAAAAATTATACGATCTTGGAAGCCGAGTCGTGCCGGCGAGTCGTTTTATCTCAAAAACGGAGCTAATTGCGAGTGTAATTAACACCGCCGAGTGACGTAACATCCCGCGCCGCTCACGACTTATGGATATTCATGAGCAATAAGTGACGTGAAGGATGTTGTTGTTCCAAGTCCTACGCCGCGCTCTTCAACGTAACGCCGCGGACGTAATTGAAGTCCAGTAGGCGATAATTATCCGCAGATATTTACATAAACGCGAAAAACTCATTCATGTAACGTGTAATGAGCTTTAGGGGGAAAAATCGATGTCAGCGCCGTGATGCGTGAAAAAACGCGTTACCCAATGTACACGATGCATAACTTAAAAGCCGGCAAAACTATAATATTGATCGCAATAACATGCTTTGAAAACATTCCATAAACTTTGTATAAATCTTTGCAGTTGCCATTGAATTTTATGATGTACGAAAAGGTC
>NJRP01000089.1:275335-297401 GCA_003063835.1 Aphaenogaster floridana | reverse complement strand
GTATTAGAAAACACTATAAAATGAATAACACAAAGTAGTTAACTTATAAACTTATAAACGAATTCTAAATCATGGTTGCTTGGCATCTTCCCCCTATCTATTACTTTATATAACACAAATATAATATATATAATGTAAAAAAATATATTATTATATAAAGTTCTTTCAGCACCAAGAAAAATTATTAAGTTATCATATTCGTGACATAATGTTACTATAATTATCAATTAAATAATCTTTATCTTGCATATTGAGATGCATATGATGAGCTTTCATCTCGCGTTTCACGCGATTCGAATCTGCGAGCGAGAAGGATCGTTTTTCTCACGATCGGCCTGGTCGATCAGCTGCACCTCCAGGCTTCCGCCTTCTCTCGCGCGCGTAAATCCGCGCCTCCGTGTTTTTAAACGGGCGCGCAGAAAAATCGAGTGCGAACACAGCCGATCAATTTGCCCTAAAGAGCCGTTAATTTTCGGTCGATGCACTCCCACTATCATCGTGCCCGTCGAAAATTATATTCGAGCCGGCGATATACGAGAGGCGGTGGGGCCCCGCTCTGCCGAGGGGCCCCACGAGAGGAGGTCCACGGCGCACATAATAAGGCCGATCGGGCCTCTTTAATGAAGCATAATGGCCCCGGCAAGTATGCGTAATCACCGATGATGGCCTCGAACACGATTCCATCGCGTTTTTCCAGCCCCCCGGCTCGTCCTGCACGCCCTTGCGCCGGTGATGCGACTGCGATTCTGCACGATACGCGAGGTACATTGTATAAAATAATAAGCATTATGGTGACATATATGCCGCATGCATAATAGATTGCTGCACCATAATCGTTAACTTTAAATCGTAAAACTTAAATCTTTCTGAATCTTAAGACGTACATTTACATATATTTTTACAATGTAAAAAATATACATATTTTTTACATCGTATAATATGTCGTCATGTATAATGTGTCGTAAACGCAAAATGACTGATTATCATAATGTGTCTCATAATGCGGCCTCCCGGTGGCTTCTTGCGGATCGCCGCAAAATTGCATTTCGCCATAAACGGTCGGGCCTTGATTCGCCTTTTTCTTTCATGAACCACCTGTAGTTCTCTATAGCTGACAATGAGAGATGCTTTCTCACAATAAAATAGAGTTCTCGCACTATCGTCGCTCATCCTGTCAATAATTGCGCCCGCGTTGCGCAGTTCGATGGATCTTCCGCGTAGTTTGTCGCGCGGTCACTTAAACTTATTTACTTACCGAGGCAAAACGGTGCGCAGCCTCGTTTTATGCCCGCCTTTCCCCCCGTACGAGCTTGCGAATCAATTTAATCGAGCCGTCGGTCGTTCCAAGAAAATCATAGGTGCCGGCCGGTTATTTAAGATACGGGGGACGCGAATCGTCAGTGGTTCTCAACCTTATTAAAATTCCGTTTGAAATTTCGTCTCGATATAGCGCTGTCACTCATCTGAATTCTTCGTACGATGACATTGATTCTGAATGATGCATAAATGGCCCCGGTAACAAATCCGAATCCGATGACATATTCATTTAAATCAAACGTCTTCTTCATCACTGGATGAAACTTTAAGTATTCTTCTTCTGTGAAATAATTTTTTCTCAACATCATGAGACAATTTATGTTTACAAGAAACTGATGTGCGCAATGATGTGAAAAGTATTAAATTGTAAATTAACAAATTGTCAAGAGAATCAGTGAAATAGGCGAAAAAATAGATTTACTTCATATACAAATTCTTTATACCAACTCTGTTATTCATTCAAAAATGTTTATTTCTGTCGATTTATCTTCAAACTAATTCCAATACGGTTTGAAGTAATATCGGTGCGCCTCGAGGTTGTAAGGAAGAAGCTGGCGATCAAGACTAGTTTGAGAAACAGCCGATCGCGATCGATCTGTCGTGCTACGATCGTAAAAGACAACGAGAGCGGATCTCGAGAGGTATCGATCTCGCGCGTCGTACCTGCGGGTAGAAAACCCCTTCAGTGCCGCGTCCGAGATTTCTTATTAAGGGCGATTAGCCTGAAAGTGGGCAGATCAAGTGGATGCACGTATAGCGGGGCCTCGCCTATATAAGTGGACGGTAATTGAATGTCAGCGTAACCTCGGTACCCCGGGTACGGCTTTTATCCCCCGGGACCAAAGTACAACCGTGCGTTAGCCGGATCGTTCGGTATCCGCTATTCTCGCGCAAATCCGCGCAGGGGTCGTGACTTCTTGCAAAAATGCTGCCCGTTATCTAAATGCCCCTTCAGGTTCGCGAAAAGGGCAGGACGCTATTTTTAACGTCCCGTGAACAGCGATACAACGATGCCAAGCTGGATCGAAGTCTAGTCTATCTTGCAATAAACGTAAAAGAGAAGTGCTTCGAGGATGATCTATATAAATTTTTTGCTCATCAGTAGGAGAGCTAAATATTTAAGCTTATTATTCTTGAAATCTTTCTGATCGAGATTTATACTATATAATTTATAAATTATACAGTTATAATTTATAATTATATTTGTATCATTTTTATTTATATTTATACTTATAATTATACAATTATAATTTATAAATTATAATTTTTATACACTGAGAGAGAGAACAATTTTTTCAGATAAAAAAATACATTTTCTTAAAACTATATCGTTTGATATAAGTATTTGTTTGTCCTATTTAAGAGTAAAAATATTTAGTTTTAAATAAAAAAATACACATGTTATCTCAAGTATAATAATCAGGGTAATCTTTTGTTCGACACGTATATTCAAGTAGATCAAGTATAATATTTTATTTTATACTTTTACATTCTTTACATTTAAATAAATATTTTATAAATAATCTAATAATATATTATTAAACTTAACTAAATTGTTTTCTAATATTAAAAATCTGATTATCTTGACTATAAAAATGATCTAACTGTAAACATTTTTTAGAACGAAAAGAAATATTTAATTAAAAATTATAAATATTATAAATATTTTAATCAAGAAATTTTAATACAATAAATAAGTAAGTTATTAGGGCCCACCGAGTAAATAATTTTTTTGTATTAAGTAAAATTTTTTTACTTACCGGACTACATAAGTGGAGGATTTATATTTTTAAGTGGAGGATTGGGAATTATATCGAATGACAGTTTTTATATTTCAATCTAATGGTTTATTATACGCACTGAAGAGGACCCAAATTGGGGTTGAAACGTTTGCGATATTGCGATATTTATGTACAATTAAATTATTGTGAATAATAAACAATAATTATGCGCTATTAACTGCGTTGGCTCATATAAGCTTACTTTTCTTATATTAATTCTTTTAATCGAGAGCCTTAATCATTTATTTATATTTAAAATTTTTTTGTATTAAAATATTTTTTCTCTCAGCATACTATTTAATCAATGTTTAACAATCAATTGATGAGCTCGTGCATTTTCTTTGATTGAATGGAGGCGTCAGTTGCAACCCAAAGTATAATGTGAGCTTAGGAATATTGAATTTGGTTTTTATGTTTGCACATAGGCTCGCTCGTCTTTCTCACAGCCCGAGAGAAAAGCGAGAGCGACGCTTTTGGGGTTTCTTTGGGGCGAGTCAACGGTTCTCGACGGCGCTTCATTATGCCGACATTACAAGCTTATTATAATTGCGTCGGACGCGCGCGATACATACAATGTGTAAAGTACGCGGATCCGAGCCGAGACGGCGGGGTTCTGGTACAGGTAGACGTTTCGGGGTTCACAAAAGCTCCCTCGCTTTTCACGGCCGGTCCGGCCGTTGCTCGGAGAATAAATGGCCTGATTAAGCACGCCATTTTGCCTGTAATGCAATCCTTAAGCATGCCGAGAAAAAGAGAAAGAGAGAAAGAGAGAGTCTTCATTCGTCCCGCGCCACCATTGTGCCTTCGGTACATGCGCCTCCGGTCGATCATGCGGCCGGATTAGTCCCGCTCCCCTTTTATATGCTCGATTACATTCGATTCTCGCACGTAACAGAAGGAACGCGCCCGTAGAAGCCGCGCTCCGGGAAATTAATGTTTCCCTACGCGAAACGAGCCTTTATCTCGCGACCGATTCTTAAGCCGAGGTCTCTGGCGGATTTGCATAATTGTCGACAGTCGCGATAACGCGTCCAGTCGCAGCATTTACGAGCTTGAAAATGAGAAAGGTTCTGTTCTCGATTTTTAGTGATTTTACTTTACGATAATTTAAATTCTGTAGAATTAAAAGCTCCGCTTGTAGGTACGTTGTTTCCTTCGTCGCTTTACAATTTATGACTTTTATCTAGAAATCGTTTTACTAATTCGTCATCTCTATCTGTATCTGCTTCAATAACGATTGCGAAGCTACACTGTAAAAAAAGGATGTAATATTACTTCACTATTTATGATGGAAATCACGTATTTTCACAATAATAATTGTTGTAAAAATACATGATTTTGTTACGTTTTCGTTATAAATAATATGTTACTTTTACACTTATTTACATATAATTTTTACACTTGTCCTGTAATTTTACATACTTTTTTTTACAGTGTATTGACAAACGTCCTTACTGTCCCACCGAACGCGCGTTTGTCGAACGTGTAATCTCGAAATCTCTCGCTTTCTCGCGCTGTACCGGAATTTCGACTTTTTTTGCACGTCTGCTCTGCGTAACGTACACGAAAAATCAAATTTCTCCGTTTGTTCGTGACGCGAGAAAACATGGCGCCAATAAAGGGGTCAATTTCAATCGATCGTGAAATACTTCGGATCGGATAGGAAACAAGCGGACAAAGGAAATCCATTGTTGCTCTGGGGCTATCAAACAATGGCATGCACAATGCCGACACAATCGGCAATTGTACAGTAGCCGTTACTTTTTCTCTTTTTTTCTAGATCACACTCCTTTGCCTCTTTCACCGCGACAATGGTGGTCTAACGATTCTTACTAGTTAACGGAAAGTGTCAACGGATTTGTCGAGCAGTTTCCGCGATTTTTTCATGCAGACCTGGCAGAAATTGGCTTTTTTTTAAATAGAATCATATTTTTTTACACTTGTAAGCGGATATTCTCAACGGTCCTTCGTGCCGGAAGAAAGAAAACTGAATCTAACCGAAAGTTACTTAAAAAACTTTGATATAATTTTTATAAAAATGTCTTATAGAACCTTAGAGCTATTGAGAGACACGATATGACTTACACGTGCCACAGCTCTATTTATAAGGGAGGGTTGAAAGCGAGGGTTATGTAAAAAAATACAATGGACCGCAAGTTCAACTGTCAGGACAAAAGTTTCCCTATTCTGATACTTTTTGTTATCACGAATAGAGAGAAAATATATTGAGATATTATACGAATATGACAATAGGTTGTCAATAACTGTGCATCCTTGATATGTTATTAGCAAATTGGTAATAAATAAGGAATAAATAATTCAGATAAATATATACGCTCAGTGAGAAATATCCTATTTTTTGCATCTATAAATTAAAAAAATTATCTAATGAATTATCTATCTGCACGAACGCGTGTACCTCAGTATGTTTAATGAAAGATTAAGGAGTAAAAATAATTATTTATCGTGATAAAAATAAAAGAAACACAGATGCAATGTTTCCTCATTTGTCGGTACGCTTCATTTAATTTTTCATATTTTGAAGTTTTAGATTAAATAATACAAATTGCTTTATTTATCCGAAAAGTAGACAAACTGAAGTATTTTTTGCATATGTACTTGCTTCAACAAAAAGTGCGCCATTGAAATTATTTGATCAAGGCGTTTTCTCTTCGAATTTGCAAATATGTTCCACTTGATGTAAATATGCCCCTTACTTATTTTTATTGTGCTAATTATAAAACATGGGAAAAATGTATATCACACGCTCAGATTAGATCGAATAAAATAGAAAGAATCTTGCAAGAAACTACAAATATATCCTTAAAAATCATGAATATAAATGAAGATAATGTTCAACGTCATAAAATTGCGATGACATCTAAAAAGTAAAACATCTAAACTTGGGTCGTCCCTGAAGATTAGTATAAATAAATTGAATAAATTTTTTTTCTTATTTTTTATGAAGAAACAACTTTCCGTAACAGATAAATTACAATGGGGTAACTTTTCTAAGATGTTTGGCAAAACCACTCCTTGAATATTGTAGAATGAAATTTCTTTTATCAATTTCTCTAATTTTTTGTTTTAACGTTCTTTCTTATTATACAGATAAGATATATATCTGTGTATAATAAAAAGAATAATTCCGATTCCAATTGATATATTAACGTTCCAATAAATTGCGGGACGTATTAACCTGATTTATCTCATCAAATACGATAGCATGAAAGTTTGTCATGTCAAATCATGTTTAATCATGCAATTTCAAAATCTTTCCAAAAATCTTTCTCTTTGTAATTTCTTCGCTAAAATTCCGTTACCGATAACCGATATATTTTTCGAGAGATACGAATAGCTTCATTTCTGATATAAAGAAGTTATCAGGGGAGGCGAGAAAATCTCGCGATCTCGCGGAGAGAGGACGATGAGAAGAACGGCTAAGAGAAGGAGGAGGAAGAAGAAGAAGAAGAAGAAGAAGAAGAAGAAAGAGAAGATAGAACCAAAGGGGCTCGGGAGGAAATAAGAAAGCGACGAGTCGTTGAAACGGGCGTGCTCGCTGCTCGCGCATTGGTGCACCGTTGTGCACGATGTGTGCATAGTCGCCATGTTGAATATCCCCACTTCTGTTTCACGTGTCGAGGCACCTACACACGTGCTGCTGCCACCGTCGTGGCCACACGCGCCGACCTCGGTAGGGCGAGAAATCGAGCCTCATCTGCTCCGCCATGGGGGCTGGTTGCTGTACGCGGTGAGCAGGCAGAAAGGGAGGGGAAATAGAAAAATACGAAGATATAAGGGGTTGGAATTTCGGATAGCCGATTTACTGCGCAGCCTCCTCTAATTGAAGCGATCCTGACGGTGGTTCGCGTTGTACGGACAGGATATTTATTAGGGCACAAGAGTGTCTCCCCCTCCCGAACTTGAGTTACGATCGTAACGTATCCTCTATGAGAGAAAGGGATATTTTTCAGAACATGCGACATTAATTCCATTATACTGTCCCGTGATAATTGCGGCTTTTCTTGCTGGCCGAAGAAAGACAGTTTTTATAGAATTGAATAATACAAAATTGGTCGATTAGAAGCTACAAGGAATTAATTTCTCAGTATGAATTCATTATTCTTTAATCTCTCTCTCTCTCTTTTGTTTCTTTCTTTCTTCTAACAATAAGTGATATTAAGAATGGGCACTAATACGAATGTCATTTCGCTTAAGGCATACAACAACGCGCGCCACTAAATTAATATTGATCGATTGAAATTAATATTGATTGAAAGTATAATGATGCAAATCGCCAATCTCGAAGCGCTTACATTTCTGCGTGCTGTAAATGCGCTCGATATCATCCGAACATATGTAACATTAAAAGTTAATCGATTATTCCTGGCGAGATGAGGGTCCCGTGATTGAGTGGCTTCCAATCTCACGCGATATGGCATTTACCGAGCGTCTCCGATCCGTCGTCCTTTGATACGTCGATTGATTCGTTCTAACTCTGATTAGACGTAGCGATTTAGCACGGAATTTATTGTCGCTGATAGACTCGCTCCCCCGCCATGACGGAATATTTCTCCTTATAACATATCGAGTCGATACCGATTTGCCAGCGAATGCAATTTGCACGTACTATGCCATACGCCTTTAATAACAATATCGAATGTTTTAAAGCTATGTTTTCAGCTCTGATAAATCGTTACGTTTAAAATAAATCAGCAGTAAAACGTATTCTTGCCACGTCCATTCAATGATAGATATCTGTCTTGAATTTGAAATCTAAATTTTTTTTCTAAGGAAGATTTGATGGAACTTGAGAGAGAAGACCCCAGGAATATTAAAATAAAAAATATATTACAGCTTACCAAGTATTTAGTAGCACAATGATATAACCGTAGAAATACGATTCATTAAACATTTATATAATATAAAAGGAAATGGCCGTATTGTAAAATGGTATCCTGTATGAATGCCAATCAATGTAATTGTAACGAGCGCGTCGTCATCCATTCCAATTTTCAGCGCGGTTTCGAGACCAACGTTGGCTTGATTACAACCGATGGTTAAACGTCGCTCGAAGATGAACGTCAATTATGAAATATTCGCTCGGTTGACAGTAGATTTTCACGGCTCCGCGATCACGAGCGCTTTGAGCACCGTGACAGGAGTGTCATTTCGCGCCGTCGGCTGACGTCTTAATTGCGCAATTAGCGTCGATCAAATTATATGACGTCGGATGTTACTGTTAGATTCCCGGTAATCGCGATATCTCGTAGATCAGACTGTCAGTCGACGACTCATGATATCGAAGTTCGAAAGGTTCTCGAAATGCCGCGAATTTGCATCTGTTCCATTTTTAACAGTCGCGATTGACTTTTTATCCGATGAGCGTTTAATTTTTGTGTTGCGTTCGTTGAATAGCTAATTTTTGCCGCATTAATTTTAGGCAGCAGTTTATGTATATGGAAATTAATAAACTAAGCTTCAAATTGCGAAAGAAATTTCTCTGATTCGATAAATGTGCATAAAAGACATCTTAGTTGACTTTTAACCCCTCAAGGGTACACATATTAACTCACTCGGGCCTACGGGTACACTGGGTACAAAATACCCTGTCGCAGTTTTTCGTTTATAATTTCACTTCTAATTCAACGTAGAGCTTTTTTTTAAATTAAAGTTTATGCAATTCTGCGTAAAACGAACCCGTAATCGATTAGGTTTAATAAATCTAAAGCGGAAATATTAATCATTAAAAAAAAGAAAAATTTTCGAATTTTCGCGTTTTTTTATTCAATCTTCAATATCTCCGGTTTCTAATTGACAAAAATAAAAATTTAAAAAAGCATTTTAAAGCGGAAAAGTAGTACTTCAACGATATGGTAACCGTTTTTTGATACGGCTTTTAGGCTCGTTTCTACTTGATCTTTATACCTAGGGATAGGCACTTTATGCTTGAGCATAATAGCATAATGTGTCAAAAATTGTTCTTAAGCTCTAATTTTAATATTTGTGCATAGTACACACTTAGTATTGACAGATTGCATAGTCTAAAATAGAATTATACTACGTCCCCAATGGGGTTTGTATTTTCTCCCTTCTCATCCTTTCCTACAACTCCTACTCTTTGCCCGTTTGGACCAACATCTTAACGTCACTTCCGAAAGACGAAACCCAGTTTTACCTACCGGAAATCCTCTTTCCGGCAGGGAGCGCAGTGTCGGAAAATAATAATATCCATGTTTACCTGATCTAGTGGACTCGAACCTGGTATTACAGATTACGAATCTGGCGCTCTATACCACTAGACCACACTGCCGCCTGACAGATTGCATAGTTTATGCACAACTATTAAAATTAGAGCTTAAGAACAATTTTTGACACATTATGCTATTATGCTCAAAACATAAAGTGCCTATCCCTACTTATACCACCCAAATTAAGTTACGGGTCAAACGTACCCAAAATACCCTTGAGGGTACTTTAAATCTTGTAAAGGGTATACAGGGTAAAATCCTAAGTCACAGCCTTGAATCGTGTGAAAGGTGCATATTTATCTTACTCATTTACAATTCGTTAGAATAGTAAATTCCCAAGAGTGTTCCATTTTAAGATAAAATATTTTAAGATATTATTCAAGATTTTACTTTAAACTATTTTAATCCATTCTCTTCTTATATCCTTTCTTCATCTTAATGTTACCTCAGAGACTATTAGAATCTTTCTATTGTTTGAAATGTTCTTCTGCTTTTTAATCCTTTCAAAAAATGTACTACGTGACAAAAGGTTCGAATATTTTATATATAAACTAGCCGGCGTTTGTTCTTCGCGCTTGGTATGTGGTTCACGCACGTTCTTCTTTACTGCTCGGCTTCTAGACGTTGCTGCTGATGGCACATAATCTATGTTACTCAGGAAGATCTAAGCTATCCACCAGTGAAAGATTTTTCAAATCGGTTCAGTAGTTTCTGAGATTACCCCAAACAATAGAACAAACAAACTTTGCCTCTTTATGTATTGGTATAGATATGCGGGCTTAGACTTATGAGTTTATCTTTTTTGGATACTTTTTCCATCTTCATTCCCTGTTTTTATTTTTTAAAATTTGTATCATCTGTATTTTACCTCTTGTATTAATATTGATTCGTTTTCCATAGTCTTTTCGTGTCGACAACGAAAAGAGAAAACCAATTTTAAAGTAAAACTCAGCTTCACTCGTCCCACAAGTGAAAATGTCCAAGTCTGCCACAATGGTAGAATCCACCATTAAATTCGCAACCGATCGTGGCCTTATATTCCTGGCAGTTTCCTTTAAAAGTTAAGAGTCGTAGTGGTCGGGGAAACGGTAGCGGGGAACCTATTTCTCGGTTTAAATCTTCAATTGTTCATTGTTACGTAGAATATCTTTCACTAAAAAGGCTACGTGTGGTGCGAAGAATATAAAGACGATAATTACTATACAAAGAAAACATACTTGGTTTCAAGGTGATTTCCCAAGCATCGTTACGAACTCTTTTGACCTTTTCACAGCTTTTTATACGAATCCCGTGTCTCCCCGGCGGAATTTTATTGCTCTCCAGCAGAGAGAGGTGAGCTGAAGAAGCAAGCGAAGCCACAGACGAACGAACAGCTAGCTCCTCACTCGTTTCTCCCGTGGGGCGGAGTGGACGGGGAGGAGAAAGGGGCAGGGGGGGGCGGAACGGGGGGCGGTAGGAGGGAAACGGAGTAACGCGGGTGGGAGCGAGAGCGAGAGCCAGACGTATTAATTAAACGACTCATTTTCATCGCACGACAAAAACGTGAGTTTAACGCCCATCGCCGACTAATGCGTCGCCCCACTGCAGCTTCTACGTACCTCGCAGGAACTCTGGTAGCCACAGTCGAGTTCGTATCCAACTCTGGTTTCGCGTCGTGACGAATCGGCCAATCGGCGGTGAGCTGGTGCACGCCTTCGCGTAACTATTGAGCAACGCCCATCGCTGGTCGATTTTCTCAATCCCCACTTCGCGCGGAATCTCGCTCCAACGAGGAACAGTGGGGTGCTGAAGCTCGACGCGCTGGTCTCAGGACTGGTCCCCACTACGGCGCGGCGAGCGCCTCGTTTAGTCTGTAATTTGCTCAAACACTAGCAAGCTCTCGTGCCAGGAACATCCGTCAGAGCTGGTGCACGGTTGTTCGCTCTCGTAACCGAGGGCCGAATTTCATAGGACGCGCGACGTGTGCCCCCCTTTCGAAGTCCCTCCTCATCCCGTTTCCCGTCGAGGCTCCAGTCGTGTCGCGAGCAGGTCGATGGAGAGTGTCGGACGTGACGTACAAGTGAGTGTCGTGAGACTCCAGCCAGTGCAACGGCATTCGTGATTGCGGCGGGATTACGTCAGTTAAGTTACATTGGTGGGTGATTTGGAGGCACCTGCGGGACGACGGGTTCGCGGGTACGTATTCGTCGTATCCTAGTGATGCGTGAACGGAAGGCCGGGACTTAATTGTCCGTCGCGAGTGACTACCGAGGCAACCGGTGTCGACGGTATTCGGAGTAACGGACCTCATCGATGATCACTGCGGTTGAAGAGAAGCGATTAATACTCCGAGTGTTTTAAAGAAACAATCGAAAGATTGAAGACACTCTGAGAACTGCGTGAGGAGATACAGACTTTGAAGAAGTGGACCTTCTGGTGGAGGTTGGTCCTAGTTGGTGTGTTCCAGTGATAATATAACAGTGCTTATCGAGAGAGGATACATCTAGAAGTTAACCATTGACGTAGGTCATTCGATCGATTTGAAGAAGGCGGCTTCGAGGCGGCCGCGATGATGCGGCGAACCTAATTCCGACGATTCAGCGTTGGCAGATCTGTTGGTCCCGTCAAAGTGGGTTGTCCACCTGGGAAGCGTACGATAATCGTACGATGATGCCGCTCGCGCCGACGCCAATCGTCCCGGTGCCATCTAAGCCGAAGATCGGCTTTAGCATCGACTCGATAGTCGGCGGCGGGCAAGGTGGCCGTGAGGCGGATCGTCTGGACCGGCTGGAGCGAGTCGAGATCGATGGCAGTCCGATGGAGATAGTTGAGGGCTCGTCCTCGCCGCGAGCGCGGCGGGTCGCCACGAGATCACCCGGTGCTCATTCTGAGGGTTCCGATCGGCCTGTCTCTAGGAGTTCCTCGGTCGAGTCGTATCCGAACTCGCGACGGACACCGTCGCATGCCACTGTCGGCGGCGGCGGTGGCGGTCACCATCACCTTCACGGTACCAACCATCACGGTCATCCGCATCATCACAATCTATCGACGACACATCTAGACTTCGGTCGAACGACTGTTCACAGCCACAGTGGTGGCTCCACGCCCAACAACAGCCCCAGCCCGCCGCACAGGATACCGCACGGGGACTCACCCGTCGGGTCGCATCCCCAACCACCCCCAGGGGTGGTCAGGCCCAGTCCGAACTACCTCGCGCCGCCACCTAGCGCCGCGACGGCCGCGGCCATGGCCGCGGAACAGCTCAAGTCTCTATATGGACTACCCGGAGGTCACAGTCCCGCGGGACCACAAACCGGACAGAACGAATATCACTCGCAGCAATTGGCTCTAGCTGCTAACTTGGCCGCGGCCCAGCACTTCCAGGCGGCAAATATCGCAGTGGCGCTTCAGGCGCATCACGGCGCATCACCCCATGGACCGCCGCACGGGCCTTATCCGCACGGTGGGACCCCCGGTGGGCCACATCCGCCACCCCATCCCCATCAGCCGCCCAGGGACAGCTATCCTCTTTATCCTTGGTTACTGTCAAGGCATGGTAGAATCTTTCCACATAGATTTCCCGGAGGTACGTCCTTCATATATTAGCTTGAGATATGTGAAGTCAGGAAACGATTCAGAAATAATTTACGTTCCTTTTGTTTACAAAGGCGTTACTAAAGCCTGTGTCCTTTAACGCTTGAGATTTAATGGATGTCATACGATTTACCCGACTTGAAAAAATGCGACGTAAAGATGTGATATGTTATACATTTAATCGAATATCTTCCATGAATGATTCACTTGCAACTCACTGGGATTTACACGCATTGACGTTAGCGAATGTTAAACGTCATTCGAGGGAAAATATTTATTTTATTTAATAGGAAAGAGATTTGTGTTTGTCGCGAGAAATATTTATATCTGTAGGAAGCTAAGATTATCTTCGAGAGTCAAACAATTTAAAAAACTCACTTGACCTCGGTTTAGCGATTATATTTATTACGCAGACTTAAATTTGTGTGTCTGAAGATTTCGGCAATGACTCTGTAGGCACAATTGTATTTACATTAGATTTATCGCGTATAATAATTTATCTACGCGCGCGCGTGAAAGCCATTCAAATAAACTACCATTCACATTCCTTATCACAAATCATGCGAGATCGACGTGTAAACATAGAAAATATAACAATATTCATAAGGAAAGGCGATTTGTCTCGGAGACCGCTCCGAATGTCTCATGTATTCACGCCAATCCGACATGTCAAAGGACATCGACACAGACACATATTTTTTTCGAATGTTATCACGTTGAGACGTATGTAAATACCGTCAATTAATAAAGAGTGAAACTCTGGAGATCGCGTCTCATTTGCAATATTGATAATCATTTCTGTACACAAATACACGCGCGCGCGCGCGCATCGTTACGCAAGTATTTCATAATTAGAATTTTATAATGTTATTCTCTCCGGTATGGCGTTCCTTATCGCGCGTCACGCCACGCTAGGCAAAACAAGTGTCATAGTTTTTTCGCGTCTCTCGTAATTAATTTATTTTCCCGCGTTGATATAAGCGACAATCCAATTACGCGCCTATCGCCGTTCGTACTATTAATGGGAAACACAGAAGAAATATCGTCGCACCCGAGAGTTCTTCTCGTTCGGCTCCCCGCGGCTCGATCGTTCCGTTCGCGCGATACTGAGGCACGCATGCACAACTTTATGATGGATGACGCCGCTTATCGGTTACGCCGAGATAACGATTTCTGTCGTCCAATATGTATTATTGAACAATCTGAGGTATCTCGAAGAGACATTTAATGTTTATGACGCGAAGGGAAGCGACACTGCCGGGAGATTAATTTGAGTCTCATTGAAGGTTCGCTAAAAGATCAATAGTAACGTAATCGGCGTCTTATCTTCAGCTATTTGATAAATATATCTTATTGATCAATTAGACGACATTTATTGTCGGGAGGTAATAATTTAATCAATGACTTTTGGCACGAATTAAGAATTGATCAATTCTTATTCTAAAGTGAGCATTGATTTTATTAGTTTCGTATTTTAGAGAACTAATTATCCATTTTAAGATCGTTTACAAATTACGGATCTACTTTACTCTAGCTCTAAAGAGCACGATTGTTGACCAGTCGTGTACACTTTGCGTCAAGGCAGTTCGTCGAACTTTTTTCGAAGTTCAAACAGCGAGATAGAGTCTGTTTCGCAAACTTCTTACAAACTACTTAAGATACGCCGGCCGGCAATCAGACAACACAGGCCTCGTTTAGTGTTACTTACGTGGTCGACCACAGGAGGCAGGCAAGCTCGGAGAAGATAGAGCGTCCCCGGCAGGTAGAGAAGACGATTATCATAAATTTACCGCAATCGGCACGTATACGGGGCGTGCCACTCGCTAAAGAAATATATCCACGGAGACCAAACTAGTTTCTCCTGAGAAAAGCCCTCCAATGGATGCCATATTAGTCCTCGATGTTTCGCGTATATTTTTGCAAATTTTTTTCTCTTTTTGAATGATAATGCTAGATAATGCGCAAAGCGCGAGAATGTAGTGATTAAAAACGATCTTAGATTTCCGCGAATTAATTGGAAAAATATCATACATAAGCAATAAACATTAATCTAACTTTTAAATATAATATGATTCAAAGATTTTAAGAAATAGTGCGTACGAATTCTGCTGAACGAGTAAAAGACAATATTTATTTAAATTTAAAAATTATTGTAATTAAAGATATGTATATATCCGCAGAGACGAAACTAATTTCTTTTGAGAAAAACCCTTCAACAGATGCCATTACCTAATCATTGACGTTTCGCATATTTTTTCCAAACTTCTTTCCTCTTCTCGAGTGATAATGCTGGATGATGCGTAAAGCGCGAGAGAATGCAGTGATTAAAAACGACCTTAGATTTCTGCGACTTAATTGGAAAAATAATAATTTTACATAAACATTAGTTTAACTTAAGTATAATATGACTCTAAGATTATAAAAATGGTGCGTACGAAGGATTCTGCTGTACGAGTGAAAAACAATAGGAATGATAGGTACAATAAATAAGACAATAGATTCTTCTGAAGAGAGTAGACCCTTGTATGTAGAGAGATAAAGGAAAACAAATAAATAAAGTAATCAATAACAGTAATCAATAACAGTAAAAAGAATTTGGAAGAATGCAGAAACAAATCGAAATTATCACGGTTGAAAGTAGGCGTCATGCATTGTAAATCTTAGGGAAGGACTTAGGGAGAGAAAACAATATTCACACATTTTCATTGTCATATATAATTGGCAGTTAGATGTCCAACATAAGAATGCAACAATAAAGGTATTAGAAAGTGACGCCAAGAATTGAGGAATCCCGGATGGGACAGTATCGCCAGAAGAAAAAATAGCAAAGAGATTGTAAACTCTTACTGAGAGCAATTCAACGGGAAGAAATATAAAATGGTGAAAGCCGAATCAGATAACCCGTAATGTCGCAACTTTGCTAAAAATAAATCTTAATTAGCAGTATCAAGTGCCTTGAAGAAATCAAGAGCTATCAAACGATTAAAAATCCAATCCTCGGCGCGGAAGACTTACAAATGTGAAAGAGAGAGAAAGACAGATACAATACAAAACATTTTGCGAATAACGAGAAACGTTATTCATGCTCTTTGGTTTAATATATAACGAATGCAATAATTTCGTTTATTTTAATCGAGTTAAAAGAATAAAACGCTACAGCGCAGATCGATATATTCTCTTTTCTTAAAAACTCACATCTAGATTTTACATAGAGTATGCATTTGGAAGCTCTGAGCGACTTTCTTTCAGATATCAATTAAGATACTTCCCCGTCGGCTTTTTCGGTTTGTAGCGATTATTCGCGCTGAAGCGTTGACCCGATAACGCGCACTCAAGACAGAGTGTTACGCGCGCGGTACTGCCGTAATAAATATCTCCTATATATTAGAAATTGCGCGAGATCTCGCGCGGCGGATCGGGTTTCGATGCAACAAGAGCACCGGGACACACCGCGATGCAGCTGATCCGGAGGTTCAGTCACGTAGAAGGGGCAGCCGCTTATCTAGCAATTAGTCGGTATCGGTAATTACTGTTGAGAAGAGCGAGAGGTCTTCCTCCTTCCCCCGCTGTTTCATAGCACACGCGTACGGCCGAATACACGGGCGAGCGTGTACGAATACACGCTCGATCGCGCGAACGCGAAACCGTCTCGATAAGCGAGCCTTTGATTATTTTCTCTAGCCTATTTCGCCTCAGTCCTGCCTGCCAACGTCTTTAAAGGCTCTTAATGGCGCAAAGAAAACTTCCTCTTCACTGAATCTCCTGCTCCACGTTGACGGACATTACCGCAACGATTAATTGCCCTCGGCTCTTTTTTCGCCGCTCCGCTTCTGCACAGATTTTTAGAACCGACGCTAATATCACGAATTAAATCTCGGCTGTTGCAAAGTAACTTCTATCCCGTGCATTAAATATGAAAATAAAATCATGAATCGCGCTTAACAGATTTTCTGTCTACCGATGTAAACGCTTAAAGTTTTTATAATTAACGCATCTTTCATAAGTAACGATCCTTCAACGTTGGATTCTCGCGTTAAGGAGTAAGATTGCGATATTTGAGGATGCGATATTTGAAGAAACAGTGGCAATTTCAAATTAGTATTATTTTAAATCTCTACTTAAAGTGACTCAAGTCTCTTCTATACCGAGAAAAGATTACAACAACGTTTCCCATAAACACTTAAAGAGCAACAATTTTTATCTGGGAAACATGTAATCACAGTTGATTCGCAGTTAATTCGCAGTTCATTTTCAATCTCCGTTTACCCAATCAATGGCTAAATACGGTAGAGAACATTCTACTATCGACGCCGGCAGGTATTACCGTTGCAATTACATCTGAGATTTTCCAGATAACAGGCAGCCTCTCATCCTTGAGAGAAGTCTAATCGCCGGCGATGCGAAAACAATGCTATATTTAACGGCGCGTTTAGTCGACAGCGCGATTGCAAATCCTGCTTGATAGTGCACAACGCTAAACGTCGGTTGGCAAAAACTTTTGCAAGCGGGATTTGCATTGCGCGCGCGGTCGAAGGAAGCGATTCCTCGTTCCTCGTAGGAGAAAAAATCCACGAGCTTCCTCGGTTTTTTTTCCCCCGCCGCGCGACTGTCGCTCGTTTCGCGAGGAAATCCCTCGCTTTTTCGCGCAATTTTGATTGCATCTCCATCCTTTCGCCGATACTAATCACCACCGGCGGCAAATTGCGTACGGCATGTTTTCCCGTGTTCGCTTTTGAAAATTCATCCCGCGTGAATGACCACCGCGACCGCGGCTCGGCTCTAATTGCCTGTAATGAAGATCCATCGGGAAAAACGACTCGGGAATCACGATTGTGAATACACACGGATTTGCGTGTGGTATTTTGCGCTGGAAATGCCGCCACTCGCGCCAATAACACTTGAGGAAAGTTCATATTAGCGGGAGAGAAGCCACTCTCGGCGCGGCTACTCGCGAGATCGATCTCCGAGGCTTATTAAGTAGCCTGTGTTTTTCTTTGCTTTCTTTTTGCGAGAGACACGAAAGACGGGACTGTGGTTATGCTTATAATACGCCGCGAGAGAGAAAAAAGGTTGTACCCGTGGTGGAGAAACGTTCGCGGAAAGGATCGATGCGTGTGTATCTGGATCTGTCATTACGGCTAACAGTGTTGTGCAATTTCGCTGCAATGCAAATGCGGATAATTGAAATGATATATGGTATTAATATACTGAGAAACGGTAATTGAGTGGGTATCATGGAAAACTTCGGACGAACGTCTCATTCTATTCGCGAACGATATATTTTGTAAGTACTAAAATGCGAGATTGTACTCGTAACATCGTTAATTTGGAAATTAACGTTACATGAAATAAATAATAAATTTATAAATTTATAAATTTATTATCCATTTCATGTAATAAATTTATAAAGTATTTTTTAAAAAATGTATATAATAAATTTATAAATTTATTTATAAGTTTATAAAGCGTCGCGCATAATTATTTCTGAAATTGATAATCAATATTTTTTCTTAGATCGCATGCGATATTTCTACATCGCAAAATTTTTTGGTATTGCATCATTTTTAAGTCTATCATCTGAGGCCGTTTGTCTCGAGTCTAGTTTTTCTAAAATATCGTTTTCTTCAGAAATAAATTTACTAACTTCGACAAAAACTTTCCGTATCTGGCAAGCGTGTAATGTACTTCTATACTTCAAAGTTGTCGCCTGGTCGCCGAAAACCTACCGACAGACTCAATAACGACTTAATCAGTAGGTATTACTTAAACGCTGTTAGTCCTTATGGCTTTGGTCGCTACGGGAAGTCCATCGACAATGGCTGTGGTGACCCTCCAGTTCCCTTTTTTGTTACGCATGTAAACTTAGTGACCTATTATAAGTCACATTTCTCTTTTGTGAGTTTCGTTCAAGTAACCTTCTTTTCAAGAAGATACCATTAGCCACTATGATGGCTAATGGTATCGAGAAACCGTAGCGATATTTTCTCAACCATTTTTCAGGGACGATACTTTTTATCCGTTATTTCGTCAATCGGGGCGTCGCAACGCCAACCTGGTCGGTCAATCGCATAATTGCAACAAGACCAGTTTTCGGTCGTTTGAAACTGGAGGGTATTCTAATCGGTGCTATTTTTAGTTCAGCAACTGCCGAACACGCGGCGCATTTGAATATTCTCGCAATGGTAATGCACACCGACGCTTCGTCGTCAATTTTTCATGCGGGAATGCGATTATGAATGCGCAGGTGATCGGGCTACCTATGCATTGCGTATCTCTCAATGAGAGTGCACGGGTACGCAAATAAATTGACGGAGGCCGACGACGGTGATTGCATATTCCCCGCCGGCTACCAGCGTTCGTGGCCTCACAGTATCAATATAACGCGAGTTATTTCAGCGCGAAAGAATAAATCTCGCTTAATGAACTTTTTGCGCGGTCAAAATTAATACCCGAGGACATGGGCGTCCACAGGGGCGGGAGGGCAAGAGGGGCATCTGCCCTCCCCTGAAATCAGTAAAAAATCAAGCATTTGCTCGCCCTTTGAATAAAGGAAGGGCAAAGTTGTACTAATCTTGCCGATCTCTGCTCTAATACATAGAATTAGATGTATAATTTTCAACAAAAGGTGTGTATAAATTTCAAATTATAAATATTCTAATTTTGGAAGTGTAGGAATACAGGGCCATAAGGCCGATTATTGATAGGAGATCGGGATAACTACGAGAGTAGTGGAGCAACCGTGGATTAGCATGCTAGGTGCTAGGCGTGGAAAGCGAGGGATCCCGAGTTCGAGACGTAGTCGGCTCCGTAAATTTTTCCATCTCCTGCAGTTTTAGAAGTGGGATTGTGCCTATGCCTGACGTGTGTGGCTCCGAGGGGGAGCGGAATAGAATAATTCAGTGGCATCAACCGTAGCACGATTGGTTATGATTATGTTGTAAATGTGCGTTCGGAGTATTGGGATCTCCGAGTACGGTGGTAAATTGGAATGCCATGGTGCGCTGATTATTCGAATACTTAGCTTCGGCATTGGTGGACATGGCACATTCGGGACGAATGTGGTGTCAGGATTGGTCGAGCTGTAGGAATACAGGACCATAAGGCTGATTATTGATCGGAGATCGGGATAATTACGAGAGTAGTGGAGCGGCCGTGGATTAGCATGCTAGGTGCTAGGCGTGGAAAGCGAGGGATCCCGAGTTCGAAACGCAGTCGGCTCCGTAAATTTTTCCATCTACAGAAGTATGTAACATTTTGAATTATGCTCCCTCCTGGAAAAAATCCTGCGGACGCCCTTGCCCAGGGAATCCTTCCGAGAGAGGTCTTTACGGACGCGGGGGAATTTCGTTCGGCATTAATACAATTTTTAAAACCTCCGTAATTGTGATTAATATAATTCCTATGATTAATAACTGAAATTTATATTCGCGCAGCCGGCGGCGATGCAATGACACGTGCATCGCGCACTTTTATCATGGAAAGTAGGCAGCGAGTTGCGCGCGACGGAGGCGACGGGGATATTTCGCAGCGCAAAGAAGTAAATCTCTCACTCGTTTGCGAAACGGCGTCGGATCATTTTCATTTGCAACTCCGCGGGCTTAATTGAACGTTATCACGAACGCAGACTAATGCAAGCGACAAGATAGCCCGGCGAGTGTGCCTGAGCGTTAAATAATAACAGATTTCTGCGACTCTCTCGATTTCTCGCGGATGTATAAACGTCGTTTCTGTTAACGATCCTTAACTAACGGTTGGCTCTCCCCACGGAAATGCGATACCATTGTCAACAGTATCGGGCTCGGCGGGCGCGCGCCTCTCGCGATTTTCCGCGCCGGTCGGCTGCAGCGCGAGAAATCGCTGATATCCGGTATCGGAGCGAACGCCCGTACATGTACTCCGCTGCCGTGTAATTAAAGAGTAATCATTCACTTACCGACGCCGTTTATCGTTATTGTGCGTACGCCCGGAACGCCGGGACCGACTGGTTTTCGGTGGCCAGCCAAGCGGAATTCTTTAATCTCTCCCCGTTCGCCGCTTTAACCCTTGCAGACCTGAATATTTATTCCAGAGAAATTTCGCTGACTACCGACAACGCGGACACTTTCTTTGGGAATTTTTTTTCCAGCGCGAACTGTTTTCGCAATTATCAAACTTGAACTATCGCTGGTTATACGAGAATTACAGGTGGTATTAAGTTATTTAAATTATGGGATAATTTATATAGGGGGATTTTGAAAGTATATATATTTACATATTATATTATTGAGATATAAGAAAAGATAAAATATAATGAATGAATTCTCAGAAAGTTAATAGGTTTTCTCGTTTCACCCATAATCCTGCGAGCGAAGTCGCGTAGGAATTGAAAATCTATTAATTTTCTGACATTTTTATTATATTTTTCATTTTCTTCTTTTCTTTTTTTTTCTTCTTTTCTTTCTTAAATATTATATATATATATATAATGATACTCGGAGAGTTGCTGAAACTAAATAGCTATTATTTTGTAATAAATGGACAGAATGAAATAAATAAAATACTGTACATTCCTTTCGCATTACGTGTTAATAAAAATGATGGGCTTCTTCTGCAGAGATTCATCATTTTTATTAACACTAGTGTGAAAAGAATTTATAGCTATGAACTTGTAAAAATAAATATTATAAAAAGCTGGAAATTTGGTGTGATTGCATCATGCTCAGTGATATATGTTCGGAAGATCTGAGCGGCTATTTCCATAAACAAATTTTTTCTGGAATTTTTTAAACATTTATTAACATTAAAAAATGTATTAGCTAATATTGTAATATTATTATTATGTATAAATTAATATCAAAAGGTGTATTAGCTAATATTGTAATATTATATTATGTATAAATTAATGTTAAAAGGTGTAATATTTAATAGTTTGTAAAAGTGCCTTGATTATTATGCGAATTTAGATAGTTATCATTTAAAAATACATATCATTGAGCAACCAGCCGAATTGTTAGCTCTTTTTTATAATATTCATTATTAGACCAAATAATAAATTAATTCGACCTGACTGGCCAGATATATTTAGAAACAGTGCACTACGTTTCGACCATCAGTTCTGGTCCTTTTCAAGTGCGTTGATACATCAATCTTATCCAACACATATTA
>NJRP01000089.1:250184-275215 GCA_003063835.1 Aphaenogaster floridana | reverse complement strand
TAAATTAAAAACAATCAAACACAAACAACCAAATCATATATGTAAAGTCAAGAAGTAAGTGTGTTCATAAAATTATGTAGTTCTAATAATTTTGTCATAGATGGCAGTCAAATTAGCAGTGTCACTTTGTAAATTAATTGTATGGTCATATTTTTAATAAAAAATGATTCAGCTATTTCACATTTTTTAGTAACTTTTTCTTTATGTAATATCTGTGGTTCTAGCCAATTGAATTCATTATTAGATTCATATATATATATATGAATCTAATATGTGTGTTCCTTTTGCACTGTGTGTTAATAACAACAGGTTTCTTCTGCAATATAGCGTTTAGGACCGATTGTTTCAACTTCTTGGTAAGCTAACTAACAGTTAAATCATATATTTATCTTTTTCTAATTTGAAGGAGAAACAAAGAGAGACATATGATTTAACTATTAGTTAGCTTACCAAGAAATTGGAACAACCGGCCCTTAATTTATTTCTTTCCACTCATTAGAAAATAACATTACAAAATAACATAATTAATTTCAGCGATTGTCACCTTGTAGGTATAGTTTTTTTTTTCAAAATCTCAGATGTATCGAAATTATCCTGAATTGCGATTTCAATAATTTAATATCACTTGCATAATTCTACTTGTACGATCAACAATACTCCAGATTTGAAAAGCAAGGACAGTCCGCTCTTGCTTAGATCGCCTTAACGTTCGTGATATCGAGCTGGATTATATAAGAAAAATAGAGAGATAAAAAGAGAGTCAGCCAATTTAATTGGTAATTGCGCAATTAATCATAATCGCGATTTAATTGACTCGCGACGGTTAAGATACATACTGCATTTAAATTATAGCATTATTTTTAGATACATTATAATTCACGCTTGTTGCTGCGACGATATCCAGGAAGTTATGGACGCTATTTACATTTCAAATGCTTGCGCGCCTACGCGCTTTACGGCGCGGGTTAGAGAGCAGGTTGCTGTTCACATTATCGCGCCGATATCTGCGTAATCGCGCGGTCCATAATATATCGCTAAACCGAGGCGTTTTATGCAAGTACATGACAGTTCGCGAAAAACCTTCGTGAATATGGAGCTGCGCGGCACAAGCTGTTACGACGCAGCGCGTATGTAAATATTTCGGTGATTATCGTCCTTTTGTTTACCGCTGCTATACGATGATTGCGAAAATGGCGTGCGAAGGTGTAAAGTGCAAAACGGTCGGAGGTTATTTACGTTCTTATTGCTAGCGTGTAATAGCTATGTCTTGAGCATCTTTATAGAAAAGGTGACTGTGCAAATGGTCCGTTAAATATTTCTACCGTTTCGCAAAATAATGCACGCACGTAAGAATGAACTGTACCCGCTGTCGCACATAATTATTTAACATATTGACTGTCGAATACGAGTTAACTCGAAGTTGACGATCTATAAATGAACGTTAGCTATTCGCCGATTCGATTTTTTGGAGAGGGAAATAAAATTTTATTGTAAATTTCAGATAAAAAATAAATATAATTAAATAGTATATTAAAATAACTATGGATATAAAAATGGCGTCGGGGACAAAGTTATCTAATTGTACAGTGGCAGTCAACGTTAGGATTTTACACAATCGGCCCAGTACTGCGCCAGTACTGATTATCATAGTTCGGATACTGGCGCAGTACTGGAAATACAACTGGCCCAGTACTGGGGGCAGTGTCGGATGATAACTTGGGCCCAATACTGGCAGATGATACTGGCCCAGCTGTTGTTAGCCAGTACTGTCCCAGTATAGGCATTACGATCGGCTTAGTACTGAGTTACTACTGGTTACCAGATTTCCGATAACGGCACAAATAGAAAATCTAAATAAATCTTATTTGGTCTTCCCAACGTTTTTTAAAAGTATTTTTTATTTTTATTTTATATTAGAATTGCAAAATATTAACCCAGACAGTACAAAGTCGTCTCTGAATAGTCATATATCATTAGAACATGAGTGAAAAATCTCATATAATGCTGTGTCTTTTATTCTATTCTGTGACTTTTTTACTTACGAGAAATAGAACTCTGTTGCGTCCATCTGGCGGCGGTGCCGCGTACTGCTCGCGGGTGAACAGCACGTTGTCAATTAACACCGGACTATTCTATATAGGTTAGATAGGCAGCCAGTCATTTGCCAGTGATGGCCCAGTACTGTCTGACAGAACCTTGGCCAATGTATGGCTGCCAACCATCGGCCAGGCGTTGGTTTTTGTCGTAACACCGGACTATTCTGTATAGGTAGGCAGTCAGTTATTTGCTAGTGTTGGCCGAGTACTGGCTGACAGAATTCTGGCCGAAAGTTGGCTGCCTTGCATCGGCCTTCGTTGTAACGCCTGACTGACTATTCAGCAACCAGTAATTTACCACTGATGGGCCAGTATTGGCTGATAGAATCTTGGCCAATGATTGGGCACCAGAGCTTCGGCCAGGCCTTGGCTTCGTTGTCACCACTGGCGTACCCTATATGCTATATGGTAATCATCACCCGCCATCTACAATGAGTCGTAGTCGTAAGAGTCGTAAGAAATTGACCAATCACAGTTCATTATTCTCCTTGCGACCGAAGAACTCAGTATACGTTTCAACACGCGTTGAAACGTACACTGAGAGAAAAATTTTTTCGAATGAATGAAAATATACATTTTTTTAAAACCATGTCTTTTGATACGAGTATTTGTTTGTTCTATTTAAATAAAAATTTATTTTAAGTAAATACCCATGTTACTTTAAGTATATTATTTTGTAGTTTTACATTTAAATAAATATTTTACAAATAACCTAATAATATTATTAAACTTAACTTAAATTGTTTTCTAATATTCCAAAATATGATTATCTTAAATATAAAAATGATATAACAGTAAATATTTTCTAAGAAAATAATTTATAAAAGAAAATAAATATTTAATTAAAAATTATAAATATTATAAATATTACAATCAAGAAATTTTAAGCTTGAATAAAATAAATAAGATATTAGGATCCATCGAGTAAATATTTTTTTGTGTTAAGTAACATTTTTTTGTATCAAGATAGTTTTTCTCTCAGTGTACAAATAATATACAAATGATAAACAAATAAATTTCATAGACAATTTATTTTTCTAAATTATTTTTCTAGATAATTAAACTGTCTGTATCGTTTTACGACGTGGAATTACAAATCTTCTCTTGGACTGCGAACGGATAGGATTTTAGACATTTCACCTCGATACCTCGTAACGTCGAATCTCGGGATTGTCGAGGTACTCGCTGCAGAACTCCGCACGTGCAAGCGTTGGCGCTAATAATCGCCATTAGCAAATTCGATTATGCTTTAAATAGTCGCTCTCGTAAAACCTGTCGCGGTCGCTTGCACCGAGGCGGGCTTTACGACTACGACGTGCCAATCACCCCTTTTGTCGCGGGGGAAATGGGATTTCCTCGCGTCATTTCTATTCCGCTCGCAAATTGCCGGTAGCGAAATCAAAGGACCGCGCTCGCCGCCCCCGTTCGATCGATCGCGGGCCGTTAAAATCGTTAAACGGCCCCGCTCCGGCAACCGGAAGGTGTCGTTTCGTAATTGCCGCGCTCGAGTCGAATGCTTTATTATAACTTACGCGCGGATTCTTAGGCGCGTTTGCGACCTCACGGGATATTATGACGAGGATACTTAATGCGACACGACGTTGTCGTATCTATTATATAAAGCTTAATTAATGGATATTACCTAATGGACGGAAGTAGACGTGACGGAGGTGTAGACTTTTATCATATGTCGCGATATTGAGCGATTAATCACTTTTGTATAAAGACATTAGATGTGTGAAATGCTTTGCACACGCTTGCCATTGTAATTATACAGTTAATTGCGCAATGCTATTTATGTAAGTTTTTCTTATCTTCATGTAAGCGTCCTTGAAGATCTCTTCCTAAAGATGCGTTAGTCGAAGAAGAATTTTATCTCGCGGCCCTAGGTTATCTCCACCTTGAACTAACTATTGGCCCAACTTTCAATTAACCTTCCGTTATGAGATTAACTCTTCATCCCGCGCAGTCCTCGACTCGCTATATATATTTACGGCCAGTTGCCAGTTTGAAATTATCCGAGGGCAAACGGAATTAAATAGATCGGTTTCGAATAATTAATAGCGTCACGGTTAATTATTTCAGATACGTGATGAAATTACCTCGTGAAAAAGTTCGACGGTCGCCACTGAAATTACGGTAGCCGCGAGAAATAATAAAGTCGAGGAATCAGTAAAATGCCGTGCTATCACGCCGTAATTCCGCCGCGATTTATGGACCTTTGACTTCCGATAAGGAAGAGAGATCTTAGAGGTTTTCGGCACGAGGGCGATATTTTACTCTGCATCCGCAATTCTCTTCACACTTAATATCGCAGCCTTTGTGCTTTTTAATAATCAAGAAAGAGTTCTGCCTCCTTCGGAAGTCGAGGCTCGTTTTCTCGCCGGATATATTAACTCAGCTCACCGAACGCCGGCGCATCCACCTTCCCTTATTTGCATTTTCACCTGTTTTGCGGGGACGCCGTCCGTCGTTGCTTTCGTGCGCGATCGTCGACGTCTCGTCGCACGCTTAGCGACAATTAAAAACGCATTAGTGCGATGAGCGCCGAGCGCGCGGGAGCAGCTTTTACCGGCGAAATGCGGTACCAGAGCCAGAGAAAGAAAGAGAGAGAGAGGAGAGAAAGAGAGAGGACCCGGGGGAAGCTCGGCAGGCGCGGAGGGAGGGAGGGAGGGATATAATTTGATACGTTTACCATTTGGTCTTATTTTTGAGTAATTTCGAGTCGCTCTGGGCGTCTCAGCTGCGAAAGCCGCAGCACAAGCTTCCCGTAATTACAGGCCGTCCGACTCGCCTCTTCGTTCCTCCGCGTCGTCGTTCTTCGTTCTCCGCGCTGTGTCGTCCTCGTTGTTGTCGTGGTTTCCTCCTCCTCTTCTTCTTCTTCCTCCTCCGATTCCCCTCTTGCAACGGCAATGGACGAGTTAAGCGCGTCGCTCCAGGCGATGTCTAGGAAGTTCCTAGGGAACCGCTAACGATGGGGCACCCATCCGCGATCCCGCCACGGGTTCGATAGCGATCGCGGATCGATCGCGCATCGCCGACCTTCGTGAAGATTGCATTTCGGATATAAGACCCTCCCAGCGATCGTAATCTACTTCTATACTTTCGCTCGTTTAAGGATCTTAAAAGAGTCGAAAATAATATTAGAAATTGAATTGCGTACGTAATATGCGATATAATTCTAATGTAAATGTAAATTTAATAATGATTAAGATACGGCAGCAATTGTTTCCTATATATAGATAATAACTCTTTATACGATGCATTTTTGGTAATTTCTGTTTGCCATCGATCGCGAGTTACAAAAGCGCGGGTGATTATTTATCACGTTTGCGCACCGTTTCGCACTTTTCTCGCGTCGTTAAGCGCAATTCTAGCCGTCCTGCTAGCTGATTAATTATTGGCGAAACGCGATTGTTACCTCATAGTTGCGGACCATAGTCGCGGTATGCAGCATATGTCGCGCATTCAAAATCGCGGCCGAGCGCAGTCGCAGTAAGAGTCATCGCATTACTATTCATTACCCACATAAATAGCGATCGCTTCACGCACGAGCGCGCCGCTAATGATCCTTTATTCCGTCGCTGTAATTAGCACCGACCGTGTACCTGCAGAGAATCGCCCGCTCGTGTAATTCGACGTAATTTACATTTATCTGGGCTCACCCTCCGTTGTGTAAAAATAACTGAAAAAAATACATTATATGTATATCGCGTAAGATTTAAGATAAGATAAATCGGTACATTGTAACTGAAATGTACTTAAAAAATTGTATGTATGTTAATTTATTTTTTAAATATGATTAATACAGAAATATTATAAAAATATCTAAATATTACCGAAATATATAAATATTATATTACTCTGTAAATATAAAAAAAGTAAAGTACTTGTGAGATGCTGCATGTCTTCAAGTTCGTTCGCCGGGATTTACGTGGATTATGCGAATTACGCCGGATTAGGTGGAAGCGGCTACGTTATCGCCACCTCGGAATAGCGCTGATTAACGCGTCTATTTGCACGCGAGGCGCTTTGATCCCGTCAAGGATCAACCTTCGCCGCGCGATTCACAAGAATGCGCTCGCACGTGGAAGCGCGTCCTATTTAAGCAGCACACGTTTATTTGTACGCAACGTGTTCATTAAGCCTGTGTTCGCTTCGCGATTCTTCTGCGAGAACGCGATCCCGAGAAGTGACAACGAGATATGAGCTGTTGAGCAAAACAATGACATAAAGTCGTACGCTCGAAGAGGCATATGCCATTCAATCACAATTTTGTTGAAAAATTCTATATCTCTCCTTTCAAGAAAATCGCGATAAATAAAATGAATGATTCAACTGGAATTTCGTCATCTTCTTGCACGAATCTTTTGTTTCTTAAAATGAGAAAAATTCGACTTATATACACTGTTAGATATTAAAGGATCAAATTTAAATCAATTTTTTTAGTTAAATTATTTGGTTATTTTTAAATTTTACATGGGTCAAAATTTATTATTTTAACACAAAATATGTGGTTAAAAACAACCATGACTTAATTGTTTTATTCAAAAACCATTTTGATCAAAAACCACTGTCAGAGTTACACAAACATTTCAATTTCATATCAATATGGATTATTTTAAACACTCTTCAATGTTTTTGGTTTTATATCAGAGACCAACCCTTGACTTTTTTAATTGATGACCGCAACTAGATATTACTCATAAAGACAAAGGAAAGGAATGAGATCGTCATAAAGTTCACAAGACAGACAATTAACAACACCTTTATACTTCGATCCGACAATCAAAATCATGAACGTAAAGAATTTAATTTCATACTTTTTTAATTGTTTTAGTTAAATTAACAATATATTGGGTAGGAACAGTGGCGATCTATAGGAATGGTTATAAATGACTCAAATATGGTTCAATTTAACACTACAAATTTAACAATGTACTATCATGACAGAAGGTCACCTGGAATGATAGGTCTATGAAGTCATCCGAAGATTATACGGCGTATTCTTTCACGATGCAAATGGGATTAATACTGTCGATATGATTCGGGCGGTCCCTATTCGGATATCAAGATACTCATTACCCAAAGTCGCAGGTACTCGAGTATCGACAGCATTAAATGTAATGATTCACTCGGCCGATTGCAATACTCACTCGGTCGATACGTTTAACCTACTTCACGATCATTTTGTCAGCTCTAATGCCGCAATTGAGAATCCACCGGCTGGCAAAAAATATGGGAAATGTACAGATGACTAGAGGATATAGCAGTCCCCGTGCTATCCAGCTATTAACTTGTCAGTTTCAGCCGCGAAGATTCTAACGGATAAATTTTTCGCAATGCAAATGATACGATTCACCGTTGCGGCTGGTCGCGTGTACGTTATACCGGTTACTAGCTGTAACCTACTGCGCGTGACTTATTTAGATCACTTTGCGCGCTGACGCTGTAATTTAGAAACCGCAATGAATAATAACACGGAAGGCGCATGCAAATGTTAATTGATGTCGGAGATCGTCACGGGGAAGGATAGAGAGAAGTTCGAAACTCTGTTACGTTTATTTCAGATTATACGAGCACTTCTCCCGGATTCTCATTCCCGCGTTGAATTTCCGTGCATCATCGTGTAAAATTGTTATTGCGTAATCATACACTGCGAATTCAAGCGTGTTATTTTTACACGCATAAACATCTAAAAATGACACATTTTAATGAAGCTCTTTTTACATATTCCTTGCTGTTTTAGGTTACGTCATTAACGTTTAATTGTATTAAATTAAACATTAATACGTTCAATCGTGTTAAATGACATGATTTAAAATGGCAAGAAATGTGTAAGAAGAGCTTTAGCTAAAATAACACGTTTGGATTTGCAGTGTACGCGAATTTTTTAATCCTGGGAAAACGTACTCTTCGGAGGACTGGATGGCTAGGTCATTCTTGATTTTGTACATATATAAATATTGTACATATATATACATATATATAGCATATGTAATAAATTGTAAGACGACCCAACTGGCAAGAGATGATGTTCTATCTATTATTTATCACTGTGTATCAACCGTACGGATTGTGGTCCTCTACGAGTAACAAATTTAATATTAATAAATGCTAAAGAATATATTAAATTCTCCCCCCCTCCCCCCAATACCCTCCCATCACGAAAACTGTTAGAAAATTTATTGCGAAAAATATTACCTCAGCCAGGATTTGAACCTGGACCTCCCTACTCTCCGGGCGGGCGTCGTACCAGTTCGACCACCGAGGCATGTGGTAATATTTATAGCAATAAACGAATATATAAATTAACGAAAAAAAAACTCCATCGAGTCTCGAGTGTCCCAGTCACCGCCAGCCAAAGTTAAATCCACACGAATGTCTCTCCTCAGACTTTCATCGATTTCAGCAGACTTTCTAGCAGTTCGATTTCATATCCCCGCGATTTCGAAGACTGATTGCTGGGGGAATCGGATTAACACTCCGTATAACACACAAGTCGCGAAGTATAGTCACGCGCCGAAGGGAAACCGCGCGGGCGACGTGGCGATTTATCGTCCCGAGCTTTCCGCTAAAGCATCTCGGGTGACTTCCGGCAGACGTTACTATCGGCCGATCGACATGGCTCTTTCGTGGTAGAATACTCAATTACCTGGCCCCGAGTTCCTGACTCTATGTGCACCTTCTCCCCGCCTCCTCCGAGTAGGTGTTTCTCTTTCTCCCGCTGGCACGCACGGTCCTACGGTTTCGTGAACGAATCCGTGGCTTGCGTGTCGATTATTTATTTTCAAGGCGAGGCTCTATGAGGCGCGCACGGACACTAGCCGGATGACGTTGTGGCATTTAACAATTAATTAATAGTTAATAAATCGCGCGGCCTCTGTTCCCCCATTCGCTCATGCTAACCGCCTAATCGCTTGAACCGTCTGAAGCTTCATGCGGGCAGTTCTACGTGTAATTAAATTACCATTTTAATTTGTCGGCGGTGAATTACGCGATCTTACCAACTTCGATTCATATCGCTGATTCATTATTTAGATTCAACATTTACCTTCCTTCTTAATGATATCTCATCAACTTCGTGGTAATCACGCCTTTTCTTCTTTTTTCTTCTTTACTGCATGTTTGTCTCTCTCTCTCTGTTTTCTTTAAACTTCAGCGAAAATGATACCACACGATGATAATCAAGTCTCGTTAAAATAATCTTAGATTAAATCTAAATGACTCGAAACAAAATTTAAAATTTCCTGACATTTTCTGAAATTTTAAATTTTGTTAAAATTGTTCATCTCAGGTCCCGACATACCCGGCTTCTTACTTCAACCCTTCAGAAAACCGAAGAGAATAAGGACAGCCTTCAGTCCAAGTCAACTGCTTAAGCTGGAACACGCCTTCGAGAAAAATCACTACGTCGTCGGCGCGGAGAGGAAACAGTTGGCGCAGGCGTTGTCACTGACTGAAACTCAGGTAAGCACAGAAAAGCTCAATGAGAACATCCCGCATTGATCTCATTACACGAGGATGGATCAAACCGGTCAATACAATAGTTATTAACCGGTCTTATATACAATAGTTTTCAGTCGAACTCGGAAATTTATAATCCAGTTGGGATTGCTTCTATCGTATTTCTAACGAACCAATTATAATGGTAATTACTATTATTATTTGCCATTCACGTGTAGAGTAATATCGAATATATGTCGTTAACATCATTAAACATTTAATAAGATTTAGAATTGCGGTTAATAAATTCAATCGTTTGAATGAGAATGATAATTAGATTAAGATTATCTGATGCACGAGCGTTCTCTAGTTGCCGTGAGTGGTACGCGATGCAAATGGTATACAGAATTAATAAAGCAATGTCAGTGGCGACTTGACATTAGCATTCTCGTGACGCGTTAAGCAAGATTGATATTTCTTACAAGGATCGCGCCGTGAGAAGAATTGCGGTCTCGCTCGGAGATGCATTCGCGTGACGCGGCGATCCTCATTGTTTTCTCTGCTTGTTTCGCAGTCGGTAATAATCGTCTCATTTGCACTTTGCTCGCGCGTGATATACTCTTGATTCATAAAAAAGATATTACCATCGCGGTAATGTAATAGTACTCCTGACACTTGGCAGGTGAGACACGCGAGAAAAAAGATTAATTTACATATTTCTTATATATATATATATATATATATATAATTAATATCTATATATAGTAATTAATCTTATATAATTAATTATATATATAAAGTAAAGAAGATACATATATATACACGGTGTCTCACCGTAACAACGCTTTAGGACAGATTCCTGAGATTTGTCTAAGCGTTGTTACAGTCTTTACGCGGAACATCCTGTATATATAGGATATTCAAGTGCTATGAAGTAACCTGAAATGTAGCGAACCATTGAGCGACAATTGCCATTCTTTCATGTACGATTTTACGTTGAGATAGGCTCAACACCATTTTGTCAAAGCAAAAATTTGTATGGAGCGCAAGAATTAAGAGTAAATTTGTATGGAGCGTAGGCATAACCTGTGTTATTTGGTTCAAGTCAATAGACTTCTGTTTGTGATCATTTAAAAGTCATACGAAGCATATGAAGCATCTGTCGAACAGAAAAAGATTTTTTTATCTCGGATCATCGCTGCATGCAACGATGCAATCGAGAGATTTTTGAAAGAATGCGACAACCTTTGCTGCGGCGATGCCAGTTTTATGTTGAATAACGTGGTAATTTTGAACATCTGTTGTAACTGGTCAGTTCTAAGGAAGAATAATGAAGTGTCTAATAACAAATCTCTAACTGTTTGTAATTCGATAACGGTGTTTGACCCGAGACATGCTTTGCCTAATAAAAAATCATTTGTTTGATACCCTGCATCTATCGTCTCACTTTGTAACATTTATCTGAAATATTCCGTACATACATGATGTATATGATTATTCCAGTCAGATAAAAAAAAAACAGAAAGATCGACCAACTATATTGATGATCTTGTCCGCAAGGTTTATGCGTAAAAACTCCATTACCCATTAACGTATATGTCAGCTAATATCGTATTTCAACATTAATGCAGCAGTAGTATAATACAGCAGTCATATAATAATAACCAGACGCAATAGATTAATGCAATCCGTCGACGATATTTATTAGCGGTATTGATATTTATTATCGTCGGACGTAAGGATTACATTAATCTCTCGTTAACGTCACTATAGAGTCGCTTTCTACTCTCTTAAATACTAAACTTACAATTAGTCTTCACTTGTCTATAATGTGCAATTAGAATCCGTCATGTCGAAGAGGGTTCGGATGTGACAGGCAGAGCTAATCCAAAATTTTCAATTGGCTAAAATTTCCGTGTCAAATAGGACTGCTTTAAAGTCTATAACTACCTATAGTCCGGGATATCAAGTAGAGCCCGCGATCGAAGGTAACAATGGCTATGTACTTCGCGCGAAACGTTAATGGCGCGGATCGAGCGGAAAAGAGAGGAAAGGAGAGCGCAAGGAGAGAGAACGGGGTCGTATAACGAGGGGGATTGATATGCTAATTCATAACCGAGGGGTGGCCGTGTGTCTTTCGGTGGTGCCTGATACCGTTACGTGCACGCACTCATGCACTCACTCACGCACGCACTCATGCACGCACTCACGCACTCATATACATATAAATGCACGCGTACAAACGAAGGCAAACGTAGAATCGGGCAAGGCGCGCTCCAGATGCGTTCTACGTGCGTATATCACGCACCGCGTTACGTATTCCATGGGTGTAACGCGCACCAAAAAAGGGCAAGATGGTAAGGGTCGGCTGACGGTATCGGGAATTAAGCCGAGAGAAGGAGACAGAGAGAGAAAGAGAAAACGGGAAACCACCGAGCGTGGACGCCATCTTGGACCGCCGCCGCCGCCGGGATGCTCCAAACAGGCTTCTGCCTCGCGTTCTCCTCTTCGTCCTTTCCTGCGCATCGTCCTCCTCCTCCTCCTCCTTCTTGGACACATCGCGACTATCTCGCGTAGAAAATATACAGCCGTACAGCCAGGCGACATTTCTTTTCTTGCGTTTGTCTTCGCGCGATTTGTTAGTGTCGGAAAATTCAAGTGACAAGCAGACAGACCTGCGGTGGAAATTTTGTAAAATTTATTTCCCCTTTATTTACCGTATTAAGAATGTGCATTGCACAGTTCCACGAATTTTACTTTGTAAACAATTTTATATGCAATATTTAATATATAAATGTGAATTTGTTGAAAAAAAAAATTCTACACATTTACAGCTTTGTTCTTATTTACAAAGTGTTGCATATCAAGAATGTTCAAAATTTAAATAGAGAGTACTCCAGACGGTTTTCCATAGTTAGGATCAATGTTGTTCAAATATTCGAAGAAAAGCAAGTATGTACAATGTAGAGACGGCATAGATAAATGACGCAGGTATTGTATCGTAAAGAAAACTCGTAGCCACTTGGTAATGCAAATCGTCTTTTGCATCGTGAATAAGATAAGCCGAACTGCATGGAAAATTTATTTGACTGCCGTCGTACTTTTGTCTCCCCGTAAAAAAAAAAGAAATGAGGCCAACTCGTGTGATCGCGTCTGCCTCTGCCAATTCCACGTGAACATTCATCTTTCTCCACACATTCATATACATACTGAGCATATCATTATACGCATATTTATCTCGATAATTATACGATCACGCACGTGAATGAATAATTATATGGAATTCTTCGACTTTGTCGTTAAACGTCGGTGTGCGAGGAAACGCACGTGGCTAATAAGTAATAATGCGGCGAGAATAAATAATAACGCCATCGACGCCGTCGACTTTGTCGTTAAATATCGTTTCGCATGAGAAGGCATGATCGCGAGAATAAGTAGTTGCGGCTTTTTTTTCGCCGGCACGGCGGACCGTTTACTCCGCTGTGGGCGTCACGTTAACAAGGCGTGAGCGCCGGCCGGTGGAATTCCACGCTTCTAGGCAAACGCACGCCTCCGGTTCGACAATCTCTTCACACGCCGCTACACATTTCTCTCTCCCACGTCAACCCGACGAGAGATTCGCTCGAAGACATCGTTGGTACACGCCGGGCCCGGGGACTGTTAACTGTACTTTATTACGTGCTGCCCTCGTCGGATCGCGTCGCCCCGCGCGACGACGCGGCACGGTCGTTAATAAGGCGCGAATATCCACGTGGAATTCCGACGAGGCCTCTTCTCGCGTGACTCCGGAGCCCCGCGGATTATCGGCCAACAAAGTTTTCGCGCGCGGCACGTTACACGCGCCGCGTCGGCGCGTGTTAAGCTGCCTACACATCGAACGGCACGAACAGCAGCGGCGGATTAAGGTGTTTAAAAGGCCCCAGGGCGTGAATCTATTTGCGTATCTCTTATCTATCGCGATAACGCGACAATTCAGGAAAGCCGGGAAGCTACAAGGGGCATCGAGTAGTACCATTTCTGCCGATTGGGCTCGTGGAGGCGATCGAAAAATTTCGACTGTTTTTTTATTAATTAAATCAAAGATCGTTGCGACGTAGCGTCCGCACGCACGCACTCACTCTGAGTATGCGCGCGGCTTTAGATTAGCCGAGTCCGGCGGATATGCCGTCGAGCACGAAAGCGAGACTGCGAAACGCGACGCTGTGCGACGCCCGGCGTGATCGCGATTCGGCGACTCGTAATGTATTCGCCGGGTAATTGCCGGGATAATCGCGCGCAATTAGAGCTCTAATGAGGGCCACCGGGTCGCGTGTAACGCGCGTTCGCCTTATGAATCTTAACAAGCGCGAGAACAACCGGCGTGTGCGTGTGCGTCTTGTGCGCACCTATACGTGTATACACGCGCGCTTCACGCTGACCTGCGCGCGCACTCGCGTGCGCGTGTGTGTGCGTGAGTGCGCACGAAAGCCGAAGGATATAATGTAACTGCTAATTACGCGCCTCTCGCGACGCTGATTGGCTTCCGCGGAGAAGGACGCGCTGGAGGGATACCGCTAATGGTGTATCATCTCGATTTGCATAACTGCAGTCGCCCAGGGGACCTCTGAGAACGAGAGGCAAACGGGCCGCTCAAAGGGGGCCCGAATTAAACGTCCGAGGAAAATACATTGATGAAAATGACCGAAATTCATTGATGCATAAAAAAGATATATGTATTATATCTTGTATGCAGTATATATATTATATATAAAATATTATATAATATATAATAAAATTTTTTATACACTAACAAGTAACCTTTACTAAGTGTCACACGCCGAATTTTTTTATCTTTTGAGGTCTGACTCAGAAACCCAAAAGATGATAATTTATGCTAAAAAAATAGCTCAATATTGTTTAGACCACTTATACAAGGTGTTCTATTTTTAATGATATGTATAAGAAGGTATGATAAAATATCTCGCAAACAACGCATTTTTGGAAAAAATGTTTCAAACAAAAGTTGCTTAGCTTCGAAGGACTCATAAGATAATGACCTTTGTTCATCCTTGAGAGTCTCTCTTCCAAGGTCACGATAAGATCACCTCAAACTTTTTCAATAAAATCGTAAAATTTTATAATAGAAATTGATTTGGCTCATCACCCTGCGTTAAAATGTGTGTGTGTGTGTATGTTGTGTTTGTGTGTGTGTACATGTACACACATGTTAAAATATGTGTGTGTGAGTACACATGCACATACACATTTTAACGCAGGGTGATGAGACAAATCAATTTCTATTATAAAATTTTATGATTTTATTTAAAAAGTTTGAGGCAATTTTATCGTGACCTTGGAAGAGACTCTCAAGGACGAGCAAAGGTCATTATCTTATGAGTCCCTTGAAACCAAGCAACTTTTGTTTGAAACATTTTTTCCAAAAATACGTTGTTTGCGAGATATTTTATCATACCTTCTTATATCATTTAAAATGGAACACTTTGTATAAGTGGTCTAAACAATATTGAGCTATTTTTTAAAGCATAAATTATCTTTTGGGTTTCTGAGTCAGACCTCAAAAGATAAAAAAATTCGGCGTGTGACACTAGGTAAAGGTTACTTGTAAGAGAAAAAATATCTCGATACAAGAAAATTTTACTTAACACATAAAAATTATTTACTCGGTGGATTTTAATAGTTTACTTATTATATTTAAGTCTTAAAATTTCTTGATTAAAACATTGATAATATTTATATGTGATAAATTTTTAAGTCGATAATATTTATGTTTATAATTTTTAATTATTTGTTTTCTTTGTGTTCTAGAAAATATTTATTGTTAGACCATTTTTATATTCAAAATATAATCAGATTTATTAATATTAAAAAACAATTTAGTTTTTTTTAAGTTTAATAATATTATTAGGTTATTTATAAAATATTTATTTAAATGTAAAAAATGTATAAATACAAAATAATATACTTAATGTGACATGTGAATTTACTTAAAACTAAATATTTTTACTCTTAAATAGGACAAACAAGTACTTGTATCAAAAGATATGATTTTAAGAAAATGTATTTTTTTCATTTGAAAAAATTTTTCTCTCAGTGTATGTATTACATTTTATATGTAACATAAAATGTAATATATTTTATATTATATTATATATAATTATTATATCTATATTAATACTAAATATTAATGATAGTAAGGCTCTCAAATATAAAATCAAAGACGATTCAATAAAAGCCAATGTGAGCCGACGCCGTTGTCGAGGCGAAACAATCATTTATTTATTAAATGTACAATTTAAATATACAAATACAAAGTAAACGTTTCGATTCTAATTTGAGTCCTCTTCAGTACTAAATTATAATAAAGAATAGATGAATGAATTCGCGTTACTTCCACCAAATGAATTAATTAGTAAGTAGAACAAGAATTAATGAAGGAAAAATTAATAAAATAAGTGAATTGACCAAATTATGAAGAATTTTGAAAAAGAAAGAGTACATTAATGTAAGTAATTTTTACAACTAAAGGTTGATAGAAAGAAAGAAATTCATTTAACCGGACATAATAAATAAATGATTTGTGCCGCCTCGACAACGGCGTTGGCTCACATTGGCTTTTATTGAATCGTCTTTGATCTATATTAATGTTATATAATATATATAATACCTACATTACATCATATAAGCAACACTAATATTATATAATATATATATAAAATATATAATGTTATATATATATATGATATTAATATTAGTCCGACTCTCGGATAAATACGCCTGTCCAGACGATTGTCAACTTGTTCAAACCAAATATACCTTTTTTTAGAGTATAAGCGACCGAGATAAATCGCTGGCGATCGGTATTGCTGAATTACGTGCGTGACACGAACGGCGAGAGATGAAGGCGCGCTTTTACGGCTGGACCACGTGAGCGCGTTTTGCGTGCCGCAATTAGCAGTTAAGCGGCGTGCAGTGAGCGTAATTGCGTTGCACTATCGAAGGCAGGGGAAGGGGATATCGTGCCGAACAAAGGACGCAAATTGAAGATAGGCGACGTCGAACGTGAACATTGTTGGGCAGGTGGACAATGGCTGTGCGTTTTCCAAACTTTTTCTCCTAATAACCTTATCCCAGCGTCCTCCTCAGGCTTATAGTACCTCGTGGCAACGTAGGACCCCCTCTTCAATTTGCATTTTATCTTCCTTTACATCCGCGAGAAAACTTGTTCTCCCTACGAGTATTTCTCTCTCTCTCTCTCATACACAAGAATTAAGCGGCAGATTTTGTTTATTAACATGCGCAATTATCGCGGCATAATATTCGCCGACGTCGGCTTTCTCCGTATTTGCGATAATGTCCGTGCGTGACGTTAATTATTGTTCGCGAGAATTTATTAGGGAAAGCATGTCGTATTTTTCGTGGGACCCGTCGATGACTCGTTATTAATTTATCGTCGATTATGGCGACGCCGTTATTATGGCGACGCTGGCGTTAATCATGCGCGCGGCCTATCGTCGGAATCGACTCTCCGCGGATTTATCATCCCTCCCGATGAAACGGTGATTAATTATCGCGATTGCCCCATCGGTATGCGAACGGCGAAAAAGAAACTCGGACTCTAAGACTCATCCGGATCATTAATCTCGCCATTAACTCGACGATTTTTCTCGACGATTGTCTTTTGTCAGGCATATTTTTGTCAGCGGAGATCTTCATCAAAGTTTGACGGCGTTCCTTAATCACTTTGGTGACTTTCATCTTTCAGTGTTTTTCCTCCTCTCGGTTAAGTCACCGCCACGTTATTGGGGTTTTAAGCCCTTTGGGAATTTTCGAAAGGCACGTATACAGGCTTAAATGATAGAAGAGAAATAACTGCTTCGCCGCAGCAAGAATTACGATCGAGGCATTTGCTTGACTCATTTTCTTTCACGCACGCTCTCGCGCTTAATGAGCGGCTGCATTAGAGTATCGGCTGCGTACAAGAACCATACTTACATGGACGATTGCGCTATCGCGGAAAATTGACGCCAATCAACTCATCGGCCTCCCGTCGACTCAGCTAACGATCGCTCATACTTGCGCGGCTAACCGGCGTATTATATTAATTACATCGCTGCCCTCCCCGTCCGAAAATTCACGATTCAACGGCGCCTTATTGTCAATCGTAATTGAACGACATCCAT
This sequence comes from Aphaenogaster floridana, assembly GCA_003063835.1. NCBI lineage: Eukaryota > Metazoa > Arthropoda > Insecta > Hymenoptera > Formicidae > Aphaenogaster > Aphaenogaster floridana. Next base: position 257,493 of record NJRP01000089.1, on the reverse strand, counting down.
AATCCAAATTAATTATCTTCAGAAACGATCGACGCGGGGCGTTCGATGATTAATGACGTCAAATCGAGAAGTTCATCCGCGACAATCAATAGCGTGATATAGATTAATAGCGTTATCACCTTCCCGTTATCGCTGCGCTGCACCGTCTCACCGCCCGCGCCGTTGCGTTACGCTACCTCCTGATATTTTCTTAAGTAATTTATACGAAAGTTTACCTCGCCCGCCCCGACAACATCCATCGAGAATATCGCGTACACCTCGTTACTTTCGACGGCATTGTTTGGACGGGAAATCCACGTGCGCGCGTGAGCCGCCGATAAATAAACGTCGCTAACGTTCGCGTACATGCGAAACACCGCCGTATTTTTCTGCGGAAGCATATAAGTGTCCTCTTGAAAAAGATCGTTACTTGCTTCGTGGGCGCGGAGGGTATTATTAACGGCGATAATTAACGACGCATTGGACATATGGCGCGGAAAGAAGGTCAACGATAAATCAGGCTGTGTCGCGGCGCGGTCGTTCGTCGTTTACAAAATAATCGTCGTGGCCGGCGAGCGGCGAGTCAAGTCTGTAAATCATGCCTTTAATTGCTCCTTATCAGCGTGTCCGGTGAACAGGGACGCTCCTTCGTATCTTGACGAAAAGCCGCCGATGGACAATGGTCGATCGTCAGTGCGCAGATTTCGAGCCGTAGGCACGACAAATCGTTTTGTGGCTTTTGAATGAGCCAATAACGGGTTAACTGTCGTGTAAGAGCGTGAAAATGTCTCTTTTTTCTTCCATGTTGTGGAGGTTCCGAGAGATAGTCCATGTTTATATCGTAAAAGCGGAAATAGGCACTCTTTAACGAAGTTTTAAGTTGTACTCTTTAACGAAAAGTTTCAAATTGTATTCACTCGGCAGATCTATGGAGCTTGACTTTTAAGTATTTTTATATAATTACAGGGCGATTCAGAAGGAAAAATCAATTATGCGAGAAGTATAGTATTGAAGTATTGGTCATGATGAAGAAAAAAATTCGTACGAACATGTGTCCGATTCGGAATGATTTCCGAGATAGAGCTACTTTAAATTGCAATAAAGAAAACATTGTAATAATAATAAATAGAGGAATTACCTGTTGTGAGATATGTTTAACGACAAATTTCTTCTTGCAACAAAAATTTAAAAATACTATCGTCAACCTCGATGCATTTTGCAACTTGTGAGCGACGATTTGTGTTGCTAGTTGTCGGAGCTAATGGGCTTTAATGAGGGCAAATACATTAAAAATACGAGCAAGCAATGCCTCTCTTGTCTCCACTTTGTTTGCGTGCACTCCGCTCTTCATCCAACCTCACAAATAAAAATCCAGCGGAGTGAGGTCAGGAGATCTTGGTAACCAGCGAATGACATCGCTACCTTCAACTCGCTCTATTTTGGAAACCATTCCGAATTGAACACACGTTCAAATGAATTTTTTTCTTTACCTTTTCTTTACCAACTGTCACCTCTCACATTATTTCTCCTGAATCACCTTTTATATTAATTTTGTCATAAGGATTAGCGAAATTGGAGTGTTTATAATTGACACAGAAACAATTATTATTGTATAATATATATTATATATTATAATATAGTATATATAATATATTGTATTATATATTGTTAGTTTCCGTGATTGAGCAATTGAAGTGAAATAAGTTATTATAAATATCTGCCACATTGGCAACGCTAGCATTTTCGCTGTCAACGTAGGAAGGTGGAGAGGACAAAGTGGAGTAGAACAAGTATCTTCGCTATCCCCGACTCGTCTGAACAGAGCCGCCGGGGAAAATAAACGGCGCCGTATATTTCCGCGACGCAAATGCCCAGTGATACTCAGCGCGACGTTATTAGCATGCCGCGCTGTATACTGCCGGAGTAATTTGCATCCGCGTCCGTGTTGGTGGGCGCGATTGCTACGTGGTCCCGTTAACAATCCTTTTAGCGCAAACCGTATAACGCGCGATAACGCGAATGAAGCGCGGTTTGACGTTTATTTTCCCCTTTTCTCTTTCATTCACCCTCAAACTCGACTATCCGCTCGATTACCGAATGTTCGATGAAGATAGGAGAAACTGACAGCTTGGTCATCTCGCTCCTCGCTTCGTCGAGAGCGTAGTTTTCAATCACGCGCGTCCGCAGATTCATAAATATGTCCTTAGAACGAATTTATAGCTCGGTTAATCTTATCCCAACGCAATCTAAGAATGCGTTGTTATTATCAATCTTACGTTAGAGGCAAATGAGTCCTCGCAGTGCGCTGTAAAACTCGCGTGCGCGGAATCGTGAGTGGTTCATCGCGGAACGAGCGAAAACGCAGTCGACGAAGACCTGCAGTTTCCGCGAGAGATTCCAAGAAAGCTCCTAATAAGCGGCTGCGAAACTGATGCAAGTCGATTATTTTCTTAGATACAATGTGCTCGCAATAAATTTCTTATCGCGGCCGCGAGAATTAATCACGTCGGAGTAACCGTGACCACAATAATAATTCACGGTACGCGTACGATGCACGTTGCACGCGCGGATCTGACGCGCGATTTGGAGTTGGGCTATGCGCTCAGCGAAAAATTGAGATTCGCGTCTAATTGCGAGGTCATTCGCGAGAACGCCGCGCCGACGCGTTTGCGTATGCGAACTCCTTCGCGGTATTAAACGCCAGGAAGGAGAGCCGCGCACGCATCACGCCAGATATATCGAATGACGGCGCGCGCTTTATTGTTAGTCCGACGACGACATGCCTCATTATGCATAGAGAATCCGTACGCGGCCTGCATAATATGCAAAAGTCCCTCCATTACCGTCCCCGACCGGCGTAATACGCCGGTCGGCGGGCCCGCTGCTCGGCCGGGAACATAACAGCCGTGCGTTATTATATATCGCCTTACTCTCCTTCCTTTTTCGTTATCGCGCACGTCGCGACGAGGATTTCGAGAGGCGTAACGGTACGCGAGCGATTTATCGGCATTAAGGACGACAGCGGCGAAAACAGAACTAGAACGCCGAGTACGCGAGTACCGGTACCAGAGTACCTGGATCGGCGCGCGCGCGCGAATCCCGTAACGTTCGTGGAATATCAAATTACATATGTGTCGCGCGGTGATAATAATCGGATTATAATTAAGACGAAACGAGTTCTTTCTCCGCGTTGAAACCGCGATCCAGAAAGCTCCGGACGCGACGCTCCCCGTCAACGGTCCCAACGACGTCGAATTTCATGACGAGTGTTATCTCGCCTTATAAATTGCCATCGGTCAAGGCGTAGCGGAGTAAGGCCTAACAATGACTATAGTAAGCCTTTAGCCTTTAAATAATTTTTGGCCAAAAGCATTTTCCGCACTGCTTCAGTCGTAATCCTTAAGCTTCAAGAGTTGGTCAGATCCCAACTGTTAAGTTTGGAGCTTAAGGCAGCGCGGGAAACGCTTTTTGCCAGAAATTATTTTGTTTCGAACAAAAGGCTAAAGGTTTGCTACAGCCATTGTAGACTAGGCCTAACTGTGCATTCACGACACGCCGGAACGCGGCGATAATTTCAGGCGCGAGACGCGTCTCGCCTCTCGTATGGCACCAGCCCCTAAATTCTGTAAATTCTAACGACAGTGTCGTTATCGTTACGTTGTCATTGCGCAGCTTTTATCATATATAATACCTGCGCAACGACAACATATACAGCACACGAACGTTGAATCAACATTTCAGAAACGTTGAATTGCAACATTGCGAATGTTGCATCAACGTTACGAAATGTAGATTCAACATGGAAAAGACATTGCAGAAACGTCCAATATCCGTTGATGTAATGTCTTGCAGACGTTGCAATCAACATTCAGGAACCATTGATTCAACATTTATTCAACATACAAGATCATTGTACAATATTCATTCAACATTTATTCAATATATATGCAATGTAGATTTGTTGGAAAAGTCTAAATTTAAAAAATATTAATTGTTATTATTTGTGAAATTGGTTTTTCAGTCTTCCAAAATAATATTTACTCTTAGGGCCCAATTTTGGGAACTCTCCTTCAAAGAATCATATCATTAGAACATGAGTGAAAATTCTCATATAAAACTGTGTCTTTTATATTCTATCCGGTGGTTTTTTACTTACGAGAAATAGAACTCTGCCGCGTCCATCTGGCGGCGATGCCGCGTACTGCTCGTGGGTAAACAGCGTTGTTTCAACGTTGCAGCAACATTAAGAATCAATATAGAAAATTCATCATAGATTCAATGTTGAAAAAACATCCACCCTTCAACATTCAACATTGCAACGTCTCAGCAACATTCTTTCAACGTTCTGTGCTGTATGGACATGACACTGTCGTTAAAAATTACAGAATTAAGCTTCAGCCGTGTCACGCTAAGCGCACGATCTCCGTCGCTGTCGGCGCTGTCGAGATAGCCACCAAACAAACATTATCAGCCGTAATCGGCGCGCCGCGTTTAATCGATACTATCGACAGCCGTTTAAATCGAATCGGGCCGCGCGAACCCGGCCACTTACTGGGCCCCTTATCGTCGCCCCGGCACGAGAATAAAATTACGCCAACGATATTGCGCTTATCCCGTTTTTACGGCGGCGTTACATCGCCGGCCTATCGAGGACTGAACAATGGCTAATTAAAATGGGGAAATTTAGAGTCCCATTAATTTAGCCTTTAAGAGACGGCGATGTTGTCCCGCGACGGTGCCCCACGGTGCGACTTATCGCTCGCCTAATTGCGCGGGGCCGTATATTTCACGGTTGTTGGGATATTTATCAATTAATTTCTACGAATTATGAGACGATCGCGCAAGCGATCTCACGTTGCCGCCGTTCGAACGCGCCGCCTGCTGGCCGTTCCGATCTGATATCAACGCCTCAAACGATATTTAGATCGTGAAACCTGCAATATATCGACGTAAGCTGACGTTTAATTTAATGGGAATCTAAGGGCGATGGGGGAAATCTGTTACCTGCTTTATGCCGGCATTATTTTATTATCCGAGCGAGCGCGGCGAATGTTTCTCTTGATATAAATATAATTCCTTTATAACTTTGTCGAGCGCAATTATTATAAATTAATAATAACCCCGCGGGAAGCAATTAATAGCGAGAAGTGATGGCGGTTCTCAACGCTCGTATCTTTTTCATCAAACTATAACGCTTCTACCATCGTCGATTATTTCGTGTTCGCTCCGTAAAATTGTTAATAAAATTGTTAAAACAACGTTCAGCGCAATGTTATTAAAACAACTGTTGCACAATAGATACACAGAAAGAAAGATTTTGCTGAAGTATCTAAAAATTTAGTTAGCTACATACAGATCTGAAAGTAATTATATTGGACGCTCAAGCTGCGTGCTAAAATGTCAAAACTTATTGTAGCATTAGCTTTTTAAGCGGGGAGCACACACTTCTCCATAACGCATAACACATAATGCATAAGGAAATCATCCAATCAAAATCCTTAATTTTCATCCCCACTCCTTGTTCCGAGGATTCTGATTGGCTGATTTCCTTATGCATTATGCCTTTTGCGTTATAGAGAAGTGTGTGCTCCCCGCCTTAGCCCGCGCTTCGCGCGGAAGTAATCTCCGCTGACTCGTCATTATTGACTGTTTCTTTTTTTCTTCCTTTTTTTCCTGCGCTCGGCGCAGTATGCATTTTCACAGTAATCACTTTTCTTTGTCCAATTTTCATTTTGACAGTAATCACTGCGTATTTCGCACAATGTTTTTTAACACTACTCTCTGCGCACTGCGCAGTATGCATTTTCACAGTAAATACTGCGCCTTGCGCAGAATACATTTTTACTCTATTCACTGTGCATAGCCCAGAATGCATTGAGTAAGTAATTCTGCGTTTCGCGCAAATTTTATCTTGAGATTATTCTCTCTGCGCACCTCGCAGTTTGCTTTTTGATTCTATTCATTGCGCATTGCGCAGAATGCATTTTCACATTACTCACTGCGCATTGTGCAGAATGCTTTTTCACATTATTCACTGCGCATATCTCACACTGCATTTTGACACTATTCATTGCGCACTGTGCTGAATCCTTTTTTAGAGTAATCTCTTCGCTCTGCGCATTATGTGTTTTCCCAGTAAATACTGCGCCTTGCGCAGAATGCATTTTTACTCTATTCATTGCGCATTCATTTGCGCAAATTTAAGCGCAACAAAATTATTTCAAAATAATTTATCTATTTAATTGTTTTAAATCAAACGTTTCCGTCCAACTTTTGAACCATTCTCAGCGGGTGGCATACATACATACATGTAATTTTGAAAAAATGTTTTCTTTTTTCGACGTTTTAGAAAATTCTAAACAAATTGGCATAATGATCTTGAAAAAAATTTCAGTTTTCGTGAAAAAAAATTTGTCGCGAAAATCAAGCTCCTCTTTAAAAAAATTAAACCCATCGTCACAATCCCTGAAAAATTTGAAGAATTTTGAGACCGGTTGCAAGAAAATCGGTCCACTAATGAATGAGTAGTTCGCGGTCAGACAGACAGACAGACAGGCAGACATTAAGCGCTTATATATATATAGATTATCATCATGCTCGAGCGTTCTACGTAATTATTTATTTTATTTTATTTATTTAGATGATCCAACATAATTATCTTCAGATTTGTATCTGGTCTAATTTTTATATACTTCAGCAAAGTACTTTTCGTAGACATTCTATGTCTCGCCTTATCCCTCGCGCGTCTCCCAAGAAGGAGGTAAGTAAATTTGCAACTTAAATCGCGCATCGTATACAGCGGGACATGCAAAGGATTGGACGGTCAAAGGATTCCGAAACGCGGATAGTACCGAGTCGAATGATCGGCGTAAACGATAGTCATCGGTGCTTGGTATCGATTCTCTCGCTCTCGTCGCCTCTTCTGGAACTGGACAGAGGCAGGATGGAGACCTCCTTGGTTTTCTCGTCACGATCGCGGCATGTCACTGTCGTGCGTGTTGTCGACTTGGTGTGTACCGTTGATTCAACGAGCCGACGCGAAATCGACCGATCGTTATTAAAATCGGAGTTGTCCGCTAACATTCTAGACATTTGTCGATTAATATCTTTTTTCTGTGATAAATTATAATATTACATGTTTAACATTACACGGAGAGAATTTTTCGTTGTATTTTGCCACAAAATTCACTACAAATTTTACTATGTTTGATAATAAGCTTGGAACAACTTGGCAATCTGTCAAATATTATTGGTAACGAAAAGAATTTCTGAAATATGGAAAAAAACATTTTATAAACAACATAATAAAAATTACCAAGCAGATTGTAAC
>NJRP01000089.1:232039-244882 GCA_003063835.1 Aphaenogaster floridana | reverse complement strand
CGCGAAGTGAATTATCGTAAGTTACGATAATTTGAGTAAGTTACTACAGAAGTAACGCCTCGCGTAAACGTAGTAAAAGTTTCTTAAATTCTTCTACGATAAGTGTATCAATAATTTCCCTCTCAAAGTACACTACATGCATCCTACAATATACGACTTTTTAGAGTTTCATGTTTTTATTTCGATTAGGAATTTCGAGGTATAGTATATTGGATAGAAATGGAAAGTGGAGTGTGAACGTCTTCCCCAAAAATATCATCCACGGTTGGTTGTGTTGAGTAGGATAATGATTCCACTATGTGTGTCGACGTCTGGCCTCGACATCTGGCCATTAAATGTTCTTGCCGAATTTGTTTATATGTTGTTATCCGTGCGACCAAGTACTATCGCGAGAAAGCGCGCTCGCAGCAACAAACGTGGTGCCGGGCTACCGCTTTAAAGGGGCATACACGGCCCCCACAGGAATATATAAATCCGATAGCCGTACACGGAAAAAACGATAAGGTTGCCACAACCACAATTGATACAACAAACATAGTGAATGTTGAGACAAACATAGTGAATGTTGAGACAAACATAGTGAATGTTGAGACAAACATATATAGATGCACCACACAAAACAATGTGAATGTGACAACCACAGAACGTGGCTGTACTAAATGTTACTATTATTGTGGTTGTGGCAACCTTATTGTTTTTTTCCGTGTATGTATATAATTTCTAACACCTGTAGAAAACATAAGAGTTGGCTATATTTTTACTAATATGAGGTAACTAAGGCAATCGAGAAACAGTATTCGGACCCAATTTAGATACTGTAGGAGCAAACAAGCTTTCTCATCAAAGATCTTTGTTACTTTGTTACTGTTGTTTACTACTTGCTAGCACTGAGGAACGTAGGGAGACCCATCGTAGCTTTTTCAGTTGCTGGAATATAGAATGCTTGTTGCATTCTTCTATGTTACCTGAGTTCTAGTGTAAAAATCATGATGCTACATTATTCTGTGATACTACACGTTTAGGACTTATAGACCTATAGTGTTACGTACTGATATGAATTTACTATTAGTTTTAACTATCTAATAAACTCGTTGAATTCAGATGGCATCTGACGTCCAACGTATGAGCATCCAAGTCAATACAAGAATACATACCTATCTTTTAGAAACTCCAGTTACTAAAAATGCTGTTGAATGAAGCTCTCAAAAGAAGTTGTTCCTTGGAGTCCGAATTTGACACATGACACTACTCCCAATAAAATACAATTGTGCAATAAGATACGCTTTTATATTTCCTACTTTTGCTCGTCACGGTCGACACGATTACCCCCGAGGAGCTTAAACGCAGCAGCAATGGTGCGCGACGACCGTCCCCAAAAAAAGAAGGGAGAAAAGGAGGAAAAGGGGGAGGGAAAAAAAAGAGAGCTCGCGCTCTGCGAATATGGCGGATGGAGAAACGCATATCCGAGGAAATTGGCGTCCCCTCGCGCGAGATCACGCTCAATTTCGTCCTAACAAAACACGCGCCGCTCTTCATCCTGTAATCCACACCCACGTACGCGTCCGCGATGGCTTTTTCGTGCGCGCGGAGCAAGCGCGTGCGCGCTTTTGTATTTTCCAGGCCGTAGCCGTGGATTCGGGCCCGTCGTCTGCCACCCTCCCTCTCTCGCTCCTTCTCTCTCGCGCGTACGGGTGTGTACGCTCGCGACGATTGAAAAATAATATCGCCGGGTTTATTTAGCCCGACGCGTCTCGCGCAATAGCGAGGGGCGGCGGATTGTCGCGACCGTACGGGGGATTAAAAATAATGTTTCGAGCGTGACCGCCGAGCCCCCGGGGGATTAGGGGGCGACTAGCTCTCGCGCTGCCGATTGGTTGCTATCCAGCTGGAGATTTTATTTGAGGGCTCGCCCGTGTACATATTACAGGCGGTTCTGTCTCGTTCTTTCTCTCTCCCTTTCTCTCTCTCTCTCTCTCCTCCTCTCCCTGTCGGCGAAAAAAGCGGACACGACGAAAAAAATCGCTCAGCACACGTTGTGTTGTCGAGCTGCCGTTTGGCACGGCACGGCTTCGCCAATTATAAATCGCCGGCACGGCCGGATTTGTAAAGCGCGCTCGGACGGATAAAAAAACGCTGATTGAAATCGAATACGCGCGTACGGCACGGTGGTAGGTAATTAAATAGACGAAGACGACTGAGCGAATAAGGGGTGTATGTCCTTTAGCTGCAACACTTTAATTAATCGAATCAAATTTTAATCTGATTTTATTTGAACGTTCCATTTAATTTTGATTTGGTTCAATCTAATCTTAATATTCTAAAATATGTTATTCTTATCGACAGGGGTTCAGTGTATCTGTATTCGATCTCGTGTTCATTATATATATGGCCTTACGCAGGATGCATCTTTGCGAATTGCAATGATAGAAACTTTTCAAATTACCATCAAGCCCTATTAAAAAAATTTGACGTTTTTTGAAAGTTACACAGTGCACCAAGAGTCTTCGCGAAAAATGTTATGATTCGAATTAATGCTGACTGAAATAAAAAAGTCATTTGTTATTTTGTTAAAATATGTTATTTTCATCGACAGGGGTTCAGCGTATCAGTATTAATTTCGTCTTCATTATATATTTATCCTTACGCAGTGTATCTGTATTCGATCTCGTGTTCATTATATATTTGGCCTTACGCAGGATGCATCTTTGCGAATTGCAACGATGGAAACTTTTCAAATTACCATCAAGTCTTATTATGAAAAATTTGGTCTTTTTTGAAAGTTACATAGTGCACACAGAAAAAGTCTTCAATCAAGACGAATACAGTAGCGCTCAAAAGTCTTTTGACAATCAGTTTTCAGCGTTACTTTGTAAACAGGGCTATTACGTTGTTTATGTAATATATATTAATATTTGCGAAGATATATTTTTGTTATGAACATATGTGTTATTATATGCAAAGATTATATTACAAAGTTTAATATGTATAGTATTGGTATTAATAAAGTAATTCACAAAAAAACTATTTGTCAAAAGACTTTTGAACGCTACTCTATATTTAAATTAACACTATCATTGTTTTATATATAAGAAAGAAAATATTATTTTCTTAGAAGAATTTTATATATTCTTGTATTTCACAAGAATATTATAAATTAATTTGAATATTGTAGTTGTCACATAAAGAATACAATATGCGCGCGCTGAGTTTCTTCATTGTACCGTAGTAACATTGGTTCGACATTACTTGTATTCACATAAAGAATATTAAATTTTAAAATAAGATTAAACTGCATTATCTCTTTATAATATGAATATTCTTGGTTTGAAAGTACTGTTATTCTCTATCCAATATTTTTTGCTTTCCATTAATAAAAATTATTTTTGAATAATAAGACTATAATTTTCTTTATTGAATTATATAAAATATTTTGATGCAAGTAACATTTCTTCGTTTGACGCTATACAATCTCATTTTAAGATTTACATGTCAAAAATAAAGATATTTTTGTGAAATAAGAATGTTTTTTTTTCTGTGGTACCAAAAGTCTTCGCGAAAAGTATTATGATTCAAATCAATCCTGATTGAAATAAAAAAGTCGATTTCTCGTATAACGAATATCGAGGTAGGCGCTCTTTAGAATTCTTTGGGAAAGAGTCAGGCTTCATCGATTACATCGAAATTCTGAAAATGGAACGCCTTCGGCTTTGCGGGGGCTCGCAGCTGGGAAACACGTAGCGACACGAGCGGCGCGGCATTAATTTCCATTAGCGAATATCCAATTTATCGCGGGAGCAAAGGCGGCCAATCGGCGAGCGCGGCCGTAATAAACGTAATTATATTTAACGGGGCGCATAAAGGCCTCGATAGATTAGGGGCCTCTCCTTTCCCGCGCTCTCTCCTCTTCTCCCGGCGCGTTTCCAGCCGCGATTTGTTCGCGCTGGTAGCGTGTAGCGCGATCCGTCCCGATCGCCGGATGACGCGGCTTGGCTCGCGTAATTAGAATATCAATTAATAATCGGGATTAATTAAATCCGCGATTATCGATGCACGTCGCGACGCGACGTGAGCTTTCGTCATCCGCGCGTTCGTGTGCTCGCACACGCCCGTGTGCCGAAGATGGAGATGGGCAGATTAGCTCGCGCGAGTGTGCACGGCTGATGTCACTTTTTTTGTCCTTGATGAGTCCAACGACATTCGTCGCGCGCGTTTATTACACCGTTGTCGTCGTTACATTAATTACCTCGCTCGACGCGACTCTATGCGTAACCGGTCCGCAATTGATACCAAAGTTAATTTCCTTTTGAGACGGACGTCTGGGATTTATCGCAGATATCGCAGGTAATTTGCATGGATGAACAATTATTTGTAACAGTTTCCATATATGAAGCTGTCACAAACAGTTGTCCATTTTGATACAAATTATAGCAAAATATATATGTATGTTAATTTTAATAATTTTAATTATAAATATATTTTATTTATTTAATTTACTTATTATACATGATGTAATATAATATAGAATATATTGAATTATAAAATAATATATAGCTTATTTAATTAATTTACTTATTATACATGATACAATATAATATATTAAATATATATTTATTGAATTATAAAAAGATACACATAAATACAGCTATATATTTTATATTATATAACGCTCAACTTATCGTTCGATGCAAACATTTCTGGTGATTCATAATCAGCTATGAACAACATTCGTATGCATAATGCACTCGCGATGCATTGCGGTTCCGATATTTGCTGCGCTAAAATTAGAAAATTCTATTTGCAGAATTCTATTCCGGCTATAATACTCCTCGTAGAGTTGTTGGGCTCTTTGACGCACGAATTATTTATTTCCAGTTAACCCTCATACGCTCCTCGGGCGATGTTTCATTCATTTACGACTTCGTTATGTACGGTGAAGATAAAATTGTAACTTATACAAGATGGCGAAATTGGATCTCTCGCGAAATCTTCTCCTCCATTCAAGAGTAAACAACCAGATCTTCGGGTAAATTGAATTACGAGGACGGTACGGATTTAATCTTTTCGAAAATGTCGGGGATCGTATTGGACGAAGGGGAGAAGTTCGGTGATTTCGAGGCCGAGGAGCGCCGGAATAAAAACCTGCAAATAAGACGACAATCGTATCGAAAGAACGATCAACGTCCGTGCGTTTCGAGCCGGGATTAAAGCCGTTTCCGACGAGGAATCTCATCGCGCGTGAGGGAGCGTTCGACGAACGCGCATCGTCGCGATGCAGACGAGCGGAAAAGTGTCCGTCGATCTCGCGAGATAACGAGTACGCGGGCCCGGTCGCGTTTACCTGCGCGTTACCTGCGTTAACTTGGCTCCTCGCTTACCTGGCCGGCGAACGCGGGATAAAGGCCGAGCGCACCGCTCACGCCGGTGCCTACCTTCCAGGCACGTAATTGAAGCTGCTCCCGGAATAACGCGCCTAAGTGACAGGTGAACACCTTATACGCGAAGCGCGTACTCGTGACAGTCGTACATACGCACTGTGTGTCCGTCCGACGGTTCGCGTCGCTTTAGAGAGACGAAATATAAAAGCCAGGTACACACGGTAGAGGGAATAAAATGTAATCTTGGCAGTACGCAACGAGACGACGGTCAGAAGAAGTAGCCAATCAGCGGGCGAATATGATTGAGGAATCAAATACACGGGAGAAGCGAAGGAGTACTCGGTGGAGGTGCTTCAATGCGTTGCGATCAGATTGGAACTATAGTACCAGAGTATTCCTGCAGGAAAAGAAAAATACTGTACCACGGCCAACAGTTGTCGGCCATTGCGAGTAAAATTTCAATGAACGTGCGTCTGATTCCAAACAGTTTCATCCGCATTAACGGTGAATTAAAGTTTCACGGGCGACACGAGATTTTCGACGGGGACTCGAGATAATGCGCGAGGGATCTAACCGACGCCGGCGTCGGACCATTTTCTCGTTGATCTCCGCTCATCCCCGACGCTCGACACCGACGGGAGCGAATTCCCAATCGCGCGTTACCGTCGTGCATTAAACTCCGCGGGGTAATATATCAGGGAATAAATCGTCGAACGTGTTGGAAGCTTTTATAGGATTTTTACAACGTGCGCGTCCGTGAAATACTGGCGTCGATGGAGGGCGCAGAGAAAGAGAGGGACAGAGGTTGCCGTCGCGAGGGATGAGGAGAGGTTAAACTGAGTGTAAATCCAGGTATCGTTGGTGTGAGCGGAGAAAAGGGAAGAGAAAGAGAGAGAGAGAGATACAAAGGGGCGAGAGAGGGTTGCTCGGCGGGGATGAGCGTCTGGCTCATCCTGGGGGATGCAGCGCGCGGAAGGGGATGCCCGGGTTTTCGCGTGCGTGCGGATCAGCCAATCGGGCTTCAGGACCGCCCGCGATCGCCATGGCAACCTCGGGGGTCGACGGGAGACGATTACGAAACGGGGGTAACCCGATTAAGCGTCGCGACGCCGCTCCTGGAGGCGACATCCGGGGATGTAACAGGGTGGCTTTCGGGAGGAGGAAAGGAGAAAGGGTAGGCCCAAAAGTATGGTCTGTCCGAAAGGGGTTGTTCTCTCTATTTGCCTTCTTAATCACCCGTTAAGTGCCGCGACCCCGATGTGGTTCCCCCGGGCATGCAGCAACGAGTTTGTCCCTGCTTTTCTGGCTCTTGATTGGTCAGCGGTGAATAACAACCTTGAGACGGTCCCGAGGGGTGAGATATTTAATGCCGGCTTAAAGGCGAAATATTTCGGTTTGGGGTGTTGTTTAAATCATTTAGATTCAACGTGGCGCGAGTGCAATTCAAGGATTTAGTGTAACAGTGACTTGGCCAATTCTATCTCTTTTTAAATTTAAAAGAATGAAATTACTTTACTTCAACTTAAGTTGATTTGTATTAATTAGAATCTTAGTAAAAATTTAACGTATTACTTTAGAAAGTTAACAAGTAATCTAAATTAGATAATTTTTACATAAAACGACGTATCTTCATTGTATCTTTAATGTTAGAAATATTTGTATATATATAAGAATCTCACATGCACGGAAAAAACAATAAGGTTGCCACAACCATAATTCGTCCAACAAACATAGTGAATGTTGAGACAAACATAGTGAATGTTGAGACAAACATAGTGAATGTTTGTCTCAACATTCACTATGGTTGTCTCAACATTCACTATGGTTGTCTCAACATTCACTATGTTTGTTGGACGAATTATGGTTGTGGCAACCTTATCGTTTTTTTCCGTGTGATGATAATGAAATAAATTTTTGATAGCGCAATAAATTCATGTTATTTATCCCATTCATATTGTAATTTTCATCATAATGGCCTCGAAACCGTGAAATCATACGCTTCGTTTCATCTCGCTGCGGAAGTTCGCCGTGTCGGGAGCTAATCCGGGTCTTGTCAAAACCGCGCAGCCACCCGAGACGTTAGACAAACATCCCCGTTTCAACCCTCGACCCACCCCTTTTAGTACCGCGCGTGTGTGTCCTCTCGTGTCACAATGCTGATTTTCCGCGTAGATAGCTTCAAAATGGAGCCCATTCAACCCTTTTCTCACGAACGGCGCGTATATCTAACAGTCAATTCCAGGACAATGCCCCGATCGAGTTTGTCGCGGCCCCCTCCTGCCCGCGTTTCGTCCCCCTTTTCTTCCAGAGCCGGCGACACGTACCATTGTAACCGGATACTCCCGTTTAGGGGTGGCTCCTTGATACATTGGGGGTTGACCGGGCTTATAACTAGTTGCCACTTAATTTGGCAAACCTGGCAAGAACGAGGGGTTCGATTCGCCCCCCTGTCTCTCGGCGGAGGGATTGGCCCGCCGAGATCGATTGGTGGATACGTCGGTATTCGCTGGGGACGGCCACGCTCGAATTACCTCTCGTTGAACGTCGCGTATCTTCTGCCTCCATCATTTCGTCGGAGAATTATCTTCCGCGGCGCGTTCCCTCCACCGAAACAATCGGAAATCCTTAACTACGCTTTCTCTCAATAGGCTCCTGCCTATCGTGAACCGAGCATCTCAAAATATCCGAGCTAACTCTTTAATAATCACGAGTTCTTAGACTCGATCATTTTATGTTGTTTTGTATAAAATCGGATTTGATCTTCCTCCTTTAAATGTTCATTTTCACAACGATTTTTACAAATAAAGCGTAGTCCAGGTGATCTTAATCCCGCTACGTACTTACAATTTTGTATAATTCTTTTTCGTTTCAGATAATTATTTTCATATAATAAATTGTAAGATGACTTAACTGGCTATAGATGGTATTCTATTTATTACTACGTATCAACCATACGGATTGTGGTTCTCTACGAGTATTAAATTTAATAATAATGCTAAAGCATCTATTAGATTCTTCCCCCTCCCCCCAACACCATCCCATCACGAAAACTGTTAAAGAATTTGTTGCGATGGGAGGATGTTGGGAGGGTGTTGGGGGAGGGGGAAACCTAATAGATGCTTTAGCATTATTATTATTAAATTTAATACTCGTAGAGGACCGCAATCCGTACACGGAAAAAAAAATTTTCGCTACCATAGCTAATCATGATTTGCTAAACTGTGTTTGCTGTTGTGATTATAAATTTCTAAACTACAGCAAAATGTTTGCTGTAGTTTAAAAATTTATAATCACAGCAATGAAATAGGTATCACAGCTAAGATTTTGCTGTCCATATATTACGACTGCAATTTAGTTACCACACGCAGTTTTTAGCTACGGCAGTTACTTTTTTTTCCGTGTATGGTTGATACGTAGTAATAAATAGAATACCATCTATGGCCAGTTAAGTTGTCTTACAATTTATTATATGTTAATTATTTATTAGCGATTTAGGAAAATTAAAGTTTCTGATAATTATTTTCTCTGATTCATCTGTTTTGAAAAGAATCAATTTAAGCGCACATCCTATAAGTCGCTATAATTATTAGAGTTATTGCGTTATGAGATCACGTTAGATTCAACCAAAAACTAATCACGGCGAAATCATTGATGTTTCAGGTGAAAGTATGGTTCCAGAATCGGCGGACGAAACACAAGCGGATGCAACAGGAGGAAGAGGCGAAGGCCCAACAGCAATCGGGTGGTGGAGGTGGCGGTGGTGGAGGCGGTGGCGGCGGCGGCAACGGAAATGCCAACAACAACAGCAACAGCAAAAACACGCATCATGTCAGCAAATGGCAGCAGGAGACTGGCGACTACCATCACGAAGACGACGAAGAGGACGAGCACATCGATCCGGAAGCCGAGGAGTGCTCGAGCGGCTCTGAAGCGTAGCTAGACGTTCTCTGCCTGGATTAGGTTCCAGGATCGAGTAGATTGTCCTGAACAGACAAGGAGAGTCCGATCGAAGGTGGAAGCTATCCAATGAAGGAAATCGCGCGACACCGACTGATCAACTTAGGTTCGTTCAAGTTCCGGCTGAAGAATTGGATTCACTTCAAAATCAGAACACCTATGATCGCGCCAACGTTATGCGCAGAAGGTTAACAGCAGTGAGTGAATTCCCACGGAATAGTGATCGTGCGGCGGTCGAGTACGAGGCTTCGGATACGAGTCCCGATGCGTAAAAGGAAAATCGGAAGTTTCGGAAATCGTTTGACGGCGACCGACGGCGGTACGGTACTCGTCGTATTGCGGCTGAAAGCCAGTTGGACGTCGTGAATACGAGAATGGTTGACGACGGTTTTAATATTGAATCCTAAAGAGAGAGACGGAACCCCCTTTCCGTCAAACGAGACCGCCGGGAAGGATTCGTTCTATTCCGAATTTGTGCCAGATGAGTCGATAGAATAAATACACCGTTCTAGGGTTCAGTCATCGATATTTTTGAAATTCGCGTATTTTATGTATTTCGAGGTATGAAAATTGGATCCGAAATATCGCTCAATTCCATTCTTTCACAATCACGATTAAATGCAATGATTTCACACGTACATAAACAATATACACGAGTACATAAAATATGTGAACTCGATGAAGGGGACTCTATATCACACACTGAGAAAAAAATGCTGTTGCTTCAATTAAAGTGATACGCCACGGGCTGCCACAAACATAAATAGTTCATTCAATTGTATTGTAATTGGATCAAATATTTAGATTATTTTCAAAGTAAATAATATTCGACAACAACTGGCTAAATAGATTAATTAGAAATATTCTTACTACGTTAACGACCACAGGTTTTGGTTCATTTAACGAGCAGAATTTTAATAATTTTTGATGCTAATAAGCATCTATAAGATCTTCCCTTCCCCGAAAACTATAAAGAAATTATTGCGAAAAATATTACCTCAGCCAGGATTTAGATTATGTTTATTCGTCGACAAGCGACGCTACGAGGCAGAAGTGCCTACTTTTTTCATTATCTTCTTCTTTCGACCGGAATCACGATATAGTTCCTCAGCATCTCAGTTTCACGGTGTTGCCGAAGGCTGGGGAACAATCGCGGTAATCCGTAAATATCCTCGAGATTAGGATGAGGCGTTCTCGGGCCAGACCATCTTATAACGGGTTCGGAAAAAGCGACGGAGAAATCGAAGGCGTCCATCGGAAACCGACTAATGGAGGCATTGTCTGCCGGAGACGACGAAGCTAAATGGACGCGCTTCCGGTGGGAAACAGCAACGCTCGTATTGAGCACGATCGATGCGAACTTTAACAAGACGGATAATTTTTTTGTTGACTGGTCGATTCAGAACTGTAGAAATTTTTGCAACTTTAGAGAGAAAAGTACTTTTCATTTAATAAAAACTTACTTTTCGTTTCCTTGCTTCAGTTTACTTTAACTGAGCTTTTTAACTGGAAAGACGCTCGTAGCTACGTAGAAAATTACAATAATGTTCAAAGTGATTGTTAAAACTTATAAAACAGTCTGATACGAGAATCGATCGTCCGCGATGCGTCGAGATGATTCGCCGATTGCCATCGGCGCGCGCCATTTACGTTTCATTGCAATTACACATTTCTTGCCATAAAAAACAATTCGCCATAAAGACTAATTTTCGTCGGATGGTGTAAATAAAGTGTAGCGCGGAGACTAGAGCGCAATCCTGGCGCCTTTCCCAGGAGCATGCCGACGTTTCTCATTTCGAGGACGCGAGTGTACATAGATAAACTGATAAGAGGCGTGCGAGACGCACAGCATGCGTGTGTGCATGCAGAACCGTAAGTAAAAAAACAAAACTTGACAGAGAGTGCCAAACTGCGTAAACCCCTAGCGAGAGAAGAACCCAGTGTAAACGAGTTGTAATTGCAGTTGTATTTAAGTCGTTATTCTACGCGAGCGAGCAGTATTTCTTTCGTCGATCGATGTTTCGAGATATGTACTGACAATTTAAATTATTATTGCTAATGTTATAGACCGAGATTCCGTGCGCCATAACAGAGCCGTCGCAGTAGCAAAGTATCAATTTCCGCCATTTCAATCTCGGAATCGTGATATTGATGTATCGACATATTATCTTGATATTTTAATATTATCGAGCAACGCGTCGCGCGTTACACGAGACTTTTAGATCTTAATTTGACAAGTTTCCTTATTAATTTCATATAAATCTGTTCCTAAAAAAAAAAGAGCCGTCGAGTTTTAATGTAGGAAACACGTTCCTACTCCGCTCAAAAATCCGGCCGGTTGTGGCGTAAGGATTTTCGCTTGTAAATAATCCTGTACATAGCAAATTGTGATTTTACTCGACGTGCAGAGCCATAGAATTGTACGACCATTGAATGACTCAGTTCGTGTTCTCTAGCGATATAGCGAAATAAATTAAACCATCCACGAAAACGTTCCGCTTTTATCTCGCCCTTTTATCTCCAGCCTGCGAATCCTTAAAAAATTCTTTGCTGTAATGAAAAAAAAAGTGAAGGTAAAGAATCGTGCTGTGCGAACTTAGATATTGTAAAATCAGAGATCTTCCAATGCGATATCTTTTCTAATGCAAAGAGATATGGAAAGAATCGTGCTGAAGCGTTTCATGTGCATTTTTGTACATTGCATATGGTACGAGGTAAAGGAAATGTTTTACAATTTCTGACGATACCCAGATGGCAAATTCGATGCCGCGAACGCCGACTCGAGCTCGTAATTTCGAGACGATAATTCGCATACACATACACGCGCAGATAGATCCGGCGAAATTGTTTGTTTTCCACACACAGTAATTTCTCGCGCAGCGTATTATTTTAGAAGGCAGCCCCGCGTGCGAAAAATTGAATAATTTTCGCCGTCGGGCACGTCGATAAGGAAACTTGCGCCGCGGTAATTCCTGAGCACACGACATTATCGCAATGGCCGACCGTAATTACCGGGGTGCGCGCAAAGGGGTGTCTTCGCGCCGCAAATTGTTTTTCGCGGGGGCACCGTCGAGCCCTCCGCGCCTCGCAATGCGGGGCCTCGACGTGGAGAACCGATACGTATCCATATGCGGCCCGCCGCGTCTGCGGGAGCGATCCTTGTCGATAATCGCTTTATAATCGCCGCTTCCAAAAGGAATAATTTACTACGTCGGACGTGGAACTCTCTCCCGTTCCCCCGTAATTAAACACGGTGGATCTCTCCTTTCGTGCCCGGAACAACGGATGTGCGGCCGATGTCGGTAGATCGCACTCGGAGATTCGCTATCATCCGCCCTTATTATTTTCGTCGATACGGAGAGATACATTACCCCCAGAAAGTTTTGCGAAATCGGCGCTTTTTTCGGCACTCACTCGTGAATTTTTTTAAAATTTCACGGAAAAAAAAATAAGCTTGCCACAACCACAATAATAGTAACATTTGGTACAGCCACGTCCTGTGGTTGTCACA
>NJRP01000089.1:215610-225946 GCA_003063835.1 Aphaenogaster floridana | reverse complement strand
TATTTTTTTTACATATTTATATAAATTAATAACTTTCAATGTAGAATAAAAATCGGATATTAATAACTTCCTAAAGTATATGATGTAGAATGATAATCACTGATAAATACAACTAATGTACTTCAACGTTAACTCAGAATGTAAATCGTTGGTTCAAGATCCAGCGATAATTGCGCTTCGTAATTACCGTCTGTCCACGCGAGATTATCGCGACTGAACGTTTAGCGGAGGGACGGGACCAAATTTTACATCGCGCCGCGTCAGACCGGTGTAACATTAAGTATCACGTAGGAGACGTCAGCCAATAAAGTAGAACGTGCACACGAACAAATCGTTTAATCCAACTCGAGGCCGATCGAGGTAATGACGGCCATAAACTGCAGCGCCGAACAGAGAGCGCTCCAAGGTTCCTGGACCCAAACGGAATTGGGCCTGACAGGCGAAATGGGCCCGGAGTCCCGGGGCATGTATACCTGGCCCCCGCTACGCCCCTCTCGCTCCGTCACTTGTCTCACGCGCCCGTTCCTTCTCCCTTCCTCCTGGGCCCGCCGGGCCCACGACTCGGATGCCACAAGCCTGGGATCCCAGATGGAGGATCCGGTTCCAGGAACCGAGCGTGTAAAACACCGGTTAAAGCCGTGCTTTCCAAGCCGGAATCGATGGGAAAACAATGGCACGACAGGTCCTAAAGTGTCTGACAAATGTTCCACGCGTGTCGCGGGGCCCGTCCAGACGCGGGCCAGCATCTTGAATTTTTCTTTTCCGCCTGCGCGAAGCTTCGTGTCCCAACATCAGCATCGTAATTGTATTGTATCGGTCAAGCGGGATGCGGAATGCGGTTGGAAGTAAACATTGAAATTCGCGGCATCGAACTTGACGCCGGTCCTGAGTCTTTTCAGAGAGAAGATTTAAGATAGAAGATAGTAAAAATATTAAAATAACAAAACGCAGAAGATGCAAAACTATCCTGTACAAGGTTGTGCATCTAATTTATACTTAGATCAACCGAGTGCATGTCGCGTAATAATTCTGCGTCTCGATCGGATCGATAGGTAATCTGCGCATTCGAATAAAATCCTTCGGACAAAAGTCATTCGATATATCCCGGGACTTTCTCGACGAAAGATCTGCAATTCACAACGCTAATAAGTCACTCGGCCGAGCCGATATCTCTCTGGGTGCTGTTTGCATTTGAATAACACGCGAGCGACACGATCCTTTTTCGCGGATGTGTGCCACGAAATAAATAAATCCAGCTAGGACCAGGTGAGGAGGCGATAGGACCACCGAGCCGATCAGGTAACGACGCTCGTAAAGTCCAAATTAAAGTTGAATTAAGCTGCCGCGACGAAATCTACCGATCGATCCTCGCTCGCTATCGAACGGCCAATTCCTTGGATCTCCTCCTGTTACATTTCCTCGCGTCGAGAGTCCTGGCTTCTTTCGTTCGCCTCGTTATACGACGTCGAGCCAGTCCCCGCGTCTTCGTGATCGATCGATCGAGCGACCGAACACGTTACCGATTAAACGAGTCGCGCGCCGTTCGCAAATTAAGCGTGTAAGACGAGCGAACGTATGATCGCCGGTGCGATGTACATTGAGACGTTCGACTTTCTTGGAAATTAATCGCCTAATTATTAGCAGCTACGCATGCTTATTTTGTTGCACGTTGTCAAATGCTTGATTTGCACGTTGATGGCTGTCGCGATCGATGCGTTCCGATATTCGAGTTATGGAAACTTGAAAAGCCTTGGATTCCTCGAAGTCAATTATTTTATCCGTATGTCAAATCTGTATATAAATAAAAACGTGACGAAACCGACGTGTAATCGAAGATGTGCTCTAAAAGATTTCTTGCAATTTCTCGCCTGTGCCATCGCAATCAAACGTGATTGCACTTGCTAGTTTAGTATTCTAACAAGCTCTCATCAAGGATGCATTCGTAATTGAACGAATGAACATTGTAGCATTCGTCGTTTCGCCCAGACTCCTTCCTGGCCAACAACCTCTATCATTTCTGTCATTCGATTTGAGCGTTCGCGGAAAGTGGGATCAAATACCATAGAATCGTAGAACGAGGTGTAGCCTCGGGAGGTCAATCGTCGGTCGTAGATTCTACTCGTTGCGGAATAAGCGCGCGCACGTTAAGTCGAGAGAAACAGGTAATACGGCGTAATTAGATGGATCTCTTGGAAATCGACGGACGCGATCGAGGAAACCCGAATGACGGAAAAAGTTGAAAAATACGCAGTAATTACTTTTTGCAAACGTCATAATTCGAAGAATATTGATGAAATATCTCAAAAGGAGGAAATATTTCATAATTCATAACATAATTTAACTTTAAAATAAGTGTTTTTTTGTGTAGCTTTAAATAAAAAAAATTTCTTCCAAAGAATACAGTAAAGAAGCATGACTGAAGAGCGCAAGGCAGAAGGTGCAGGAGAAAGGCAAAAGAAGAAGAAAGAGGAAGAGAAGGAGGAAGAAAGAATGCAGAAATAGAAGGGGCGACGCGGTGGAGGCGATGTGTGTGGGTTCAGTGCAGGGGTGTCGGGTTACCAATGAAATAGTGGTACCATTTTGTTTACATTATTGTCGGGGGTGTGCACCGGCCGGGTGTGGGTATAAGGAGGTGCAGGCGTGTCCGATGCGAACGCGTGTGTTACGCACACCGATCGCAACACCGATGTAGCGTGTCCGAGGTGAAGAATCACGCTTGCACGATCAACGCTCTTGCGCGCCGCGAGAATTATCCCTCGGCCCTGGACTCGGCTCCGAGGGAGTAGTTCTTGATTGGACCGATCCCTCCGCGAAGATACTGTATTTTCTCAGCGTTTCGTTCCCTACGAAACCAGATGGCCGACGAGGGTACCGAGAACTCTTCGTCTCGACTGGATGACACGTGTAAAACTACGTGTGGCTTTGTTTCTTCGCCGGTTTGGCGTTAGATTAGATTGAATAAATCACGGTTGGTCCTCGCATCTTTGGATTATGCCAACTTCTCGTCATTCTCTGCGCCTGATTATCTTGTCGGCGCGTTTCCTTATTCGTACCTTCGAGAGGAAAGTGGAGAGCATCGAGACGCTTATAAAATTTGCAACATTCATTTGTTCATTATATTAGATTTTAATGCATTCGAGCCTTTTTTGGACAATGCTAGTTTTGCGGGACAGTAAAAAAATATATATATTTTTTTATATTAATTATATTAACTGGTAAAAATGCAAGGAAACTTTTCTAGATATTTAAAGGCTGATGACAATATCTGAATAAGTTATGATACATCAATAATTGTGGTGTACATCTTGTATTAGACATTACTAATATTTCGAGAAGTAACAATGTTGACGTACAGATTACCAGTTTGATCATTCGCTCGGTGAAACAACACTTCCGTCAGCGACGCAAACAGCATTGTTCCCAGATTTTTTCGCGCCGGGTAATTCGCCGTCGCTGAATACGGCCGGCATTACCGCTGCGGGAACAGAAGCGGCACTCGTAGAAATGTAAATTCCGGGAGGAAATTCAGGGTGGTGAGATAGCACTGAGAAGATGCGACGAGGTGATGGAGGAGAGCGAGAAGAGGTAGAAGGGAGAGAAGGAGAGAAGGAGATAGTCGCGAGGAGGTTACCTGGGCAAACATGTGGTTACGCCGAACCGAGGTTGGCCCAGGTTATGATAGGTTCGCGTGGTTGGCCCACATTAGACAGATCCACGGATCGAGATCTCGAATCGTAGAAATCCCCCTTCGTCCTCCCCCCCTTCCTCGCCGGGATGATACTCGGTTATTAGACGTTACGCGCGGCGGTACCTCACGGGGGCTCATGCTTCTTCTTCGTCTTCTTCCACGGCTTTTGCGCCACGGGCTGGCGACCTCGATGGTCTCTCGACCGGCGACCTATCGATGGTATATCCCATCGCACGGACGAGGGAATCGTGCGGCAAATCGTGTAATTCCGTTCCTCGGCTCGATTCTACGATTCCCCCGTCGTGGCGCAAATCAAACGTAGAAAATCGCGGGACACTTATATACGGCGCGGAGACTGTCTTCCGGCTCGAGACAGTTCTCAGGTACGAGATCAAGTATCGAAGCTGTTGTAGTCCCGTGAGAGTACCCTTCGTCTCGGATAATCATCGACGGGTCAATCATTCGGGCAATTGATGGATGTCGTATCTTGCTATGCGGATACCCTACGTAGATCGTATCGATCCTTTTTTTTCAAGCCTATTAGGGTCCTTTTATATTCTGGACCGTCATCGCTTCTAACTTTCAAATCTTCAATACTGAATTAAGAGATTTTCAAATCTTTAGTATTGTGTGAAGATTTGAAAATCTTAAGAATCACTGCCTAAAGAACGATTGGGAGAGTAAAGTTTTTGTTTGCGCGCATTTTCAAGGCTTAACTCCAAAATCCGGCTTTCGTCGCCGGATACGCATCGGATGCGTACGGGACTATAGAAGGGTTCATTCAAAACGGCAATCACATGGGAAATTTCACTGGTCCTCATGGGTCACCCATGCCGAGTTCCATCCGATCGACTCGATTCACTTTATTCGATCGCTGGCAGGCTCGCACGATCCCAGCACACCTCGGACTACCTTCTATCGATCGAGTGCTCGAGTAGCCGTGCAGACGGGTTACGAACTACCATAAAAACTCGCGCACCCGGTCAGCGACTAGAGAACGCTGTCCCGGATGACGTTTTCTCTCCGCAACGCGATTGGTTTAAATGGAATCGATCCGATCATTTTACAATTGACCGATGTTCAAGTAACTTTGAAAATTTCTCATGGGTTATATGAATTATTAAAGTAGATCTAAGAATCTCTCCAAAGATGTATGAAACTCATTGTATTCGGAGGCCACATATTTATTAACTTAATTAAAATCATTTTTCTCGATTTAAGATTCAATCTTAATTTAACTTTTAATCTTATCTTAATTTAGCTTTCAATTTAAAATTTAACTTTAGTCTTAGAAACTATTTAGCTTGCTCCTCGGCGAGTAATACGCGAACCGAGTCACCTCTCTCCCTCTTTCTTCCTTCCTCTCTCTATCCATCTATCTTTCTTTCTGTCTTTTTTTGCTTTGTCTTCTCCTTAACTCCTGAATCCGAGCGCGTCAATGTGTCCGCTCGCATAGGTGTACGCGAAGCCGTGGCTACGAGCCTCACCGTAATTACGCGGGGCGACTATTCATTAAACTGATTACACCTTATTCCTTCTGCACTCCCCCGCCCCGGCCGTCGTTTCCCCGCTGCTCTGCTCTCATCCACAGGCGCTTCTCTCGTCGCCGAGAGAGGAGCCGAGAAGCGCCGTTTTCGTTCTCGCTGTTAGATGCGCGGCGCTTCATCTCTCCGCGCGAACTCGACCGCTCTCCCTAACGTGCGGCCGTGACTGCGCGCGTTCGTATGCGTGTTGGTGCTGCCGCTTGCAGGTATTGCATACAGGCACCGCGTAGTGCTGACAGGAATGCAAACAGGCACGTTGTTGGGGCGGATTTTTGCGTTGCGCCTATCGCTCCTAAACGATTGTCTGCACGAGCAGCTTCGCCGAGGCTCGCGAACCCGCTAACATTTGAGATTCCCGTTGTAATTTATGTCGGTGTACGTGTACGCGCGTGTTCGTAAGTTACTGCCTCTTTCGTATGGCAGCGACGGGCTTAATCGATCGGACGCGATCGTGTATCGCCGTGAGGAGTCTCGAGGCGCGATTTCGCCGAGGCACGGATTCCGAACTGGTTTAAAATCGCATCGTGGCTAAAAGTCTAGCATCCGAGATCCAAACAGAAGAGTTACCTCCCCTAACAGCACAAAACATTGCAGCAACATTGCAGCAATATTGCAATATTGCAGCAACATTGCAGCAATATTGGCAATATTGCTGCAATGTTGCTGCAATGTTCTGTGCTGTTAGGGTCGTTCTATCCATGTGGGCGGATAAATCCACTTCGAATCCGAGTAGAACTCGCAGCAGCGAATTATGTCATCTCTTATCTCGGCTTCCATTAATTCTCTCTCGCCGTGCAATTTTCGCGATGTCGAATCAAAGAAATCCAGTCGGAAGTGATACGCGCGAACCGTCGACCGATCCATCGTAGATATCGCCGCCCGATCGCGAGCCGGGCGTCTTGTCAACCGCGTTATCGATAACGACGCATTTGCGGGTGCGATACGCGGGCGTTACCATTATTAGGACGACGTTGCGATATCGCCCCCCGTGAATAGACAGATTGCCGGGGACCCCGGTGGAAATATTCACGCGCGCGATTTCCTCGAAGGATTATACGTATTATCGCGTACGGCTGTGAGGTGGTACATGCACGCACACGCTCGCGAGCCCGCTTCCTCTCGCTGTCCTAGAAGATATACTCGCCGCCATTAACATTATTATGTGCGCCTGGACTCGTCAGCGGGGATAAGTGAACGCGCACGGCTTATTAAATTGCCAGTGTAACATTACGATTTACAGGGCAATAAGAGAGTTATCTAACCGGGCGAGGGGGAAATCGCGCGGACCGGCTCGCGATGTACATACACGCGCGTTAATGCCGCGCCGCGACGGCTTTCGCGACGCTTTCCACGAGGCGGGATGAGTCGATTTCCTTCCCTTTTTCTCTTCTCCCTCCCGCCCCTTTTCCTCTTCCGCGAACAATTATACGCGCGTTTTATAGCCGTAGGGATTTACGGCATTAAACGCGAGATCGCTCGGCCGCGACGCGATAAATCGGAATCGCGTGCCACCCGAAAAACGCAAATCTATGAGACGCTAAGCTGGGCGCTTTATCTCTATCCTCGAGTTTGATCAAGATAAATAGAGCTGAAATCGCGGTCAAGCGTGAATTCACCGAGATATTATCTTGATTAATACAATTTCGCCAGTATAAAAGACTGAAGTGATGATGATGATGATGCTGGGGCATCAGGGAGTGACCGAATTAATTAACCCTTTCATTTCTAAATTATTTAACTACAAAAAGAATATCTGTTTGTATTTTTGTGCATGTTACATGACAAATAAGCGATTCATAGAAACATTGTAACATTTTGTTACTTTTATTACTATGTATAATAATTTGCATTACAAAGTTATTATATATAATGATAATCTTCTTTTATCTTTGATAAAGCCATGTAAAATATGTTAAGGAAGTTATAATTCTGTATGCTTTTATTATATTTATGATAACTTTTATTATCGAACCGTAACGGCGCCAAATAAACGACGATGAAACTCTACCAAGAGTTTTTAAATATATATCATAAAATACGTGTTATCTATACAAACGTTAAATCTTCACAGTCATCTATATAAGATTAAAAAGAACTCATATACATTCACAGATATGAAAACGTAAATCGCAATAATCTTTTATTTCATAATTCATGATAGCCGTATGGATACAGTAAGAAAGGGTTAATTATGAATTGTGTCAAGCCTTAATGACAGATTTAGTGTCCATTACCTTTTTATGAAAATTCAATCGAATTATATTAAAAAAATTCCAATTCTAGAATATTTCTAACAGAAAGTATTTCTAAGAAAGTTGCAGAGAACGTCAGTATCCTGGACATCCCGATCGGCTCGCCGGGCAAGGATGCGTTTTCGAGGGGCGCGCCGAAACGCCACGTGAAGTAAAGCTCTGCTCGCGACGTGGCCGCGGGTATAAGGAACGAGGGAGAAAGAGAGGGAAGTAAAATAAAAGGCCAAGAGGATTCCGTGGGGCCGTAGGGCCCCGGAGGTTGTAGTGACTGCGCGAGAGAGCTGCTCGTCTAAAAGGAGTCCTAGGCAGGTTATCGCTCGGCAGAGGCTCAACAACGTAGCAATTATCAGCCATTCCTCGCAAATAGCTGATGGTTAGTGATAATTATCTGCCGAGAACGCCACGCCATTGGGCCAGCTACGGCCGATCTATATACCGGGTGCCTAGAGCGAAACATTCGACGTGGTCCTTGTCTCGTTTCTTCCTCGTATTCGTTCTCTTTCCTCTTCTTGTCTTCCTCTTCCTTTCTCTTAGTCTCCTGCTCTCTCTCTTTCGCTTCGACCTGGCCATTCCTCCTTTTCTCTTCGTCTCCCGTCTCGACCGTCTCACTTGAAATTGGCAGTAACGTTATGATAATTCCCGTTCTTCGACCGCGGATAAGATCGTTCCGTGGAATTCGAATTTCTTTCGAATCGCAATCGACGCACCGTCCGAATCCGGCATTATCCGACATATTCGTATAATTTCCGCGTCTCCTTAACGAATAATTATGAACATCGAATGTAAATTTACTCCATCATTAATAATACCCTATAAACTTCCGAGGATTTTCTGCCTTGCCGTTGTTCGAGTATTTCTATTTTCGCCATACTGTATTTGCTATTATGTTGACTTTATCGATCGTTATAATTACGTTAGGATCATTCATTTGGATCGGAGCAACCAGAGAAAGCAACAGAAGAAGAAGAAGCGCGTTTGCATCCGTGTCTGACGCCGCGGTGGAGTCACCGGGTAAAACGGGACACCCGGTCGTTGCCACGGCAAATAAACGATGAATATGTGCGGGCAACAGTGTGTTAAGTACTGATATTAGGGTAATAAGCGTGCAAAGAGAGCTCTCGGCCTATCGGCGTCGAGATGCACTGTGGAAGTAGGTGCGCGCCTCCACCTACGGCTGAATTTTCTTTCCTCCTTCCTTCCTTTCTTCTTCTTCTCCTTCTCTCTCTCTCTCTCTCTCTCTCTCTCTCATTCCCTCCCTTTTTCATTCTGCCTCGTCGTCTCTTCTCGAACTGCGCTTATGCACGAATGCATCTCCCCCGTATCTCGCTCGCGTCGCTTTCGCGAGATCGCAAAGGGGGAAATTCTCCGAGAATGCGCGCGTTTAACGGAGGGTAAAGATCGACGAATGGCAGAGTAGCCGGATACGAGTTATGCGCGCTCGATAATTCGCGCTAGGATGTGGGAACCATTCGGCGGCGTAATTCCGCACGATTCGTCGAAATTGCCGAGGAGCGTTCGTCATCCCTAGGTGCACAAACAAATATCAAATTAACGTAACATTTTCTTATCGCGTTAAGACAATATGGATTTGTATTAGAATATAAGTTATTAATTAATAAAGTTTGAATTACACAGCGCGTATAATTGTTATCAATTTCTTACGACAATGAAAATATATAATTGGTACATCTCAATTTCAACAAATGTTTGTTCGCGCTATGGTGACCAATGATATGTTTGGTTCGCGATAATACCAGTCTGAGTCTCATGTGTGAGTACGGCCTTAAGTGTTCGAGATGCCCTCGGTCCAGCGGCCTTGCTTCACGCTGAGGAAGGTGAAGATAGCATCTGAACGACCAAATTGTTTCGAATTGTTGGTTAATTGGGTGCTCGTTTTGGTCCTACATCTCGCACGAGAGGCGAGGGCCGCGAGGATGGAACCGAAGAAGAGGATGAAGGAGAGGGCGACGAGAGGGCGAAGAGAGAAGCGGAGGAGAGAGATAAAGAGAGAGAGAGATAGATAAAACGAGAGAGGGAGAGAGGAAACGGGCGCGGGTGGATACCGCTGGATGCCGTCTGCAAATGCTGCCTCCAGCCTCGCCCACCAACCCCGTGTCTAACCAATAATCGAAGCTCGATAGCGTTGCAACCTCGCGTTATCCAATCGTGGACCCCGCTGCCACGCAATTGACAAGCGCGTTCCCGGCGTTCGGGGGAGTCCCCCGGATGTGTCCGAATGTGTGCGCGTTCCTCGCGGCGTAAACCGCCGAACTGGTGCTCATCGCCGGTGTGTAAAAGTGGAAACGACACCCATGCGTACGTATAAATCTTCGGTAAACACCGCCATTTGTTGTGCCGACGTGAAAAATGACGCCAGCAGACGACGAGTCGCACTTTCGTCGAAACCCTTGGTTTTCGTGTCGTCGGCTCGAGCCGAATTATGTCGACCGCTTAATCCCTTCGGTGGCATTGACACAATAGTGCGCACTTGATTATTTTGATATTTAAAACGCCCTGATTTTGATGGTATGTCGTACCCAAGAGTTTTTTGGGTCGCTGAATCCGAATTTGAAGTTAAAAATTCGAAATTCAAAATGGCAGAGCAAATGGCGAATCTGAAATTTTTAAAATTTGTATTTTTGCGACAAAATTTTTTTCTTGCCACACTGGACATGAACAGTCCCATTTTGCTCGCCAACGAAGTGTTACCATATAGTAACAGACAACCTCTGTCGACTACTCAGTCGATTACTCTTGACCGAGCAGTTATGATCCTGTCTCTTATACACATCGTCGACTACTCAGTCGATTACTCTTGACCGAGCAGTTATGATCACCATGGTCTCCGTAGT
>NJRP01000089.1:203127-215060 GCA_003063835.1 Aphaenogaster floridana | reverse complement strand
GAGGTGGTGATCAATTAAAAATTTGATATGTTCTGGGTGGATTTGAACCTGGATCTTTGGTATAGAAAGCAGATTTAAAATTTGTATTTTTCCGACAAAATTTTTTTCTTGCCACACTGGACACGAACAGTCCCATTTTGCTTGCCAACGAAGTGGTTAATACCACGCTCCGCTACGCTCGACAGTATCCGTAAAAGTGCTTAACGGTAGCGTAGAATGTATCGATCGAATATCTTCAGAAAGTATCTATGACGTTTTGTTACATCGATTAGCTATCGAGCGCGAGGAAAGATGTTATTATCGATAATAAAATGATACTCGAGTTGCGTGTTCCAGAATGTAGCTTCCATTAAACGCGGGGGAATTAAATATTAATCGCGTAAAGATTGCATTTACAGTCAGTCATTCCGCAATCGTAGCTGGAGCCGCGCGTGTCAGCTTCGCGCGGCCAGCCGTTTGAAATTTAGTAACTCGCATAAACACCTGTGTAATTAGAGCCTGGCGATTAAGAACTCCCGGCGCCGGTATCAAGACGTATCGGGCGATCAGTGTAATTACCGCGGAAATGTTGCTCCGATATGTGGCTATCGCCTCGCGCGATCGCTACTCTCGTACCGGCCGACACCGTATTAAATATCCACAAAATCGCGCTATCGCGCCGCGGCAATCGCTATTTTCGCGGGGAGGGTTGAACGGCCCCGTTAATCGACCCAGAAGCGCATTTCCCTCGCCTCGGCCGAAGGGGAGGGAGAGTAACACGTATACAGCTCCGCGGCCGAGCTTCTCGGCCTTTGTAACACTCGAATGCACTTGTAATTTCCTGTAAAAAGAAAAGCCGAGGTAGAGCGAGGAATCTACCGCTCCAGAATTGCAGATTACACGCCGACCGTACGTACCGGATCGCGGATCACGGGCGCGGAAGATTAAGCGCCGCGGAACCGCGCGATGCGAGGCGCGGTCCCACCTCGCGCGCTTCATACACCAAGCGCGTTGCTACGTTTTATCGGCGACCGGTCCGCTAATTGCGCCCGCGTGCCGGTCGTTTTTCGCGGACGTGCGGACTTGCGTTGCGTGCGCGTCATTTAACAGCAAAAGGAAATGGGGCGCGAGACGACCGCTATCGCGCCTGGTACCCGCGACTTCCTGATCGCCGATTCGTTCGCGCGATTCAGCCTCCAATCGCGGCGATCGAGGGGGACAGATACGAATCGCGCGTCGCGCAACGGAGCGTCGCGTCGGCACGTGCGACGAGGACGTTCCGCGGACGAATCGCGGATTAAATCGCGACCGGTGCCGATTAATCCGCGCGCGATCCGCCGCACCGGAGTGCAACGTGTTCGCTGATTGCGCGATTGTTTTATTCGCGCGAGGGCCTCTCGTCACGCGTCATTGAACGCGCGGCGACGTATTATTTAGCAGTATCCAGCTGCGTACGCGGCGCGCTGCGCCGACCTGCAATCAATTTATATCGACCTAATTGCCGTTAAATAATGAATCGAGGCCCGGTCGCGAGCGTTATTAATGGCGCGATTACCGGTGTATCTAATTTCCGGAATCCGCTCGCGCGCACGTTGCGCTCTTGCTCGTTGCTTTTCGCGACTCTCCGGCTTTCGCAATACGAATCGACTCGCTTTTCATGGCTCTGTGCGATTTTACTTCTAGATTAGACATGCCTTATAAAAATTCCGTGGGTATTTTTTTATACATTTTCTTCGATTTTGAGGGATGTTTGACTATGTTAAGAGGGGAGTCTTGTGTAGGAATCGACAAAATAAGGTGTTTTTAGGAATTTTTTTAAGAAAAACTATTTACTCAATCGTTTTCAATTTTGAACACACAAAAGATATATATTTTATGAATGTCTGTGAAATTTTACATCCATATTGAGCTCCCCCTTCTCCCGCTATTACATTTTAACCAATCATCGTCCGCGACGACATGGTTGATTGGGAGTTCTCATTTCCGTTCTATAGGACTGAAGTTAAAAATTCAAATTTCGTTTTACTTGTTAAATGTTGTTTTTGGTATCACCAAAATACCTCAAAATGTGAAAATAACAGAATGGCGGCCGGTCAAAGCACAAATATCGATTTTAACCAAAAATTTGCATCATTTTCAGAGAAATACAAAAAATTGGTTAAACAAAAAATTTTTTAGAGGTTCAGTACCAAAAGAATGTTGTTTTGAAGATCTGTGCCAAGTTGGAAGTCAATCGGTCAATTAGAAAAAAAATTATTTGACCTGCAAATTTGAAAAACGTTGTTTCGAGAAAAACGCGTTTAAAGTTTCAAGTGTACAAAACAATTAGTTTATCAATACGTCAATCAAAAAAGCTTTTATTAGCATCGATTGTTAGGGCGTGTGTGGGAAATTTCTAAGGAAAGGTCTACATGTATTAGGTACATTTTTCAGAATCAGGGGAGGAGCAGGTAATAGGTAAAAGGTGACGGGTCGCATGGATCGGTTTAGCGCGCGGCGCGACTGTAAGTTGGATGATCGCCTCTAGCTCCGGTAATATGACGAATTTCGTCAAACTGCTTTGGGAACATATTCTCAAGACTTCATACTTTAAAATTATGCAATAAAAAACACATTTTTACAAGATTTTACAAAGGACTCCCCCCAAGAAAATTGTGTATTATCACGTTCCCTGCCACGTGAAGCGTATGTACCCTATGGTGATCTTTTTAAGCTATTTGATATATACTTTTGCTACTATATATAATACTATTATAAAATATTTTATAAAATTATGTATTGATACTTAACTATATGTATAATGCAGTTATCACATCGTGGGAACACATCGTTGCACATATTTCTTAATAAATATTAAATTATATTAGTAATCTCTTAAATATTATTACATGTTAAACAATTAACAAAACTAGTCTCGACAATGTAGGGTGAATGCGACGCACGCGACCTGAACAGAAAGTTATCGAAAATTAATCCGACAGAAAACGTGTTATAAAAATATAAAGTAATTGGAGGGAAGATGCCCCAAATGGGGTAAGATGACAACCATGATTCAGAATTCGTTTATAAGTTATAAATTAACTACTACTTTATGTTCTCTCATTTTATAATGTTTTCTAATACCGTATTCTTTAAATAACAATACATTTATTTAAATTAAGCGAAATATATATATTATTTCTTTTATAAATTAAATACAAAATGTGTATTTGGCGTCTTCTCCCCACTACCTTAAATATTGATAAAAATTACTATTTCTGCAACATTCTTGCTTGCGCCATTTGCTTTACCTTATCAAATTTTAACCGTTTTCGTGCACCGCAGTGTGCGAATCTGATCACGGATCGCGACGTATCCGCACACGGGTACAATCCGCGGAACGTCGATCGATAAGTCGCGATTGAGAGCATACGATACGCTCACTGGTGCGCGCACGCACGCACGCAGAAAAATAAAAATGCGTAATTATCGTGGCGAACGCGTTCAAAGGCGACGTGCGTAGCAGATAAAGCGCGTTTAAGAGCGACCGATAATATCGATCGCGAGTTAACTCGCGTATCTCCAATCGGCTTGACTCATTCGATCCCTCTGCCCCGCGGCTGTCTCTGAATGCACCCCGTTTTTTTACGTTTCGGAGGGCGCGCCACCGTCAAAATCGCGCCGCAGAAAGAAAGAACGAGAGAGACACGGAGAATCATTATCGTTCGGGGCAGATCGATGGGCGTAAAGGCGGAGAGCCGATAATTTATAACAGCTTGTCTTACACGTGTCCACCGGTGTAACGGCGAGATAACGAGGCGACTCGCCGTAATTGTCCTTTGTCTAATTACAGTCGCCGGGTCGGCTGACTAATTGTTTCATCGAGCGAAAATAATGGGCCGGCGTCACGCGCGATGCAACATCCCGGCTGGTTAAGCGGCACCCACAACGTCGTTCCTCTCGTGGAATATCCCTCTCTCGAAGAATGTTGCGAAAAATATCACCTTAGCCAGGAGATTCAATATATTTTGCCACAAGCGTATTCTGGGCCCGAGAGGTCCGCATATCCGAAAAAATTTTATGCTTGTGGCAAAATATATATTGAACCTCCTGGCTAAAATGGTATTTTTCGCAACAAGTTCCTTACAGGGTTTTAAAGATGCTCTATTCAACTTTAGCTGGGGACTGCGTTTCAAGACCGACAAAATTGTTGGCGCGTAGTTTGCGGGGCTAGAAAAAAATATATATATAGAAATTCGCGGAAAAAGATTATTAGGCATCAAGATCAGCCTCGACCGAGAATGGCTTATATGTATTCATTTGTGTTAAAATATATTGGGTTGCAATAAAGTATTTTGCACGACGGTATTTCCTACTATTAAAAAATGCAGATATTTTGGAAAGAAGTTTCGTAAAACACGTTGGAGAATGGAGTCCAATAGAAAGTAACGTTCCACGTTCTACACTGAGAGAAAAATTTATGATATTTGTGACTATAATGAAAAGTTAAATAGTTTGTTAAATAGTTATAGTTAGGTGCACCATTTTTATAGTTATTACTGCTATAATGTTAGTAATAATAACTATAAAAATGGTGCACCTAACCATAATTATTTAACTTTTCATTATAGTCACAAATATCATAAATTTTTCTCTCAGTGCACGTTTGTCGAACGTCAAGTCGCAAAACACCGCCGGTTCCTCACCCTCGCCGATGGAAATATGGATTTTCGCTCGTATTTGCGAAAGGGCGCCGCTTTTTACGAACGACAACCGCGAGGGAACGGCGACGCTCGTCGGGATTGTTGACTCAACCGTCGAGCGCGATTTTAGCTGTCGAAACTGCCTCGGAGACGGTTGAGTGTCCGGAGTTACGAGCGGGCGTCTCCTGTCTCCCGTTCCTGCCCTTACACCTTCCATCTCCGTCCGTCTTCCCCCTCGCCACCTTTCTCTCGTTCGTTCGTTCAATTCCGTCTTTCTCGCGCGCTCTCGCCGTATCGATCTCTCGCACGCACTCGCTGTTCCTCGCTACATCGATCTCTCACTCCGGCTCTCTCCCTCGTCCTCGACGGACGCTCTTTTTTGCCCCACCTTCTCCGTTTCGCCTCGGCTCCCTCTCTTTCTGGTAGTCATTACCTCCTTATTACTAGTTATCTCGTTACGTGCTATCCGTTCGCTCGGCGGTCGATCCTCTTACGGGCCAATCGGGTGCACGCAAGCGTGCTGACGCGGACTTTTTAGCGCAGCGAGTTACGTTAATCGCGCGCGAAAGCCGACGTTCTTGAGGATGTTTGGTTTACCCCTAATGCGGCAGGTGGTCGTGAGAAAGAGATTTCTTTTGCCTTATTTAACAATTGCTGCGTAGTTTCGAGCTATTTGCACGTTCCAAGCGTTGTACGTGACATAAGAGATCGTAATACGATCGCGCCGCGTCTTAAAAGTTTGGAGTAATTTACATATTTTTTTACACCTCTTCTTTTCGTGCTTAATGCACGGAAAGGATACAAGAGAGGCTATAAAAAGTTTCAATTCGAACAATAACTAAATTATAGTCTCCATTTCTAATAAATCACGTTCCTCAGTTGATTCTAGCTTGGAAGTCGCGATCGTTATCTCGCCACTCTTTCAACTTGTCCACGTGGTTTATAAATAGCCAATTAATTACTGCCATTTGTATATACTTTCTCGAAACGACTCTCGATTTTCCGCCCACCCTGCGCGCATTTCGCTTCTTTTTATGACGGCGAAACACGATCTCTCCAACGAAAAAATCGTTATCGATGCTTATCTCGGACCGGTCGATGAATTAGATCGATAGACCCGTAGATGTTGGAGCCACAACATATCATATTGGAATGCACCTGCAATATCTACGTTTCCCGGTTGGGAACCTCTTTATCCCCTCCGCATACATACGCACACGCACGTATGCACGCGCACGTATACACATAAACGCCGTAGAGTAAACCGCGGAGCCGAGTACGGCCGTCAGTGATAATGTTGATGAATCGGCTCGCTTACAACCCGTCTGCGTATCTGGATTTACACACCGTGTGTGTACCGAGCATAGGCGGGTTATAGCTATAGCGAGGCATTAATGCTTGCCGTGGATCGTGCGTGACCATGGTGTTGGTAGCACGCGTGTACACACGATTGCTCTCTCTCTCTCTCTCTCCCCCCCCTCTCTCTCTCTCAGTTGAGCGAAGCTCGCGCGAGCGAATTCGATGCAGACTGAGGCTGGGGCTAAGGCCGCTTTCACGCTGATCACGATGGGAGCACAATTGGGCTGCTAATGGGGAAATATGACCTCGAACGAGGATTTTTATACGCAGCTGAGAGCGATCGTCTGCGCCAAAGGAACATATCGATCCTTCGCGCGATTTGAATAAAAGAAGAAAAATATGCAAACCTGAAACTCGTAAATTCCAGACTCAATGGGAAGTGCTGACGAAAGACTATGTAATCACAGTTATAACATTTGCGATTATTTGTCGTTTGTCAAATGAGATATGTAATGGTTTGGTTGCACAAAATAAATCGTCGAACCGACGGGTAAAAAAAACTTTTTTTTTTTTAAATATTGCAGATCTTTCTCCGTTTGCGATACGTGTGTGTATGTATATGTGTGTGGGTGTGTTATCGCTGCGGGTCGGTGTGAAACGGGCCTAAGGCGTCTCCGGCGCGCACGTTCCCGCTCGCGTATATGCGTGGCTCCTTGCGTCCGCGCGCGAGCGTGTAGATGACCGGTGAGCGATCACTTTCCTCTCCACCCACTCGGGGCCTGACAACATAATCATTGGTTTAACTTCCACTAAACCGTAGTTAAGCGGGCATTGCGGTTGGAGTACCTAAAATGTGTGTTTAACGGGCACGGACCTGTCCGTCGCCACCCCTTCGGCCTCGTGCTCTTCCTCCTGCGCGCCGCATTATGCGAGTCGGCCGGCGCGGTTTCTCTCGGCGCTCGATCGCGGGATAAGTTATCGGATAAGTGGCTCGCTTAAGGTGGATCACGGCCGCCTTCGCGGATCCAGTTTGACTGTTCCCGCGGAACGTCTTCTGCGCCTCGTACGAGTCACTTCCACTTTCGGAGTGGAATAAATTTGAATAAAATAGACTTCGATGCGCGCGTCCGCGCGAGGCAATTATTTTATGACGCTGTAAGCGCGCGATGAATTGGACGCTGTTCTGTAATTGGACACGGAGTTGCACAACAGCCATGCATTCTTTTTTTATCTTCTTTCGAATTCTTCGTTTTTTTTTTTATGGAGATATATGTCACTGAATATGGGCAATATTTTTTCGAGCGATTGCCTGGAAAACATTTTGGAATTCGACACTTAATTATCCAATTCGTAATATTTTAGTGAGAGAGCTTGGTGTCGATTGGAACTGTCGTAACAAATTTCCGTAGAGGAATATAAACGTGACACTTTATACATTAACCTTTCAGGCATCGAGTCTCCCTCCACAAAGAGAGAGGGTTGGGGAAACGACTTATAAAGTTGATATTTTATAAGAGAATGGTGTGAACAGTGAAACTTTACTGAACTATTTCCAAATGTAAATGCAGGTATATAAGTAGTCTAAGCGCCGAGGAAAAGTAATAACTTTCGTGTTGAATAGAGCGATATTTACTTCGAAATTTAACATAACTTTTATTTCATAACTCGTACGTCATAACAGCACTTCAGTATATCACTGAAGTACTGTAAGCGCTGATGAAAATTTATAACTTTATCGCACCCTGACTACGCTTTCGCTTCGCAATCACGAATTTCCACGCTAACAGTCCCTCACCACATGTCACTCCGAAATTTTACATGAACACTCTTTGAATGTACTAATCGCTCTGCTCTAGCGCATGACTCTCGCACCTGATCCTACCGCGGTTGGCCGCCTCATCTCACGATACTATTCGCGACTATCTAGTCGCTTACAGTAGTTAAAGAATTTCTTAAAACTACGAATGTTTCAAAAGCTGTGTATACACCGACACTGAAGAAAATAAAATATTATTAAATAAATAAATAAGTTATGTAACGTTATTCTAATTTGAATTATATTAATTGTGCACTATTAGCCGCACTGACTCTCATTAGCCCTCTTTTACTTGGATTTCAAATTGAGAGTCCTAAATTATCATTTAAATAAATAAGGTTGAAGCTCTCAGGATGTACAATCTCAAATATTAAAAATATAAAAGACAAGGCAAGTGAGAGCCGGCGCCGTTGGTGGAGCGAATAATAATTTCACAGTTAAATTTGATTGGGACGACATTAAGGTTTTGGATGTTGAGAAGTCATATATAAAGAGAAGTGTTTCTGAAATGTTTTATATTAAACGTCACGTCAAATCAATAGCATTAATTTACAGGTGGACACTTTAGATTTTAGTAAAGAGTATTCTAGAATTACTGAGGGGCTTCCACATCGTTAATTATAGTGTCACCTTATTTTTATTTTTATTAACTTTATATTTATTGTTAGTTACATATACACTGCTTCCAAGCTTATTTATTATTTATTACTTATACTATATGACTTTGATGTTTTATGATATCTCGTTACTTATTGTACATCTGGCACTCGGCCAGGTTAGTCGAGATCTTTGTAATTCTCCGATTTAACAATGTCACTAATTTTATCTCAGTACGAATATCAACGCCTTGCAAATATGTGATGTGATTGTCAGGTAAGCCTTCGTTTTACTCATTGACATTCTAGTTTTAATGCATTTCTTATTTTACGTATCATTGACCTCTTGTTTTCAATTTTATTGATTAAAAGCAATAGTCACATCCGGGTTTCGACGTTGACATCCGCCACTACTTATTGATTTTCAATGTATTATGGCATGACTATTTGATTGAATATGGACACACTGAAGACGGCCCAAAACTGAAGGCCGAAACGTTTGTTAATTTTATAAATTTATGATTATTGTATTTAACCGCGGAATTATTATTCGCTCTACCAACGACGCTGGCTCTCATTTGCCTTGTTTTTCATATTTTTAAAACATTATTAAAATTATTCAACCTTGTCTTCCAGCTACGGCAGCATTCCTTCGCTAAATCGTCACGCCCAACGTTTTACACGTGCAGACACGATGCAATGTTTTTCTGAGCGGGCTCTCCGAGTGAGTCCTGTTAATAACAGTCTACGAAAGTGGTACGAATGGTTAGAAGATCGTCACGAACAAAGTTAAGCCGGAACTCACGATTGAAAGTTCGACGCAAGGACAACGTTGTCGTGAACGTGAGAGGAATGAATACACAATAGAAGCCCGGGGAAAGAAAGAACGGGACGGGGAGGAAGAGCGGAGAGAGTGGACCAAAGCAGGAGGTCCATGAAAGCAACGCCAGTAAATTACACGACGTTAGGAGGAAATTGATCGCCTAATTATACCGAAATACTCGCGGTAGCTAAACAACCAATTTGCTCGCCGACCAATGCTCGGCCGATGTTCTCCGATTAGGATTCAGGCCGCGTCGCGACGTGCCCAATTTTGTTGGGCCCACGTACCCTTTCCGACACCCCGCGCTCCCTTCGCGCCGCGCCCGGTCCGGCGTGGTGTACGCGCACAGTCTTTACGCTGTCGATAATGATGACCGGTGCCAAAAATCAACTGTTAAATATTAATGGACCGGTTAGATTAATAAAAGTCCGCCGTGAGTAGACTCCGCGCCCGCGCCTGTGCTTTCCCCTGTCGCGCCTCATAAATAAAACATGGCCGATCCGCACGTGGTTCGATATTTTCGGGACGCGTCAGCGCGTCGCGAGTAATGACAAATTCGTCAGTGGCGCGCGTAGCTGTTTAACCCTTAAGGTCGGTCTACACGCAACGTTTTTTTATTCAGTTATGACTGCGCAAGTAAAACGGTGTAAAAAGCGTTGCAGTTCAGTGGTGTCCACACAGTACAGTTTTCAGCACCGTTTTTCTCATTCAATTTTACAAAATTCATCATGGAGGAAGTGCTACTTTAGTCAATTTTTGTAATTTGTCTTGCAAAGAGAAGGCTAATTAAATGTCTCAAGTGCACAGTTTCTCTGTTTGCTGCGTCGTCAATCTCTTTATATTTTTTTACCAAAGTCGTATAGGCTTGATTCTTTTCATCACGGTCACTATATTCTTTTGATTTTATTCGCCACAAGCACGGCAAGCTCTCTTATATATTTCTATAAATTCCGTGAGAAACTCACGTGAGTAATGCCGAAGATCTATCATTTTTCGGTCTAATTGGCACCGTTATCTGAGAAAAACTGAGCATCATGTGGTAGAGAAGACGGAGGGAGCGTCCACATGCACCGACATGTCTGTGCAAGTCACGGAAAACTATGCTCTTGAGCATAGTCTTTCGTCTCCGTGTTCCGTCTCCGTGCAGTTCACGTAATTGCACAGTTTTCCTGTCCAGACGCAGTGTCTTCTCTGCAACGTCTTGAACTGCGCAGGCAAAAACGGTGTACAAAACGTTGCGTGTAGACCGGCCTTTACAGTACAATATGAAAAACGGTACCTTCCCTGACAGCACACATATCCGAGGGACATCCCGAGGACGTCCCGAAGACATCTCTATCGCCTAAGGATGTCCTTGAGACGACTTCTGGATGTCTTTTGGATGTGTGTGCTGTCAGGGTTATCCGTACAAAAATGGGTATCTCATGGGCACGTCTCTTAATACGCGTGATACGGATTCGATATGTTTAACGAAATTAACGAGTTTTTATCTATGTCGCGGGTCGTTGAATGTCCTAGGCAGGCGCGATTTGCGGTCAGATTTGCGAATCGGGATTGAGAACCGCGAGAGTCCGCGATTACACGTGCGCGTGCACGCTCGTGGACACGACCGATAATTGCGGAGACCGCTTGAGCCCGATCGATACGTATGTGCGGAATGCTATTGAATGATCTCGCGGTACACCGCGAAATAATCTTGCCCGATGTCGCGTGCACACGAACGCACGTGTGCACACGCGACTCGACGTCCGTCCGTGTGTTTAAGCTCCTTGGTAAGTCGCACGGGTTCACGGATATATACGTGAGCGCACCGCAGGTTACTCTAAAGCGGTGCCTGGGGCCTGATAGAGCCGTCATGCGCCTCCGCGTAATCAGTGGCTCTCAATTGACGCAATACCGACGAATATTTCTGATTTTGCTTCCCTCCTTAATTCCGAAGAGCGGGATTGAAGAAGAAGAGAAGAAAAAGAAGAGACGAAGTCGAGAAGAAGAAAAGAAGAAGAAGAGAAGAAAAGAAGAAAAGAAGAAGAGAAGAAAAGAAGAGGAAGAAGAACAGAAGAGATTACTTCGAAAAATTGTTATAGTTAATTATTCATTACAAGAGATGGACCACGAAAGAGGCATGAACGCAAAGATAAAAAGACAATAATACAAAAAAAATAGAAAGATTTTATATGTTACTAATATGGAAGTAACGCAAGATTGTTCAATACATTTTAATCTTTCTTGCAAGTCTAAGAATATTTCAACGATATATGGAAAAGATTATGTCCACGATATGCGGAAGAAATGTTTTCGGAATTATTAGAGGATTTAGTTAAAAAGTTACAAAGCGGTCGTTTAATTCTTCTTATCGTGAACTCCACGAAGTAGCGACGCAAAAACGCGACTTTGAAACGATTATGAAATTAGGATTCAATGCCGGAGTACCTTTTCGAGATAACTCGCGCGTCTTCTAATCTTCATCGAAGCGTGATAAAGCAACACGCGCGAAATTTCCGCACGTGTACCTCTCGCGCGGATATACATATTTGCAACTGCTTATCGCCGTATTATCTCGCACGGGCATTTCTTTCCTTACCTTTTCTTTACTCTTCGGGGTCTCCGTCGTGAGGTCGAATCCCTTCTCTTACCGAATTCCAGGATCCGACAGGTGGAGAACTTTATTAAAGCTCGATCGGCCATCGAGATATCGGATTCTTTGAAACGAGAGAAAGAGAAAGAGAGAGAGAGAGAGA
>NJRP01000089.1:186208-203027 GCA_003063835.1 Aphaenogaster floridana | reverse complement strand
TTTTACAAAATTCATCATGGAGGAAGTGCTACTTTAGTCAATTTTTGTAATTTGTCTTGCAAAGAGAAGGCTAATTAAATGTCTCAAGTGCACAGTTTCTCTGTTTGCTGCGTCGTCAATCTCTTTATATTTTTTTACCAAAGTCGTATAGGCTTGATTCTTTTCATCACGGTCACTATATTCTTTTGATTTTATTCGCCACAAGCACGGCAAGCTCTCTTATATATTTCTATAAATTCCGTGAGAAACTCACGTGAGTAATGCCGAAGATCTATCATTTTTCGGTCTAATTGGCACCGTTATCTGAGAAAAACTGAGCATCATGTGTAGAGAAGACGGAGGGAGCGTCCACATGCACCGACATGTCTGTGCAAGTCACGGAAAACTATGCTCTTGAGCATAGTCTTTCGTCTCCGTGTTCCGTCTCCGTGCAGTTCACGTAATTGCACAGTTTTCCTGTCCAGACGCAGTGTCTTCTCTGCAACGTCTTGAACTGCGCAGGCAAAAACGGTGTACAAAACGTTGCGTGTAGACCGGCCTTTACAGTACAATATGAAAAACGGTACCTTCCCTGACAGCACACATATCCGAGGGACATCCCGAGGACGTCCCGAAGACATCTCTATCGCCTAAGGATGTCCTTGAGACGACTTCTGGATGTCTTTTGGATGTGTGTGCTGTCAGGGTTATCCGTACAAAAATGGGTATCTCATGGGCACGTCTCTTAATACGCGTGATACGGATTCGATATGTTTAACGAAATTAACGAGTTTTTATCTATGTCGCGGGTCGTTGAATGTCCTAGGCAGGCGCGATTTGCGGTCAGATTTGCGAATCGGGATTGAGAACCGCGAGAGTCCGCGATTACACGTGCGCGTGCACGCTCGTGGACACGACCGATAATTGCGGAGACCGCTTGAGCCCGATCGATACGTATGTGCGGAATGCTATTGAATGATCTCGCGGTACACCGCGAAATAATCTTGCCCGATGTCGCGTGCACACGAACGCACGTGTGCACACGCGACTCGACGTCCGTCCGTGTGTTTAAGCTCCTTGGTAAGTCGCACGGGTTCACGGATATATACGTGAGCGCACCGCAGGTTACTCTAAAGCGGTGCCTGGAGCCTGATAGAGCCGTCATGCGCCTCCGCGTAATCAGTGGCTCTCAATTGACGCAATACCGACGAATATTTCTGATTTTGCTTCCCTCCTTAATTCCGAAGAGCGGGATTGAAGAAGAAGAGAAGAAAAAGAAGAGACGAAGTCGAGAAGAAGAAAAGAAGAAGAAGAGAAGAAAAGAAGAAAAGAAGAAGAGAAGAAAAGA
The DNA here is from genome assembly GCA_003063835.1 of Aphaenogaster floridana. NCBI lineage: Eukaryota > Metazoa > Arthropoda > Insecta > Hymenoptera > Formicidae > Aphaenogaster > Aphaenogaster floridana. The sequence continues at coordinate 201,700 of NJRP01000089.1, read as the reverse complement.
AGAGGAAGAAGAACAGAAGAGATTACTTCGAAAAATTGTTATAGTTAATTATTCATTACAAGAGATGGACCACGAAAGAGGCATGAACGCAAAGATAAAAAGACAATAATACAAAAAAAATAGAAAGATTTTATATGTTACTAATATGGAAGTAACGCAAGATTGTTCAATACATTTTAATCTTTCTTGCAAGTCTAAGAATATTTCAACGATATATAGAAAAGATTATGTCCACGATATGCGGAAGAAATGTTTTCGGAATTATTAGAGGATTTAGTTAAAAAGTTACAAAGCGGTCGTTTAATTCTTCTTATCGTGAACTCCACGAAGTAGCGACGCAAAAACGCGACTTTGAAACGATTATGAAATTAGGATTCAATGCCGGAGTACCTTTTCGAGATAACTCGCGCGTCTTCTAATCTTCATCGAAGCGTGATAAAGCAACACGCGCGAAATTTCCGCACGTGTACCTCTCGCGCGGATATACATATTTGCAACTGCTTATCGCCGTATTATCTCGCACGGGCATTTCTTTCCTTACCTTTTCTTTACTCTTCGGGGTCTCCGTCGTGAGGTCGAATCCCTTCTCTTACCGAATTCCAGGATCCGACAGGTGGAGAACTTTATTAAAGCTCGATCGGCCATCGAGATATCGGATTCTTTGAAACGAGAGAAAGAGAAAGAGAGAGAGAGAGAGAACATTCGGTCGGCTAATGCCACGGAGATGTAACGCGGATAATCCCGCTTTATTAATTAGCCGCTCTAATCTTCCTGGAACTTGTTCCGTGATAACGAGTCGACGACGTATCACGTTTCTCGCGCGTATATCTACGAAATAATCGGTCGCCAGCTTTATATTCCCCTTTATGTTTCGCGCGCTCTCGTGCGAATATATGCGGCGGAGCGCGTATAAATGTCTCAAAAACGTACGAAAAACAGTCTAGAATGCGATGTTCCTGCGACCTAACACCGGGCGCGTGCGTAAAGTCGGGATTCTTATTACATCGTACGGCTATTTCGTCGCTGATACGGACGCAGATAAGTGCAATGATACGTAATGAGTAGTGCCGATTTATATGATTGATCTATGGACGAGTAACGCGAAACGGTCGTTGTATTTGACGTTTACAGGAAGAAGGAAGATACTTATCGCTGCAAGTCGGTTTATCGAGACTTGTTAGCGTTGTCCTTATCAAATTACGATATTATCCACTCTACTTTACAACTTATCTTAAATTACCCAAAAGCCAATACTATATATATATACTATGTGTTATATCCCTTTTTATTGTGTGTACTTGTACATGCGCTCCAATATATTTATGTACATGCGTGTGTATGTATGTATACAATATATGGGGGCTGAGTACCGAACACTTTTATCCGTGTTCCAACAGTTTACAGTGGCCCCTTTTACAAGCAATCCCATTGATATATCAATCACCGCGAATGGAAGCGGGCATGCGCGCTCAATCGGGGCCCCGGTCGTCATTAAAATTCATTTGCCGCCGATTCACGGTCACGCTCCTCTCGCTTCTTCGTCCTAATCATCTCAACGCGGCGGAATCGGCCGTTCTCCACGTCGTCGCCGCTGCCGCCACCGCCGACGAAGAAGAGGTGCCGATGATCCCGGTGGCCGATTGTCGTAGCCGTTCGCTCAAGCATCGTAGGCCCGCGCATCGGGGCCACAATGCCGGGCACCGCGGATGATTAATGACGCGCGGGCAGTTCGGGGCCGCGTTAATGAAGCGATGACTCGGCCGACTCGTTAACCATCGTTAACCAGCGCGCCCTTCGGCGCGAGCGTGCCGATCGCCGTGACGTAACGATCTACTATTGCGAGAAATAAGGCGACTTCACCTTGACGCGCGTGTGAATAAGCGCGCGGGTTACGCCGCTGCATTACGCGCGGATGCTCATCAGACAGGATGTAGATATGGTAAAAATCGAAATTAAGGAGCTTATTTTATTTCTGATACTTCTTATAGAGCTTAAACCGCTCTTCTTTATTAAAAAGGAGGACTTTGTGTAAGAGTTAAGTGGCTGGAGGGGAGGACACATCTTTATCTATGTACGTCCTTGACGCAGGATAATATGGGGCAGGGGGAACCGAAGGATGCGGTGTCGAACGGATGTGCACCATGCGGGTACTTTTAAATCCACCTCCGGTAACGCCGTTTAACGCCGCGGGGGCTTTATCGCGGCCTCGATCCTTCGGCGCGGTCTCGCCTAGCCGCGCTGCATCTCGCTCGCTGCATCTGCATACAATGAATGGCCCACGAGGCTCCCGTGGCACACGGATTCCTCGGGACGCAGGAACATAGGCCCGCGGCCGGCGTCCGTGCTCGAGCAACGCGACGCCGCGCCGGTGACTCGGCCGGATTTGACTATATGGGGGCTACCAGGACTTCCCCGCGGGGGGCAAATTAAGTTGTGATTATCTGTCGATGTGATTTAGCCGATGCGCCGGTCCCGAGGACCGTCTCTCTCTCGCTGAAATGAAACGTGCGAGCGGAGGTGAAGACCTCGAGACGCGACCGCGTGGACCATCTGAAGACGAAGACGACGACGACGACGACGACCGAGTAGAAGAAGATGAAGAGGAAGGAGAAGAGAAGGAAGAAGAAGAAGAGAGGGAGACGTGTTTCTTCGTCGAGGCAGAAACAAATAGCCATTGTCTGCGGCGAGCAACGGCAGCGCGGGCCCTGAGGAGCATCTATCACCTGCTTATCACGATTATACCACTCGCGCCTCTCCCTTCTCAGCCTCCGCTGCGTCGGTCCTCTCGCTTCCCTCTTCTCTTCCCCTCATCCACCTCTTTCTCGCGATGTCTTTCACGGTGCGCCTCGAGTGAGACGTCTTCTCCCTCATGCGTGGCGCCTTTTTGTTCGGCTTTCGGCCCTGCCAATGACCTCACTGCGCACCGCGCCGCTCGCGGACCACTGCCGCGGATAAATAATTAGCGGTGCCCGGCCGCACTCGGGCTTATCAACCGGCTAGGCCTAGTATCGCGCGTTGTTGCGCGCTCGTACTACATGCGCCTACCGTGCGCAGACGGAACGTCGCCGATAAAATCGCGCCTCTCCCTCGCCGAGCTGCTGCTGTCTTCCTCAAAGTATGTATAACGAAGTCGATCTCGCCCTCCCGTTCCTGTGCCTCGCTCGCTCGCTCGCGATCGATCCCAAGATGCGCCGCGGAATTAACTTATCTGCTCCGACATGACTATCGCTGCCCCGCTACGTGATCGATTCTAAATAAATGATCAGCACGCGTTTGTGCTGCGCTACCTTCAGTCGGAGATATATGCGGTTGCTCTCAGAGATATCGTCTCTAACGGGTTCGTAAAAAACTTTTTTTTAATCCGTCTATAATTTTTAAACTGTCCAGGTATGCATAACAATAGGGAAAAATCCGAGAGCTGAGATAAACAAAAGATTGATTGATGATTGATTTCTTTAACTATATGATAACTTTTACGGACTGTTTATTGTTAATTACGGAATTCATTGTTAATCGTCCTTACTTTTTTAAACGAAATCAGTGTATTAGCATAATGAAGAATATAACAGTTACATGTGCAGTATTGTATATGTATTTAATGAGATTCCACCGGAAGGAATCAATTGTAAGAGGCTGTCTTAATCAGCGATATCAGACTGCTGGAAACAGCGGTCTAATATCACTGATATGAACAGCGGTATTACTGATCCAAACTATGGACAAGAAGCTTAAAAAAATGTGATTTATACGAATCTCATTTCACAGATATTCCGAAAAATAGTAATCAAAAATATAGGAAGCTTTAAAAGCTGCATCTTACAAATACGTACGATCACTATTAATTTTATAGTGAAATCTTTCTTTACTTTCACGGATCGTAATCGGTGAAACCTAAGACGGAAGAGCAAAGCGAAGTAAATGAAATACAATTAAAGAAATAATCGTTTGCTTCGCCAGTAATAATCAAACCAAGTGAATGAAATACTCCTGATCTTTAATGAAATTTTGTGTTAGTCACATTTCTCTGTTTCGGTCCGTAAAATTTTCATTGATTTAATTTAAGAGGATAAGGATTCACACTTTATCGGATTCTTTTTGCAGGTTTAAATATAAAGACAGCAAAATTTCTGGGACCTGTATTTTAACGCAAACCATTACACGTAAGGCGTAAATTCTTGAATTCTTAATGGCCCATCGACTTTCGATATCCGCGGTATTCCCAAGTAAGACGTCTATGTCCCGCCAAGGACATCCGGGACACTCGAGCGGGAGAATCTCGAGTATCGTATAGTAACCCGATCCAAGGCGCGGGGATCAGAATCACGAGTAATCGGACGACACGCGATGTCCTGGCGCGGCCGCGGGCGATCGTCCCGGCTGCGCCAGGACGAGTCCTCCGCGTGAGCTCTTCTTCGGGTACATTACCAGTTTGAGCTCCGTATAAATATATCCACGAGAGCTCGCCGATAGCGATCTGTGGCGGCAGGACCATTTGTTGCCGACGCGTACGCCCGTTCGTGCCTGCCAACCTGGGGTAGCCTTCGATCGTTTCCCGCGAGGATAGAAAGAATCATCTGCGCGATCATCCGCCGGCAGCCTCGTTTAGTCTATCGTAACCGTGACATGGACGCCGAGAAAGAACGTCGAGAATAATGGCATCTGATAAGGAACGTCCCGGCTCCGAAGGATCATACGTCCACCCTTGCGAATGATGTCATTAGAGCGATTAATTACTAAATGAAGCTGCCACGATCATTTCCTTCCTTTGCGTAATGTATCATACTTATCTTTGTAAGTATAATGGCGCAGCGCTTAATAAATTATGTTGAAAAATTATTGTATCGTTATGTTACTGTAATGTACGTGCAGTTTATATAAATTTCCTAATCTTTCGAATATCTTTCGGAACTTTCGTATTATTCGCCACGTGGGTATGCAAATATTCGCGCGTGAGTTGTTTTTCGGTGACGGCATTTTCATGAGGCGTCACGAGTCGCCTATCGGTATGTATCGGCAACGTCCATGAAAACCGTTAAGTTTTCAAAACAAAAGGTAATTTGCTCGCTGAACACGTTCCTAAAGAGACTATAGTGGCAACGGTACCAGCAAGATCTCGCTGCGGGATAGGATCGCATAACGCGTTCGGGTCCGTCACAGTGGGTCTCCGGGTTCCGGACCATCCAAAACTACTTCGTGGAACCCGTATCTCGACGGAAACATCTGGATCCAAAAGGCGTCTTACCTGTCCCTGGAGAAGCCTCTTTTCCTTTCTTGGCTCCTCGGGATCAGAGTTCAAATCGTTCAAATATTAAAACAGTTTTAACCAACATCCTAAGAAACCATTTCTAATGAATAAGTTTGCCAAAACAAGATTTTATATATAATGTTATTCATGAACTAACCACAAAATATTTCAAGGATAATTTGTAGTCAATTTCTTAAAATATTTTTTGATAGAGATATCTCAAGAATAGTTACAAAATGTTTCTCTTTTTCTTTCTTTTTTATGAGAATTTCGCGCGAAGAAAATATAACGAGTTCGTGTTGCGACTGATATTTCTGTTGAAATAAGTTTCTTCCATTGAAATCGCGTAATCTTGTTCAATGATCGTGCAGCAAAGATCGCGACTCGATTTGCATAACTAACGTTCGATGTCCACGACAATTCTGATATAATGATCAGTTACTGAGGCTGACCTTCGACTCTGTGACCGGCAGGAATGGAATATTTCGCGCTTATCCTCAATAAGATGAGTCGAGGATCATCGGCGTCGATGGGCGGAATATCTAGGATTTAATGAAGAAGTCCTTGAACTTTAACGACGCGCCTGTAATGGAACCCTGAGATTTGCGGTTGCATCTATTCGTTCGCATGGGCATTACGGCGAGAATCACTATGATTAACGGGACAAAAGTATTTGATTGTTACGCCGGCGGAGTGTCGATAATTATCGATTACTGACATTTTCGCGGACATGGTGTCGTCGATGATAACCGATGGGAGTACACATCCTCGGCCGCGTGATCGTTTATTATAAGCGTACGTTTCGTCCCGGCTAAGTAATAAATATAATTAATTGATAGACACAAGGGGGGAGAGTGCTGTAATAGAAGAAAATAGTACCTTACTTTAACAATGTAGTAACATAATTGAAGAAAATGGTCTCATCTCAATATTTTTTTCTCTTTAATAAACTGCAAATTATATACTACGATCTACGGTGTTTCCATCTCAAAATCACCGACACTTAATTTTAATAAGACTCTTCCATCTGACCTGATCGATTTGGAGAGTCCGAGACTTCTGAGACATACTGTATGAATGTAAAAGAAGTGAAGGGTAGATTTGTGCAACTGTAGCCGATCTCCGTTAATTCGGCCATCCTACCCACGTCATTATTTTTAATAAACACGGTGTCAGGGGAGATAAATGTCCTTTTGCTCTTTTCGGCGGCGTACAATGAAACCGCCGGCTTACGGTCGAGCCGCGCTCGCCGTCATCCTAACGAGTTAAGTGGGATTCATACTGACGTTGCGTTATCGCCGCCGAAAAGAAGCCGACGTTGATTTTGGAGGAATTAATGAACTCGACTAAGCGACGCGTAAGTATACTTTCTAATTTCCTTTCTAAAGGCAAACATTCTATTTACATTCTAAGTACGAGATACCATTATACATGCAGTCAAACGTGAGATTTTAAACAAGTTAAAACCGATCAGACAACGTGACATTTTAATTAACAACAGATATTAAAAACAGATTTTTACTTAAAGTTTTCATAATTAAAAGTTTGGCAACAATTAAATTTACTTTTAAATTGGGATTAAATGAAATTTAATTATAGCGAGGAGACACAGCAAGTTTCGGAATAGGGGTTTCATTGCGGAGCGAAGGACGCTCGTGTCCTCGAGGAAGAATTTATGCGACGCGTTAAAGCGACGCCTCGGCACGACGCCCACGATGACGCCGCGGTGAACTCTTCTCGTGTTTCCGGCGTCCGCTCTCTCGCGGGCAACTCGCTGTCATCGTAACGACTGCGACGACGATCCCGAGGGGTAGGCGGCAGGCAATAACGACGGTAGGATTAAACTCGTAGCGACGGCCGCTCGTCAGGATCCGCGCGCGTAAGTGGGCACTTACGAGCACCACGCTCCATTGACGCCGCTAACGGCCGCGGTATCCTGGAACGATCGTTGTGCGCGAACCTACCTCCTGGTAAGCGTGGATCGGGTCGCATTAGAGGTTTAAGCGTATGCGAGATGGAAGAAGAAGAAAAAGAAGAAAGCGATGCTTGGCGCGCAATTAGATTACTTCCCTGACGCCAGACTGGGCGACATTGACTCGAAAAAGGAGGTCTTCGAAGGGCAGCCAAGTAATCTTTGTTCGCGCTTCGAGGAAACGGAAGATTTCGCAATAAATATTAGATATTATATTAGACAGTGTGCTGCAATCATTGGAAAAGAATTCAGAAAAAATAAAGAATTAAGTAAGTCTTAAAATTGTTTTTTAGATTTTAATATATTTATAAAATTTTAGAAATCTTATATAATATTGACAAGACCGCGAATTGTGTAACACAATTAAATCGAGAACGGGCCAAATACGGTCATAGCAGATCTTAGTGCTCAATAATATTTTTATGTGTGATTTTTCTAATTCTTCAAACTATACGCGCCGTTATTTTCGGACTTGAAACGCAGCTCTTGAAACCAGAATAGTAATATCACAATGATACTGATGCTAACAAGCATCTATAAAATCCCCCCTCTCCATCCCATCCCGAAAAAGGAATCTTTATCGTATCTAGCAGACGAAGAGCTTATTGCTGCAGTGTTCAGCGACGTTTCTAACAATTATTGAAGTAAACGGTTTCCGACGAATTTTAGACAGCCGTTTTTCTCGCGATGTACAAAACGGCACGGAAGCCGCGCAGCTCTTTGAAATTTTGAATGTCAAAGAGTAACGTGGCATTATCCTGTTGAAATATGAGCGAAAGTGTTTGGCGGAAAGGACAAAGTGGATCGAATGGGCGTGATTGGAGGATACCCCACGTCAAACCGTCACAAAAATGTTACACGGCCCGACGAGAAACCGACGAAATTGCGGCATTTGTCGTATTTGAGAACGCGAAATTACGTATTATTTCACATATGCACGGCTCGTTATGCCGTATGCATACAGCTGACACCCCGAGCGCGTTAAAAAACACGCAACTTTGTGCATCCGGAAGTTGTAATTTTTGCCACGCCATAAAGTCGCGGACGAGCGGCCAGTCGCTCTTTCGCCATTTCTGTGAATAATAACGTCGATGCTGGAATTATTGATGCGTAACAATAAAGCTCACGGTTATACTTAACTTCCACGAGTCATAAATTGATTGATCATTATCATTGTCGCTTTTCGAGCTAACGAGACTCCGCTTATTATATAAAATTCAATTACATTCAATTATATTAAATTACGATATATTATTTTCTCATAATATAGAGCGTTGGCGAGTTCGCGTTTACGTTCCAAATTTGGCGTTAAATACGGAAGAACAAATAATACTGGCTGAAGAATATATCGAATAACGTTTTCCAAATAATTTGTGAAAGATATTTCGATTTCACACAGACGGCTAGAGAAGTTTACGTTAAGAAACGCAATTCATCTCACATATACGTGTGTCGACAATAAGACACATTACGCGGCGTAATGCGATTAAATGCGAAGTGCAACGAGGGGGTACGAGGCACCATCGCGACAGTGGTTGGAAGGTGGCAAGGTAGCCGAACGAGTCATTAACCAGCCGTGGCCCTAATGAATTCCGTCTCACCAGAGTGAGTTCCTGTGTCCTAGGTGCGGTACAGAGTGACAGAGATAGAGAGAGAGAGAGAGAGAGAGAGAGAGAGAGAGAGAGAGAGAGAGAGAGAGAGAGCGCGAAGGGAAAGGGGATGAAACTCGTCTTCCTCCCGCGCAAGAACCCTCCTCCCCTATCTCGTTAATAAAAGGCAAGATGGCGAGCAACGGGGGGTCAGCGAGGCAGCGTGGCCCCCCCGCGGTTTTGACGGCTCTATCCTCGGTCTCTCGTTAGCCTAAGGAGGATGCCCGGCGATCCTGCGGCGGTGTCGGCGGCGGGACGGAGACGCACGAGCTACGAACGGCTCCCGTGGCGCGATGCACGTCGCTGCAGCACGTCACTATCGCGCGCCTAAACACACCTCGTGCATCATTCCGCCGATGCTCCTTTGTTTTCCGTCGGACGGTGTGCCCACCGCGCCGAGGTGTACCCCCTCGATAATCCGCCCGATAAACGCCCCCCTATCATCTCGTTTGAATTAGTCCGTCCATCTCTTAACGGCGTTACCCAGAGACTCTCTTCTTGTCTCTTGGTGAAATTTTTTTCATTTCCTAAACGCTTCGCGCGTAAAAAAGTGAAAGAATATTGTACAAAAAGTATACAATATACAAATTCGCGGGAAGAGATTATTAGGCACCAAGGGCCAGCCTCTATTTGTGTTATTTATATTTTTATATTATATTTCTTCTCGATCGTGAAGAAGATTCGTAAGAGAGATTATCGAAATCATCGACTGGTCCAACCTGGAGGAATAACTCGCGCATCCTCTCCGGATGACTCCCGTGGCGTTGCACGTGATACAGGACGTGGCTATTACGCGCGTTCAAACAGCGTGCCCGTCGGCGCTGCGATGCTTCTTTGTTCCCCGTTGTAATTATATTACTCGCGAGTTAATGTAATCCAGGAACACAGATACTGATTGAGTTGATACCGCTCGGCGCGCTGCTGCTTTATGCCGCGCCCGTGGCGAAGTATAAAGTTTCATATCGTATCAATCATGCGAGGGAGGAGGATATTATTACACCTATCGGGGCCTCGCGAATACGGAAGAAATGCTCGTTTCAGTTTCACCACACAATTTCACCTCTGCGCGCATCGAGCCCTCGATTCACACCTTTGTTCTAATATCGAATCGAAAAAGGTTCTTTGTATTAAATTATAATCAAGATGGTCAAATCATGACTCAAGAAATTCAAGTGAAGGAATAGTTAGTGAATTATATCTATCTACATATGATTTTATAAAATTAAAATTTGCTATTAGCTCTAAAGTTAATTAATTCCAAATTTTTCAACTTTCTACGTCATCAAGCTCATTTTCTTCACAAATCTCGCGCGTCGATCTGACGCGTTTCAATATAAAGTAATCTTGAAACATACGCTTTATACTTTACAACCAAAGCTGGCTGTATTTCCACACCTGATTGTTGCAGCCGCGATAAATCATGCGGCAATGATCATGTAATTCATGCAAATAGCGCCATAGCAAAACGAAAGCGAGGGTGCGTTTGCGCACGCAACTATCCATCGTTGGGCCTCTATTAGCCAGCCACTCATCGATCTTCTCCGTCCCGCTTCCGTCCCTTCGGAGCCTCATTATCGATCTCCTTCTCTAGGCGACGACGTCACGGCGCTGAGCGTCGTAACGACCCGCGTGAGTTGCCTTCGCGCCGGAACCGGAGGAGAAATCCTTCAGTGAAGGATGAGGAAGCAGGCAAGGCGGAGGAGATATATATGGGAAGGATAAAGGGGACTACAGTGAAGGATGAAGGGGAGGAAAGTGGATATCAGAGACCGGTGGTCCGATTGTAAAGGAAGGGTAAATTTAATGAAGTCATAAGGGAACAAGAGGAAAACACAAGAAAATAGAAAGTTTACAAGCGAAGAAAATGGTTGAAGATAGCAGTTAATCCATGTAGTGGTTTATCTAGAATGTAGGTAGAAATGTAAAAGAGAAATGAGATGGAAAGAGACAAAGAGCAAAGAAAAGATTAAACGGGTATTCAAAGAAGCGTGAGTCCGAGAATGTCAAACCGATGAGCTACGAAATAAACTGAAGGAATCAAAATAAATGATAAAGGAAAGGAAAAACGCGCTCGAACGCGGAAAGGATGAAGATTGGGGGTGGGGAGAAGCGAAACGGAGATGAAGGGGCGATATCAGGAGGCGAACGTGCGGATATTTAGCTGGGGGGATAAATTCAGCGCGCGAGGAGGCTCGTGAACAACAAGGGAAGACAAGGGAGACGACGAAGAGAAGGTACGGGTAGGAAGGGCGCGCAAGGAGGTGGATTCGAAGGTGGTGGAGATTCGCCGTGGAGGGAACGGGGGCGATGGTGAGGAGGCGGGAGGACACGAGGTCTCCCTATCGCAGATGAGATCAGATCTCATCTGCCTCTCGCTCGCACGGCCAGCCGGGACCCATCGGGCCCTCTCCGTCGATCTCACGATCTTGAGGCCCGCGGCTCGATGTTGGTATAGCAAAACACTGTCGGGTGATGAGCGTCATTACCCCCACCGCGGCCGGGAGACCAAGAGGGCCGTACGTCGAGCGGCCATCTTGGCATGAAATCGCGGGTCCGACGAAAGCCACGTACGAACGCTGCCGACCGGCTGGCGGAACGTCGTCCTGCACGAGGATCGCGTGCCGCATAGACCGTAATTACGATTCATTAATTAAGGCGTGAGCGGCGACCCTGTGTCTGAGGTCGTCGCCGACGGTCATCTGCCTTTTATCAAACGCTATTAGCTCTCAATATCGATCAGTTTCATAATATCCTCTCCGGCGTTAAGCCTATTATTTTTTTTTTCTCTTGATTTGCGCTCTAGTATCCGTAACTCGAAGAACATCCGACGTTCTTCATCGGACCCTCAGCGACGACGACATTATGGTTCGAATGCATTTTTCATAAAGAGACCTTGACGTTTCTCGAGCGATACGCGTCACAGGGAGGAGGTATTCGGTAATGCTCCGTAATTGATCCGACTTTCGCCTCGCGACGCCATTTGCAAACACGATAGTGGTGACCGTGTAACCGCGCGAACGAAACTTTATTATTACTCGTTGCACGCTAGCCTGCCACGCGAAATTATGGCGTATCAACTTCTGTCATTGCCGCGGACAGCCCCTTATTTGACCACTGTCACGTGACAGATGCGACGCTCCGCCTCTTCCTACGTAGCGTACTCAATGACAGAGATGTCTCAAATTATTGTTATCGGCGCTGCATAGTCGGGAACGAACATATTTCTCATCATGTATTAATTCCCGTAATAACTCCTCTTTTTTCCTGAATAACGATCGCCTAGAAGCGAGGTATCTTTCCGCCTTTGGGTCGGCCGATAATCGCGAGTTTATTGGTGCGTGACGAAAATAAATGGAAATCTATTAAACATGCAATAAAGATTCAATTATGCACATTACGCAAACATTTGTTTCGCCGATTAATTATATGGTGCTGCCATCGCACTATAGTTACGTCTGTTCACTATATTAACATATCTCAACCGAGAGCATCATCTTCCCCGCTTAATAATCATCGCGGCGCGGCGCTCAACTCAACGATAGTTAGCCGATCGTGGCGGATTATTGTGTATTGACATGCGATGCAGCGAGCTCATAATAAGACGTTACGCAATACGCAGGAAAACGTCGAACAAATGTCACAAAACAAACAACAGTCTAATTTATATGTAGGAATATCGTAACAGAGGATCGAGAAGTTGAACTTCTGAATAGCTTCGAAATTTGATTAGCCTTTCGTAATTCGACTCATCGTCCATTTCAAAGAAACAGGTATTTATCTTCGCCCCGGAGCCGAGATGAGTATGATCGTAAATCGACGAGCGGAAAAAGTTACTCGCGTTTTTCGTTCGGCGCGTAATCTACCATCGTTCGCTCGTTCGCCATCGGCTGCTCGTTGTCCGAAGAGTATTTGTTTTACGCACAAGATGAGCTCTCTCGTCGTTCCCCTCTCCTTCCACGGTTCTTCCCCACTCGACCTCTCCGTTCGACCATCTTCCTCCTTTTGTTCTTGTTTCCATCCGGGAGAAGCCGCACCTCGCACCTCTCGTTGCTTCATTTGTTTATCGGCCCTCTTTATTACCTGCAATTTGGCGCTCACTCGCGCGAGGGTAATTTCATATTGGTTTTCTGCCCCGTTGCCCTTCGTTCCCCGAACCGTCGCTTCTTCGCCTCCTTCGGTGTTTCCCTTTCTTCTCCTCCTCTTTCGTCTTCTTCTACCTCTCCTATGGTTCTTCTGCCTTTCTAGTGGACGCTGAACGAGCTCGGTTACGAGCGTACTCGGCGTCGATTGTTATGCGAACGAGAAATGTCGTAAGGCGACGAGATGAGATGGCAATAGATTGAATGGGATATATTTTGTAGCGCGACAATTATTGTAAATTCGCCAGATGATCCTGCAGTATCCTGCAAAACGCGATTAGATTTAATTTTAATAAAATAAGTATAGTATATATAATATTTATTAAATATTTATTAAATTCAAAAACCAGTTTAGTTCTAAAGTAAAGATTTGCAAAGAGTTATTTTGATGAAAAGGGATTTTAAAAAATGGTATTATTTAAGAAAATTCTTCCTCCAATTTTTATCCCTCATTTATTTCTCTTAATTTATAAAGATAAATTAAATTTTAAGTTTTTAGATAAACAATGTAAAGAGACATGTGTATTACATTTTTACAAGAATTTTTAATCAATCAGAAGAGAACCATTAGATTAGAAAAGCATTAAAAGAGAGAACTATTAAATTATTTTTCATCTATTACAAATATTAATGAAGAATGCAACGGAAAGTATGTCTTATACCATGCACCTCTTCATACAACATTAACATTAATCCAGTGGGGATATCAGATATGATAACATCGCGCTATCCCGCCCTCGTCATCTCGCAACACCCCTTTATGCACGACATTACCAAGTACGAGAACCGAGACGCGATTTCATTTTCTTATCGCACTCATCGAGAACGACCGAACGCGCCGACTGACCGCTGTTCGATAACGTGTACAGGCAAAGGTATATAAATCCTAGCTGAGCGAGAGAGCGAAGATGAAAAATCAATATCATCGGCGCGCGCACGCTGATCGTTTAAGGACCCAACGAAGGGGCCCGTACCGCAAGGAGTACCGTAGAATAATGCGGGATGGAGGCGTCGAAATACTCCAAGTACGAAGGTGGTTCGTACTCTCATGTGTCTCGAGGTGATTTAAAACGCCGAGCGCGTTTCACCACGCCCCTCACCCTTTTCCGACCGCGGACATGGCGGGCCCCTCGGGCCCGCGCAAAAAAAAAGGTACAAAAGGGCGGCGGCTTTCAGCACGAAAAATCGCCGTGGCCGCGTACGACGGCGAGGGAAAGAGCGAGGGGGCGCGTGGTAACGGGCGGAGGAGAGAAACAGGGTGGAGAAGGCACGAGGCCCCGGGTAAATGAAGACGCGAGGTAATCGGGGTCTCCTGCAAAAATAATTATCCGCTCTGGGCGCGCCGCTGTTTGTTAAAATGTCAGAGGGGAGTGGGTGGAGCGCGTCGAGACGCTCGGGTTCTTCAGAGTCTTCCTCCGAGAGAGAGATGCGTTCGCGTTTCCTCCCCCTCGCCTGCAGCCGCCTGGCACGTTGGAGCTACGAGAACTGTATTTAGTCGTGTACGTACGAAGAAACTCGATTCAAATTAACCCTGAGATGCGAGGTGTTTTAATCAATAATTACAAGTGCCAACTTGGCATCCATGACATCATATTTGTAATCGATTCTCTGTCGAAGAGCACGGATCTTAAGGAAGCTAAGACAAATATGACACAGAACTGCTTTTATATTCGTATTGCAATTTATATTGTAGCACTTTATATTGTAGCTGCAATTTTCGTGAAAAATTCTGAATAAGACATTAATTCATAACGCGAGAACGTTTCAAGATAATATTCTTCCATTGGTACTCACAAAGCTTCGAATATCTTCTTTAGTCAGTCTTAAGTCTTATCCGATAGGTGTGACTATTGAATTATCGGTGAGTCTTGTGTGAGACTCTATCGCGAATATCTCCCTCGATACATTCTGACGATCATAAATATGGACTTGGGAGAGTCGGGCACACCAACGTGTTCGGCTTATAGTTTAATTTACGCTCGCGGCTCTTAAGGAACTCTTTGTTTAACGGCGTTCAACACGGTAGAGAGGTGCTCGCGCCGCAAATCGACGCGTAGGCGCGCGAGATTGCGGCGATTCCGCCAGTTTATCTCGGCACGATTGCGATCGTTCCGCATCGCGTAATTGCGAGGGTACGTCAAATTATGCGCGAATCTCCTTCATGTAACGCGGATAGATTAACGCGGGTGGAATTATGCTATGCTGTTTTCTCGCAATTACTTCCTTCTTCGTCGTCATCGCGAGGAAACGTCAGCGTCAGATGGGAATTTCTTCGAAGTGGGTGATAAGGAAGTGAATTATCTCGCAAGTTTTATACCTTTTTATCTCATATTTCGTAAACTAAATATTTTATTAAGTGTGTATGTATGTATATATATATGTACACATATGTAACAAAATATTCAGTTATAAATATGTACACAGAAAAAAAGAACATTCTTATATATTTCAAAAATATCTTTATTTTTGACATGTAAATCTTAAAAT
>NJRP01000089.1:164723-175902 GCA_003063835.1 Aphaenogaster floridana | reverse complement strand
ATTATACTATGTCATTATAGTTCCAAATATCATACATTTTTCTCTCAGTGTGGGTCGGAAAAAACCCAGCATATGTAATTTCACACAAATATTTTTTTCAGTGTAGGATATCTTGTGTTTTGACATTGCCTACACTGAGAGAAAAAAATAGTTGGAATAACAATAATCTTACTATATTTTATAGTGACTTTTGGCCTCAAACATATTTTTATAGTTCATTTAAACATGCAAAATATAGCAAAGTGAACAGAAATTATATAGTTATCATATTTGCTTTGTTATTATTACCATGTGTACAGTAAAGCATGCTGAGACTATAGTTACCTGTACCAATATTTGCCAAATATTCCAATTGTATTGACTATTGTATAAAATGGTTAATTTCTCTTACCCATTCCATATATTCTATCTTACTATATTTTTACTTCAAATGATTATAATTATTGGTAAAAATTTTACATGGGTCACTTATACTATGCGTATATCGTAATTGTCACCAACATAAATGGTAACACTTACTATAAAAATGATATTCCTAACTAATAATCATTTACTATGTCATTACAGTTCCGAATATCATACATTTTTCTCTCAGTGTATGATTTGGAGATTAAATTTCGGGGTGTTTTTTTTAGAAAAAACCGTGAAAATGTTTCGCTAACAATAACTGAAGGATGAGCATGCCCAAACCTTCCGAGAAGACCGGAAGAATAATATTTTCTGATGGATTATTTTCGACGATTGCCAAGATAAAGTTGTAAGAAGCATTATAATTTTTGCGATCACGCAACATTTGCGTAACGATATAAAATACCTAAAATGTATAATGTGTGATATCTAAAATTCACTTTTCCCATTCATTTCTCGTTGTTTCAGCTCGGCGTAGAAAACATGCCACGCGAGGATTATAATTAAAATGTATAATAGCGCGAATAGCCTTAAGTGGATGAAAGCCCGTGCGTTTTCCCCTCACATTTCCTTCTTATCCTCAATCGGACACACTCCAGTCTCGCTCCGACAGGATAGGGAACACTTACGCAGTCGTAAAAAATGCCTTTTCGGACAATTCGGAGTCAACTTGCCATCGGGCGGCCCTACAAAACGCGATCACGCGGAATATGTTAATCGCGGATGCAGCTGTCCCGTTTGTCGTCCCGCGTGCTCTTTCGAGGCAGAGAATTTCAGTCTCGAAGTACGTTGAAGGTGTCCGACGTGCGTTCGCGGTGGAATAAGATCGTAAAAAGGGCGCTCTCTCGGTCGAAGGCGCGACGTGGAGGCTTTTACGGTGAGAAGCCGGGCGAAAGAGAAGGAGAACGGGAGAGATTGGAAGGCGCCGATCGCGTTGCTGGTCCTGTTCGGTGTCCAGGGCCGTGCTACGTTGGCACCGATTTATGGTCGACAGATTTGCGCGACAAATTTTACTGCAAGCATTCGCGGATGAGGATACCCTCTGCACAAGGCCAGAGACCAAGCCATTTCTCCTTTTCTCACGCTTTCTCTTCTTCCTTCAAATGGCCAATGGATTAATTCAACGCCGGGTCCGATTTAACCCTCAGTACCCACTCTTCAAAAAAATCCCTATCTACCCACACTCGGGTATTCCTAACCCGCGTTTTCTTTTGCTTGTATTTCGGGTTGTAATGCATTGATTTTAATTAAATTTTTTTTAAATCGATAGTTTAAAGACTGAAAAAAAAGAATATTCGGATGAGAAAGTCAAGAAAGTCATAACACAAAAGATATTTTGCAATAAGTAAAAAGGGATCGGAAAAAATGCCGCAACTTTAAAAATCGGCTGGGTTACGCTAACCCAGTGTGGGTACTGAGGGTTAAGGATTGAAGGTTCAATGTGAATTGAACGTTTGTAAATAAAAAATTATATATATTCGTATAGATTTTTTATTTATTGTTTATTCATTTAAACGTTAATAAAAAATTAATGAATGTATATGTATATATATAACATAATTTTTCATATAAGAATAAAATTACAGATTTAAAAAATATAGGTACTGAATTTTGTTTCGTGAATTTAGTTTTTTTAAATAAAAAAATTAAGATCCTTATCCTTGATTGTTTATAATACAGACATTAAATTTGGATAATTCTGTTAATAAAGTCCGGCGTTAAAATAAAAGTTGCAAGTTTGGGAGAATTTTTTGCTCACATCAGCCAGTAATGCAAGGATAATCCAATTAGATATCGCTATAAGGACAGTCGATTTCCCTGTCATCACTCCGGACGATTATCTTTCCCGTTGCGCTCCCATTTAAATACGACGGGAACAGAGATAAGATAATCGGCGATCGCGGCTCGCCCATCGACTGACTTTCCTCAATTACGCACGTCCCCGCTCGGGGCGGGCATGGCAGTCGCGGTATCTCGGCGTTTACGCCGTTTTCCCTTAATTCGACGTAACCTCGGAATAAATTGGATAAATTGACGCTAAAGCGAAAACACCGGTCGTTTAAGGGGCGCTCGGTGCGCA
This sequence comes from Aphaenogaster floridana, assembly GCA_003063835.1. Lineage (NCBI taxonomy): Eukaryota > Metazoa > Arthropoda > Insecta > Hymenoptera > Formicidae > Aphaenogaster > Aphaenogaster floridana. The sequence goes on along the minus strand of NJRP01000089.1, from coordinate 173,414 downwards.
TCGGCGCCGGCTAACGACGCGACGACGATCCTCGTGCGATCGACTTGCGAGCGGGCGAGCGAGCGAGCGAGCGAGCGAGCGAACGGAGGGCGTTCACGTGAAAGCAGCGGCGAACAAGCACCGTGTGTGCATGTGCACCTAAAGTCGACTTGCATACACACTGACCGGGCCGGCCGGTGCAACGATGCACCATGATTACAAGCGAGAGTCAGTGCTTACGTTGGTAATATTAATGTCTCGAAGGGATCCTTTACAACCTCATACCCATCAGTCGCACGCACCGTCGCTCCCTAACCAAGTTAAATAATACCTGGATGCGCCACGCAGTGGCTCTCAGCTTGGTTTCGGATGCAAAAATCCGTGGCGAAAATGTGACGGGAAGGCCCTTCCCGGAAGGATCAAGGATAACCGGCAATGCCGATTTTCCAAATGCTTAGCTTAGCACGTGTTATTGTCAAAGTGACCTGATTTAGGTTTCTGTTGACTTAAGAAAAGACGGTTTGTTAAATTTTAAAAACTAAGTCGTAACAGATGTTGAAAGAAAATATGCTTAAACATACGTTTAAACAATATGCTTAAACATAAGATAAGTAAAAGTAAAAGTAAACTAAAAAGGGACGTAGAAGGAAGTAAGAAGACGTCAACACATCGTGTTGAATGTCTAAAATAACTTCCTGAAGAAAATTATTTCAGAGTAGATCATTTTTAGCATATGTACGCATAAGTAAATACTTATCTCTACAAGAATTTCATTTTTAAGGAAATCAGAAAGCGCATATGTCATGAAATATTTTGATGATACCTCGTTAAAGTATCTTAAACAAATACTATTATGGAATATACAATTTTGATGGCATCTCATTAAAGTATGAAACAAAAACGATTATTATCTATTCAGAATATCTAACGTGCACAATATATGCGCGCAATATACACATCGGGACGCGCTGATAGCAGTCATTAAAGTCGCTGATCAATTCGTTATGTCGCTTATCGACTCGTTTGATTTGACGGACGATCGCAGATCGGGAGGGAGAAGGGAGGGGAAATATACTATACGTCGGACTACTGTTGGAGGACAACACCAACAACCGAAGAAACTGGAAGTTCGTGGATGCAGCAGGTGCAGGCCGGACATAATTTTGGGATATGAGCACCTTTCGACCGCGAATGGGGAACCGCGCCGCCGGGGCCCCATGAATCACACCCTCGTTAACCCATACTCGTTCTCGCTCTTTCTCGCTCTCTCACCTCCTCCTCTTCCTCCTCCTCCTCCTCCTTCTCCCGTTCTTCTCCCGATCATCCGCCACCTCGAGACGCCTCCCGATGCTCTCTTCGTTTCGTGTCTTCGTGTTCTTGCGCGTTTTCCCCCTTTATCCATCCTCTCTCTCTCTCTCTCTCCTCCTCCGCGTCTGTTTGTCTTCCCCCTCTATTCACCCCCTTCAGCCCGATACTCTGTAAAGCCTCGAGGTTACGACCCGGTAACACCTCCGCGCTCTAACAATTCACTTCGAAATCGCTCCAATTAACTGCACAGCAACAATGTTAGCTCTCTTGCTCGCTTGTGTCTGAAATTGTGGATTTCCGCCATGAACGTTCTTCGGGATTTCTAGTTGCTCTTCGAAGAGTATCTCTTTTTGCTTCGTAACTGCTCGCGAGATTCAAAGGATCGACAATGGATCGATTCTTTATATAGATGAAGAGATATATTGATATCTTATTCAATATTACGAATAGAATAATTAAAAACTTCATTCTGAATAAATAACGTAAAAATTTTATACACATGTATATTATAAAAAACTTTTGATTTTTCTAATTTTCTTAGACTTTCCTCGAACTCGCTTACTTCTTTAAATGATTACGCAAATATTATCTTATTTATTATATATAAATAAGCTTATAAGCCAGATTAAATAGAAGCTTGAACAAATAGAGGCCTTTGTTTCCACACAAGCAGAGGTATTTTCAAATACGATCGGAATCGCGCTTTATTTGACGAGCCGGCTGATCGTTAATTAATTGGCATATTGCGCGGACATCCGCCTTAATGAGTTTAATGCCTCGCTAATTATCGGTAGCGGTAGACTTTTACGAGGGCTAAATGCTCGTCTAAACGATCGTTGTAAATCATAGTCTAATTGGCCGCCGAAAAAAAGCACGACATGGTCCTAAGGGAGCATCCGGGACGGAAAGAGGCGAAGAGGAGAGAAAATTATGCGGAGACGAGATTCGCCAGGCTCGAATATTCGAGGACAGTAATGGCGTTCTCGCGTTTCGATAAATTACAACTCGATCATCGGGTAAACTGGAAATTCCGTCGATACCTAGCGATTATGATTGAGCTTAATTGAAACGTCGAATGATATATGAACCTAAGTTGAAAAGAGAAAATTTTCAAAGGAGCAAAGAAACAACATAAAAAAATGGGACAAGATTCCATCAGACTTTCATCACGAGTCTGAGTCGAAATTCATTAACGAATTCGAGAATAAAGAATACTATATGCTGTGAAAAAAATTCCGAGATACTCTATCACTATTCATCGCTCACGTGATCGTCTTCAGCGGCGCTCTCCGTTCGCTCCTCCGCTCTCGCAACGATGCACCTTCTTGCAAGCAAACACCCGTCTCTGCCCGGGGAACGGCGCCCCCTCTAATTAACCACCGCGCTGGCGGATTTTTCGACGCGTAAACACGCTCGTCGCGATCGCCCCGTCGCGTCGCGTCGCGGCGAGAGGGGGAGGATTAAAGGGCGAAGGGGCCCGTGAAGAAAATCCATTTGTTCGGCGATGACGAGGCTGCCGGCCCCGTAACGATCCCTCCCGTTCGTTCGTTTTGGCGGTCGATTGAAAAGTCAGCGGCTGACTAATGGACGCGGGCTAATTGCCAACAAAGGCAAATCAATCTCCATCGCCGCGCGCAGCGCGGGCTAGTTGAGTCGTCGTCGCTCCGTCGACGATGTGTAAAGCGTTAAACGGCTCGCGAGCGCCTCCCGACGCGCTGACAGGTACCCTGAGCAATGGCGTAGGGCCTCGTCCAGAGTCTTAAGATATATTCGTGCCGAGATCACGGACGTCATTCCTTTTCCTTTTTGCTGATATGGAAATTTCAATTATCGTAAAATGTTTGATTACCGTTTCTGTATCTATTGGTCTTTAGCGCATTTGAACATTGGGAGCTACTACATTTCGTACACGGAAAAAACAATAAGGTTGCCACAACCACAATAATAGTAACATTTGGTACAGCCACGTCCTGTGGTTGTTACATTCACATTGTTTTGTGTAATGCTTCTATATATGTTTGTCTCAACATTCACTATGTTTGTCTCAACATTCACTATGTTTGTTGGACGAATTATGGTTGTGGCAACCTTATCGTTTTTTTCAGTGTAATCAAATCTTTTTTGTTTGGTAGTATTCTTATTATTACATCATTGAAAGTACAATATTATGCATTATTATTATTTGAGATTATTGCATGATTGACTAAGTATCAATAACTCGTGGAGTTTAATTGAAGTTGAAGAAACGTTGGAATGGGAACTCTCGAAGATGACGAAGAGCTGCAGAAGGCGAAGCTTCATGGACAGAGAAATCGGAGGACAAAGAAGGAGATTTTATAGGACGTGGATAAAGGAGAGGAGAGCAAAGCAAGGATCTAAGGGGAACAGTGGGGAGAGGAATGGAGAAGCTAGTGGGACGGACGAGCGATGAGTTTACTTTTTGCCGGACTCTAATTAGAGGCCAATTATATCGAGCAGGCGTTTGCCTCCACACAATGAACCGCGCGTTTAGTATCGATGTAGCCGGCCGATTAACTCCTATTTGTTGCGCGTTTTGTTCCCTCCCGGGGTTTTCGGGCCCGCCGTTGAATAAATACGGCTTAAGGGTGCCTGCACACCGACACGACGTGAATATTTTTAGATATATTAGCGTCGAACATACAGATGTAATAACGCACAATGTCACTAAATTGAAAATTTAAGGAAGTAAAATTAAATACTCTACATATCTTCCGGAACTAAAATTATTTAAAAAATGTTTCATATGTATAATTATTATCTATCATTATAAAAATAATGTCATCGAAAGGGACGGAATATCTCTGCTAATTTTCACGCTTAAAGATTCCAAAATATCACGCTATGCGGCGATAATAAATGCGAAGGTAAACGCGATTAATATATACAGTGGCACGTCGTAAATCTGAAAAATACCCCAACATTAATGCCTTTACGACCGTGGTATATAAAGAGGCCGTCGCTTACGGAGATTTTTCACACGGCCACGGTTACGCCACCCATATTTCCTCGCGTTTGTCCGAGGGCATTTGCCATCCAGGCGGCGGGGTACACCCGCGGTATACCATATATCCACGATAATACAGAGACGTAAGGCTCGTCCAAAAGGAGCAAGGCGGGGAAAGTGCGTATAAATATATAAAGAAACGACGGAAGAGAGAGGGACCGTTAATCGGGCAACCTGCTTATTGAGCCAATTATAAGAACGTGGACAAATTCAAGCGGCTAATCAGCTTACGGGCATTATAATACCGCTGGTAGCCGCAGGGGTCTGCGTGGGATCTGATAAAGTCCCTCTTATTTATTATGTACACCCCGTACATTCGTGGCCCGCGTATGTACGTCGGGATGCGCTGCGCGCTACGTGGATGCGTTCACATTCGGGCCCACACGGCCCCCTTTCGGTATGTCCACGTGTGCGACAGAGCCACCGTGCAGAAGAGCCACTGACGGATCGCCGGGTGGCGATCTTAAATTCAAAATTTCGATCTACATGTATAATTTTTCGAATGGAGACCCCGCATAATCACTAAGAAATTAAATGAGAAATTAATATTTAACATTTTTAAATCTTTATATTTTCTACCATTAGATTATATTTTATACCATTGTTCGTAAAAAATACCGCGGAAAAATATTTCGAGTACGTTGTTGATTATTTATTTTTTAAAATTAAATTATCTTTTTCTCTTTCTTTTAAATTTCAAGATTGATGCATTCCGATTTCCGCAAAAGTTAATCGAACATGTCGCGCTCGAGAATACGCGGGGCTTCGCGATATCGTAGTCCGGCGTTGGGAGTGCGCGTTCCAGAGAGGGTTACCTGGCGCATCCCACACGACCGGCTGATACCACGAGGTCCACCGTATATAATACAGATTTCATATGCTAATTCCTTGATTAACAATGCCGGGACGGAGCGTTTCATCATCCCGCGTTACCACCGACGTCTTAATACCGCGGATTTACATGCTAATTCGCCGAAGGACGGCGCGTCTCGACCCTCTCGCCTCCTCCGCGAAAGGGGGGAACGTGTCCGACTCGCAGCATCCGGAACAGAGAGCGGAACGCGCCCGAGCGTTTATCTCACGGCGCATTATGCGAGCGAGCGAGCGAGCGTGCGCGCGCGCGCAATGGGAAGCGGCCGATTATTTCTTGTCGCCGGTGTCGATGTAACAAAGTTGGCGTGGAATTCGCCGCGTAATCTCGCGATCTTTTAGCGTAATCGATTTGCACGCCGCTTCGTCGCGGATTACGTTGGTCAGTGATGAATCGGCCGTTAGTCGCTCGCTGGGATTACCAGCGAGCAGATCACGTTCTTAGGCGAAAGAGGATGGCAGACATAATTGAAGCAAAAACTAAGTGTGACCCGTTTTTATCCAAGTTAAAATCTTAAAAGACAGAATTACATCTATATTTCATCTGTATTTTATTACATCAATATTTCTCTCTCTTCACGTGTCCAGAAATTAGGAAAAAGATCATACATCTGAACAGCTAAAAGCGTAATTCCTTCCAACTTCCGAATAAAATTCATGAGAATTTTAAAACGCTTCATTATTATCTTCCTACTGATTACGAGAATAAAGGATAATGCTTATTCCTTCGGGTTCTCTCATCCCCGTTCTAATGGCGGTATAAAAAAATATGAGATATCATCTGTTAATGCAGTGTGATTTATACGGAAACCAGTGCCTATGAAAATGAAAGAACGATTACTTGGAGAAATCTCTCCCGCGACACTTTTTCTTCCTGTATGTAAGACGTACACATTTCTTCTGATGATAATTCTTCAGTCAGCCCGTCCCTCTGCCACGAGCGAGTAACGGTGAAACGAGCTTAATGTTGAATTAATTCTGGTGACGCTTGCGGGAGCGATAAGGGCGCGTTGGCGCGTACCTACCGAGGGAAGGCCAATCAAATTCCCATGATTCCGAATTAGCAGATGCTTTCGCCAGATCGAATGGGCGCCCCGCGGTGACCCTCGAGAAGGAACCCCGTGGAATGCGCGCCCAGCCTTAAGATATTCACGACAACTATATTAGCCGCCTCAGATAGGATCGGCATCATACTGCGCCAGCGACACGCTCACGGTTAACCCCAAGAACGAGAAGAGGTCTGGTCCACGCGGCAGCATCCTTTCTTTCCTCCCCGCGTCTCCCCTCTTGCGCTTCGAGATCTCGCGAATCGTGCGAATACACGAAAGCAAAATCTCAACCTATGGCGTATTAGTCAGGTGTCGGATATTTCCAACGCAATAGATACACGCTCACTGAAATCTGTCTCGTCTTAATCTCGCCTTAATACGATTGAGGCTCGTTAAGGAACTCCCTTGCGTTTTAAATTCTACTTAAAAAAACATTTTAAAAAACAAATGCAGTATTATTCACAGACATGAAAGAGCTATAAAAACATGTAAATCAATTATTTTTCTCGTAAATATTAGTAGAGAGTCAGGAAAATTAATTTTATATATCTCCGATTGATTTTATGAATTACATTTTCCCATGTTCGTTTCGAATGTAACATGTATAATGTTTGAATTAAATTTATCATTATATTCATTCGATTAAATAGTCTCGCAAGATACTCGTGATTTCTCTCATCGATGTAATTACACCGTCTTATAAATATCGTCGTTAGTACATGGTAAATTTTATCTCACGAGCTGATAGCGATTCGAAGTCCGTAAGCGAGAGTCCAAGTCGGCGATTGAACTCACAGGCCGACGGGAATGAACGTCGAGATCGGACGAATAGATTCAGCAAGCCGAGTCAGCACGCCGAGACATTTTTCGCATTTCGCGGAGGATCGCGGACACGTGTTGCCGACACGGTCATCTCGGTTTTATTTGGATTCGCGAAATTTCTCCGATCAGCGCGTTCCCGAGGGGACCCAAAAATGCGATCCGCGGCCGGATAGGCGAGGCCACGGAAGGAAAAAGAAGCCAGAACGGAGAAGATAGACCGGTGATTAATTTGACGAGCTGACAGATATATAGCAGAGAAATCAGAGGAATTCCCGCGGAGAGAAGGGAACGTATCAGAGTCACGTCGCTGATCTCGTCGAAATTAACGTCCGCGAATTGCACGGCGAGAATCCCGAGAGAGATCGTTCTTTCCAAATCTAAAAGTCATCATTAAAATTACCTGTCACGGATTACAGAGGCAACATTTACACGAATGCGTTTGTCGATGCTACCATGAACGGTTCGTTAATCCTAAGTAACCCTCTTAATTCAAATCCTAGTATTCACTAACGATTGAAAAAAGGCTCGAACGGCTTGTCGCCCTGTAGCAAAACCGTTCGCCAGTGAAACGGAGGAAATCGTTGGGATTCCTCACGAAATTTAATGTGGTACGCGCTGCTAATTGTGCGGGTTGCCGGCATCGATTGGTATTCCACGCGGCAAACTCGGGAGACATTTTACCGTGACTTCCTTCGCACGTGATCACCGAGTGAGCGAGGAAATCTGACGAAAATCCGTGATTAATTAACAATGCCGATATTGACTGCCGGCGCGACATTAATACATTACTCTCCGCGTCGCCGCAGACTTCCGGCTACTGACGAGTCTCCTCGCCGTTCGATTGCAGCCGTCTCGAGACTGCACTCGATCGTGTATGCAGCACGCGCAGTGACAACGGTTGAACGATGCAGACGGTGTCAACGGTAAATGGTTATGACGGGGACGCCTTGAATCTTTGATTTCCATGATGTCACATTACACGGAAACGCTCGTCGTCGACACTCGATCGCGTGTCGACGATGATAAAGAGACCCCGAGCGTAAATTGCGTACCGCACCGGTTTTATGAATTCCCGTTCAACGATCTCTCGATGTCGATTATCTACTTTCTCGTTTCTTAGTTTCGCAATTAACGAAGAAAATTGTCGCACGTGTAAAATTATGAAAATATAAAGCTTGATTCCGCACCGCGTGTTTCTTCTCATTTAATGTGGAGTAAAAGGATAATAGAACATTGCCTCGAATTCTTTTCCTGGTAACGACATATACTAGTATTACTTTCATATCCTGGTAATAACAGGAAATCATATCGTAGTCAATGACAACGATAATCAGACATCCTGTAGACATAACGGAGTAGTAATAGACTATTAATTAAATGATAATTACATCGAGATAGCGAGGCTCTAAATGATCTCGGAATCGTGGGGATTGCACATTTTGTGATAGAGTTAAAACAGGTAGACAGATTGACACAGCACACAGGCACAAAAGTACAAAATAATCGATAAAACTGAGTATATAATTAAATTAAATTTAATCATCTTTCTGTAAAGGAAAAGAAGGAAAAACGATTTCTTGTTATTACACAGAGAGAATTTTCTCTTGAAATTTACCCTGAAAATCATGGTAGTCATGG
>NJRP01000089.1:147566-163143 GCA_003063835.1 Aphaenogaster floridana | reverse complement strand
GGTGTTACAATCTGCTTGGTAATTTTTATTATGTTGTTTATAAAATGTTTTTTTCCATATTTCAGAAATTCCTTTCGTTACCAATAATATTTGACAGGTTGCCAAGTTGTTCCAAACTTATTACCAAACATAGTAAAATTTGTAGTGAATTTTGCGGCTAAATATAACGAAAAATTCTCTCCGTGTAATGTTTTAAATATAGAAACAAGTAATTGTAAAACTTAAATATATAAATAAATAGGCGCGCAGAATCTTTTGTGCCTAATAATATTTTTGTGTGAATTTATATACCTACATTTCTCAGCTGAGCCAACTACGATTACTTTTCAGTCTTAAAACGCAGTCTCTAGCTAAAGCTGAAATGGAAATAGTAACATCACATAGATTATATTGATAATCAATTTTAATATTAAATAAAGATCTTAAAATACTGCAAAAATAATTAAAATCTTGTGTCGTACATAGGATCGAGGCTCAAGTGTCTTATACATAGCGTAGTCACGGGCGTGTTTGCTCGCAAGCAAATCGGACGAACGAACGATCGATCGATCGGCGAGGCGAAGCGCGAAAAACACGGGAGACATCGAAACGAGGATTTCTACCGCGAAAGAACGGTGACTTACGAATGGATGATTAATCATGAAACAATGGCCGGTGTGCCAACGGCGGAAGGCCGCGACGATGCGCCGCGTAGTCGCCACCGGCCAGCATCGGCTTCGCTACCTGGAAGGCCGCCAATTAATCACGAATCCGCGATGCGCGCCGTGTGTGTACCTAACTCGGCGAAGGACCGAGTTAGGACCGCCATAAACAAAACGCACCTACGGCCGAGTACGGGCGCCCGAGGCGATCACCGTCTCTGAAATATCGCCTGGGTGTGACTGACATCGCTGATGAGCGAACCTGGCAGGAAGGAAGTCTCGCGAGACGCCGTCTTTCGCGACGTATGGCCCGCGAGACGTTCAGGACGATCCCTTCTGCGAAATTCTTATGGCAGACTGACTAAACAACTAATATAGTCTTTCGGACGTGAAACAGATACTCGGATCAGTCATTGTGGGGAAATAAAGTTCAGTAAATAGTATTTTGCGCACAGAATTCGTTAATTATACACGGAAAGAACGGTTTTATACTATGTATTTAAAAATTTGGCCAGATATAGATCTGAAAATAATTTTGTTAGACCATCAAAAGTAACTATGTGGGACGCTGAAATATGATGATGATGCTGCAAAAGGTTTTGATATTCCAGCTACTATTTTGGGCGTCCTACATAATTATTTTGATGGCCGAACAAAATTATTTTCAGATCTGTATTTGGCCAAATTTTTAGACATTTCAGCAAAACCATTCTTTCCGTGTATAAATGAATATTCAGATATAATCGGTTTAAATAAATCGTCGGGAGAAATTTATTACGAAATCAAGTTTAGCATTTTGCGCACAGAATTCATTAATTACATAAATGAATATTCAGATATAATCGGTTTATATCAATCGTCGTGGGGAAGTTCATTACGAAAGCAAGTTTAGTAAATAATATTTTGCTTACAGAGTTAATTGTATACATTTGTTTATTAAGTAGTATCTCCAGTTTATCGCATGATTCAACAAATTACTACAATTTTTGCGATAGATATTAGGCAAATATAGACGCCCACTATAATGCATTTTCACGGGTGCTTTTATTCGCGAGTGTAGCGAATTGCGCATTCTACGCACCGGTGGATTAGCTGTCATTATAACGGAAATCGTTATGATATCATCGCAATTCCCGTGACGTATATTATATAATTACAGATTGAGATGTCTGGCACAAAGTAAATACCGTTATACGGCGCGATGTACAGCTCGCCCGCGAAATCGCACGATCACTCGCGTGTCAGGGCGCCGTCACCCCTCGGAGCAATCGTCGACATCGTTGTCATTTAAAGGACAGGGGGGTAGGGCCCGACGACGAGTCGTGGCGCGGGACCGATGATAAATGAACGAGTCCGCGAGATGCTATCGCTAATTGCACGTGGCCGGCAACAATGGTGTGATTGTCTTAGACGATATAGCATCACTCCACGAGAGAACCTGCCCCCTTTCCGCCCTTTCTTCCCCCCTCACCCTCATTCTACCGCCCCCGCCGCAACCCGGTGCAGCTCCGTGTCCTCTTTCCGCGCTTTCTCACCGCGCGTTCTTCTCCCGTCCGCTGCGCTCGCTCGCGTGTGCGTATATATAGGTGCCATTATGGCTCGCGTCCGTGTGGGAAGGTGGGCGCCGAACTTTTAAATCGACGCCTCCGCAATCAAATTACAGACCGGGACACGAGACGCGGTGCCCATGCATTATTTATGTATCATGCCGCGTGCCTCGGCACCGGGAAGATATCTCGTACGTAGGGCACACACGGCCAGGGCGGGCGGGAAAGGGCACCCGACGCGACGGAGGAGAGCCCCGGGAGATAGTCGCGAGAGCATATAGGTGTTGATAATTCGATGGCATTATGGAAATGCTAACGAGATTCCTGAATCGCGCACGACTCGCTCCCTGCGAAATTAAAGCGCGGGGAAGAGGGGCGGGAGGGAGGGAGAGGGGGCGATTAAGCAAACTTTGCTTCTCGGTGTAAGCGCGTACGTGCTCGGAAAAAATCGAGTCTGCGGAACATAGAGAGTGTACGCTGTATTTTACCTTTTTCAAAGAGGATTATCGAGAGATTAATTCCCGCCTCGTGTAACACGCGTCGTCGTCTCGTTTGATTATTATGCATCCGGAAATTTCTTTTTTTCTTTTTATTTGAAACGAGTACATGTAGATAGATGTTATCCATCAGTAAAGAAATTGACGAAGAAATATTGGGCGTCGTGCGATTAGTTCTTGAAAAATCTACACCGAAAGACCGATAAGGTTGCCACAACCACAATAATAGTAATACTTGGTACAGCCACGTCCTGTGGTTGTCACATTCACATTGTTTTGTGTAGTGCATCTATATATGTTTGTCTCAACATTCACTATGTTTGCTGTACCAAATGTATATAGTTGCCTTCACATCAATGTGAATGTGACAACCATAGGACGTGGCTGTACCAAATGTTACTATTATTGTGGTCGTAACAACCATATCGTTTTTTCCGTGTACTATTATTGTGGTTGTGGCAACCTTATCGTTTTTTCCGTGTACAGAACGTTAATTTCCCGCGAGCTTGAATGGCACGAAGAACGCGTGATTTGTACGACCCTAATTTTTCCTATGAAACAATCAGCATTGATATCCGGCAGGCTGAATTGCGTTACCCCATCGCCGACTTTCCCGATCGATCATCTTATCTAACATCGGCTAGGAACGGCTGGGAGGGAACTCGATGGGAAGTTCCGTGGCGAATCGCCCGGCGAGCCCCGAACGACCACGCGCTTTAACATCCCGGCGATTAGCCGGCAATTATTCGCGCGCGAGTCGGCGGATCACGTGCCGATGCTTAAGCGTGTTTAACTATTATCGTCGGCGTTCGCATGACAGGAATATCCCGGCTGAGTGCCACCCAGATGGTGAGGAAGAGAGAGAGAGAGAGAGAGAAAGAGGGAGCGTGAAAGAGGAAGAGGCGCACAAGGGGGACCCTCTTCGCGAATATGCGTGCTGCCGCGCGGGTATCGCGCGACGCATACTTACCGTTGGCTCGCACATTATTATGGCACGTTTGCAATAAGGCACGGACACATTTCACACCCGGGCGCACACTTCGATCTCGGCCGCGAGGGATTCTCGGAACGTTCGCGCCTCGCCGCTGGGAGATCATTTCAATTATTTAACGGACAGCTCGATCTTAGGCGTCTACCCGCGACGATCCCCGGATCGTGATCCAGGTGTTAACGAATGTTATAGAAATAACCCAGGCGCGATGATGTGACGGGACTGCCAATGGGATTTGACAATCCTGCTTCCGCGTCAGATTCGAGCGATAACTCCCTCGATTGATCGGAGGGAGGGATTTTTGTTAAAGTATTCTATTCGTTATATGAAAAACAATTTATATTTGTTATTTATCTATCATTAATAGGAGATCTGGAACATCCTGTATAATAATTATTTAGTAATAAAAAAAAGCGTTCTCTTCATATTACTAAATAATTATTTATTATAGAAAGTATTCCAGACCTCCTATTAATGGCAGATTCTTGAGGTCTTTTTGGGATGAAAATCCTAATACAAAAATGTCGAAACTATAATATTTTTAAATGAAAAGTGTTTAAAGTTGACCAAATAAATTGTCCAACATTTGCACACTCAGACGTAGCACATTGCATAGTAGTAAAGGTGTTTTCAAGCATCAATTAATATGATTGATGTATACATCTTTACTATTGTGCCATGCTTGAACGCGCGAATTTCGTCAACTTTAAACACTTCTCATTTCAAAATTATTATAGACTCGGCATTTTGATATTAGGATCTTCATCTCTAAATGATCAGGAGTCTGTCATAAAAGATTATTAGAGAATATTAAAATGTATATTAAAATAAAATCTGTTTAAGAAGAAAGAGTTCAATCTGTATTAGCTGTCGAGTTGAACGATCTGCGATTACTCCTGAAAGAGAAATAAGTTTAAATATTTTTCTTTAAAGACAAGTACGTGATAGCGTTTGCAATATTTCGCGCTCACGAGACGCGCGTTATAAAGTCGCGTCGCCAGGCAATTAGCGGCTCATTAGACTTCCAGGCACGTTTTATCGCCTATATTTTCACCTCCCGCGAGGTGCGGACGGTGGCGCAAGATGAAGGTGCAACAGCTATGAGTGCCGGATGGAATTCCAGTCTCGTTGCCGCTACGTGGGTGTCTCCGCTCCTTTTTGCCATAAGCATTCGTTCTGTCGCTCGTCGACCTGCCGCTGAAAATCGCGCGTTCTGAAACGTAAGCGTTAGAAGCACGCGGATGCCAGCACGTTCCGGCGACGCCATCGTAATCGATTCCTCGAACTCACCCGTTAATGACGACGCCGAAAAATGTTACGGACCACCATCGTTTCCAGTTGCGAGGGTTTCAAAGCAAAGCTATATCGCGACGTTCTTAGATGAATTTTCAAATTTTGTAATCAAAATGCGTGAAATAGTAATTTAAAAAAAAAACGTCGGGACCACTATTATTACATCGCTGAAGATGGGTCAAAAAGTAGCCGAAACGTTTGATAATTAAAGTAACTTAATTTTAATAAAATATAGTTTATATTTATATTTTATTGCGCACTAATTACCGCGCCGCACTCTCATCAGCCCTTCCTTCTACAGTTATTTTAAATTCTCGAGAGTCCTATTAATTTTCTTCTTAATAAAAAAAAATTAAGTCAAAAGAAAATAAAAATTATTATTATTATATCATTTGCACGTGTTAATCCTACAGAATCCTCGGACCCGGCATTAGGACTCACGAGGCGCTTAAGTACGTTGCACTTTCCACAAACGCAGTTAAGCGTTCCACATGACGTGCAAGTTGCTGATGGTAATCTCACTGCCTTGGAAAATCATCGGCCGCACCCGGCTGCATGCTCCAGGCAAATCAGAAAATTAGATCTCCTTCTCGCCCCCGGAAAAGCACGACGAGGCATGGCGAGGACGAACCGGTAGGCAGGAAGCGACTTGGACCAAGGACATGACGTCGGGTACCTCTTAACTCCGAAGTCAAAACCCGGCGTCCCGTCCGACCCATTGTCGCCTTTAACGAGATTAAGTCCTCTTTCAGATCGGTCGCTCGGCTGGACGAGCCACGGACCTAAAAAATAAATATTTTGAGGGCCCATTGTCGCGGGAGTCGCGCGAGTGCAGATGTGAAATAATTTTCAGCACGCATCGAATGGATCAGACGACAAAAGGATGCGGGAGGGAGGGCAGGGGAGAAAACGCGAGGGATCTCAGGGAATCTCGTGGTTTTCGGATAATGCACCGCTCGATATCGGGGTCGCGCGACGAGGATTTCGCGGTTTTTGACTCTGAATGGAGACACGGCCCAGAATTGAAACGTCACCTCGGTCCGGCATTGTCGGCTAATGTTGGTTTTACGAGCGGCACCTTGTGACTTCGCCGAAAACTCGGGCCCCGTCCACTGAAGCGGAAGTCGAGGGGACGCGCTCTCACGTGCACGCGAAAAGGTGGAAAATTCATGGCGGTTCCGATCTTTTCGAACGCTATTTATGTAGTCTCGCTCGCAAAAGAACAATGAATTAGAGGATCTTTGATGAGTTTCGGATATGCTAGATAGCTCGAAAGATATATACCTTTTATAAAATTTTTTTTACAAGTTAGAGGGTCGAGATAATCCTTAACGAGATATCCTTAGATAACTTGGTAAATATTTACCTTTACACTACCCG
The DNA here is from genome assembly GCA_003063835.1 of Aphaenogaster floridana. Lineage (NCBI taxonomy): Eukaryota > Metazoa > Arthropoda > Insecta > Hymenoptera > Formicidae > Aphaenogaster > Aphaenogaster floridana. The sequence continues at coordinate 156,794 of NJRP01000089.1, read as the reverse complement.
CCCCAAATGACTTCTGACTGACCTTGATGTTGACCTTGACCTTCAAAAAGTTCAAGGACATTGATCTTTCCCGTCGCTCGTTGTTTGTTAAAAAGTTATTAACAAAACAATTTTTATAATTAGAAATATTGCTCAAATCTTCACCTTACTAAATTGAGTCTATCATATACTAAAATAGCATATCTTGAGAAAATTAGCAAAGATCCCTATGCAATTAGGTTTGTATTCTGTCGAAAAATATTGCTCAAACCTTTCACCTTACTAAATTGATGAGTCTATCATATAAAATATCATATAAAATATAGCATATCTTGAGAAAATTAGCAAAGACCCCTACGCAAGGTTTGTATTTTGTTTAAAGCGTAATAATATTAAAATAAACTAATTAACTAAAGCAGAAGAAAGAAGATATAAAACATTAAATTATAACAGAAATAACTTTATTAAATATTTTCACTTAGTTTAATTTTAATAATTTGTAATACCTAATATATCAACACACACAAAAACCATATTCTTTATATAATATTATATAATGTTTTTTATAATTAAAAACAAATAGCTAACTCTTTTATTTCTAAACTTGAACAAATATTTCGTTTAAATTTCTCTAATCTTCGTATCGAAACAAGCAGAGTCCTAAGACGGCAAATTATAGCTAATTTCGGAGTTTCTCAGCCTTGTATTTCCTCTTCGCGGGGAATTCTTTGAATAGAAAAGAAAGGCAAAGAAGCAAAGGGACGATGGACGTTTAAGTTAGTCCGTGCGTTTGACATGGGCTTAGTTACCATTGGTCCACTTGGTGGTCTGTGCTTCTGCGGGAACTCTAATCTAATCTGACAGGTCACCGGTATAACAGGCTCAGATTAACTGGCGTTTTGTATAAGTTAGTCTACTTGGGCTCAACCCAAGAAGGTCAATCCTGGAAATTCCCTATTTTTCTTCTTCTTGCCTCGATGATCACGTTAAATTATGACTTCGTATGCCAATGCAAGAATGTTTTCTCTAGATAAAAGCGGTTTCGTTTCTTCATCCGCGATTGCGCATGGCACAAAAAATTAGATAATTAATCAGCCATTTAATTAAAAATGAGACAATTGCTATAGAATTTTCTATTCGTCTTAATTTTCCTTTAAAATTGTATACGATCTTTTTCCGGTTTTTATCTTTTTTGGTCCATCAGAAATGAAACATATTAAATTACAATCGATTACGATTACAAATATGTAATTTGACTACAAACACCTACGTAATTATTCGACTTATTATAAACTAATCTTATATATGTAATATAATTGTCATTATTATTTAAAAAATTAGTCTCCTCTCTTTTGACGCGACAACAGCAAAATAAAGGTGGCTTTTTCAAGAACGTGTCTAAAGGTACAGAGGCAGCATTTCAAATTCAGGAGTGGTCACCGCCGAGGTATGTAAACAAGAGCTGTCCAACGTGATCGCCATGGACGATCGATCCATCGATTGGCCGCGAGGTAACATCGTTTTCGCAGAACCGATAAAACGTAATCAATGACTCGATCGCATGATTAGGAATCCCGTGGAATATCTCTTTATGCACGCTTCTGCGATTTACGACCATTCCGCATGGATATTCTCGTACGCTGACCCTAAACAGGACCCGGAGATCGATTCATAGATCGATATAAGAATCGAAATGCGTTCAAATGATCCTTCTCAAATACTTTCCGCTGTCTACTTTACTTAATAAGACTCTGTCCATCAGAAAACTTATTCTCTGATTATTTCATATTTATCGAAACGGAAAAATTTTCGAAGATATGTTTTACTTATGTTTCTGTAGAAGAATCATAAGATTTTTACAATAATGCAAAGTATTTATCTGTCTAAATAGAGAATGTATTGTTGCTTGTAGTCAGAAGAAACTTTGGAGCTTTCGTATGAAAGTGATACAATATTTATAGAAAAAGTTTATAGTGCTAGAGAAAAGGGACAACAAATTCTTTCTTCGGATTTTACGGATCTTTTCTTCGAATAAGAGCTGCATCCCCGCAGGAATAACCGAATTAGGATTTTTCGTTAGATTAGAGCGCAATGCTTCTTTGAAATCATTTTTCTTTTCACAGATTTTGATTCTTTTCTTCGTGATGGGATGCGATTATCCCTGCGTGGTCGCTTTCGAAATTTTGTTTGCCTCCTTTTAGATGCTCTCCAGAGACTTTTTAAACTCGCCTTTTACGGGTTCGTGCACGTGCCTTAAAAGCCAATGCAGCATGTAGGGAGAGACGGTCTGAGTTTAAAAATATTTTATCCGCATAAATCACCAGTCTCTCGCAGTCATTGGAAGTTATTACTTACCACCCGTAAATTATCGCTTACTGTTAAATCGTTTAGTGTCTCTGTTAAATAAAAAATATTATTTCCAAAGGCTATTTACTTGCGAATCGCGCTGCATTGAATTAATAATAAAATAAGAATGTTGAAGAGTTGAGATATCATCTATTAACGGCTAAATCTAGATGCCATCATTTACAACAGTGTACATAACACAGTTCGATGATTGCGTCAGAAAATTAATGACGGCGAGCGGCAGTTCCGCAGGAACTTTAGAATGATCGATGACGCTGTAACAATTCACACGAGGTTTCTATAACCCTTCCCTCCTCTTTCTCTCTCTCTCCCCGGAGATCATAAACCTCACCTCACGATCAGATTCCTTTCGTCCCCGTTGCCACGATAGTTATCCGTCAGAAGTCGAAACGACAACGTATCTCGATAGCCCCGTTTAAAGGCGGACATTAGCTGAGAAAAAGCGACGGAAGGAGACTGCCGAGGGGCTGGTTGTAAAGGTCGATAGACTACCACCGTCGTTATACGTCGCAACTCGTTACAGCAGCGCGCGCGTTATACAAACGTGTTACGTGTGTAAATAGTGGCCGACTCGGTTGATCCAAACCGAGACATTATATCGAGGGGGTTTCTCATTTTCTCCGGTTATACCCGGGGCACCGGGAGATGCTTATCGAAAACCGAGGGCTTTGTGTTAAAGAGCCTAATTTCCAAATGAGTTATTACCTATAAAACGCGCGCGGCCCTTGAGTGGACGGTATATTGCCGCAGTAATAAACGAGCATTTATGGTGAACCGAGGGCCCCCCCCTTCTCTCAGTTTCTCCCCCGCGGTTCGCTGGTCGTCTCCCTTTTCGGACCTCTTTCCACAGAAGCGGGCGCGTTATACAACAGCGATGTAAATAAAGCTCGCCCAGGGTGGGACGCTCGCTCCTCTTTCCTCCGCGGACTATGCCGTTAAAACATTTACGTATTACATCGCCTTGACATCGCGTTTAAATAATTAACGTTCAACAATGTAGGGCATGGCGAAAGTCACGACGTAACCTGAAGAAATTTCAAACCGCCCGTCGTGTAATTAGCGCGTGCACTCCTTTCAAGGTACGACGAATATCACCGTGTAATTGTTGCTTGTAAATGCGAAACGCACGGTATCTCTTACGTCCATATTTGGAGAAAATATTCATGAGGTTATCTTGCACAATTATCCCTACGTTCTATAATTTTCAAGCAAGCTTATTAAATAATAGGACAGTTTATAGCTGTCCACCAACATATGAACGATTATAATATACAGGGTGTAACAAAAAGATGGGGACAGACTTTGTGTGCTTGTAGGGGGATTGATATAAGTAATTTGAGTATAGTACATGTCCGCTGAAGCCTCGTTTCCGTGCTATATAGGGCTGTAAAGTTGCTACTTTTAGGATTTCCTGTGTAGGTGAAGTGCCTTTTCGGTAAGACAGCGAAAAGTTTTATTAGAAAAAGTTGTTCAGAATTAAAAATCAGATCCGTATACCATATTCTAAGTCGGTTTATTATCATGTTTCATATAGTGAATAATAAATTAAGTCAGGTATGCCATAAAACACAAAGCAGGCTATTTGAGGGTGTTTCGTTCTTGTTCACTGTTAGATCCATAAGATCTATTCATGGTTAGTAAGTGTAATAAGCGTAAAATGGAGAAGTAGCAACTTCACAGCCCTGTAGCACGGAAACGAGGCTTCAGCGGACATGCATTCCTATACTCAAATTACTTATATCAACCCCCCCTACAAGCACAACAAGTCTGTCCCCATCTTTTTGTTATACCCTGTATAAATAGTTTCTGATTATCTTAATCAGACAAATGTAAAATATATCTTTATTTTTTATGTAAATGTACAAATAAATACGTGTCAAGAATTATCGATTATATTTCAACGCGATCTTTTGTTCCTGCTTCTTCGACCTATGATTCAGTCTTATATAAGTTCGTGCAAAACTGGTCCTAATAAATATGACACCATTTCGGAAACTGTGCGCCTCCTAATGAGCCTCTTTAGGCCGTTATTAAATTATAAATTATGACAATCTTATTTCTCATTTAATAAACCGGACATTTTACCACGGCAGTTAATTTCTTACCGACACCTAGGGGTCCATGAGATATTTCATGGGCCTCGAAAAACTGGTTCGAAGCTATTCACTCCCGTCGAAAGAGCGAGGGTACAGGAGCTTCGAATCGTTTTAGATTCACGCTTCCTACACATCAATACCAAGAATTTCATTTCTTCCCGCATTCTTTATCTTCGAAGCTCAAATTTATCCTTTTATTATCAGACTTATAACATTGTAAAACGAAGTAACTTAATTCCACAAGAATTTATGTGGTTGACAAACAAGCGAACGATAATTTTGTTAAAAGATAGCCTCGCGTTCAGTGCTTCCCAAAAGTAACGCGCATTCGTCGTCGCGACATTTTATATATCACCTTTCCGTTAATAAAGCTTCCTTGTGCTACCGTCGGAATGATCTCGAAACTCGCGATTTCGCTGTCAATTCTTTTTGCCGATGTAAAAAGCGTTATTTGCGATGTCGCAGCGTGTTACCGATTAAGCGGCGAACGAACGGCGAGGATTTCGATCGCCGATACTTTATGCCCGCCGTGTACTAAATTTCGCAACGCGATCCGTGGCTGTGAAAACGGCGCGTCTTTAACACGGCTAAACGAACATAAAAAGGGATTCTTATTGGTCCACGCGCGAACGGATCCGTGGAAACGATACGGATCTATGTCCCGCGCGACTTAATCCGATCCCTTCCCACGTGGCGTCCCGCGGTGTGCACGGCGCTTTATTAACCGTCAATTGTTTGTTCAACATTCCCCAAAAACCCCCGTAAACGTTCGCCGGTCTGATTTACTGCCCGCTCGCTGGGCCCCACGAGGCCCCCCTTCGCCCGCGACGAGGATCGTTTAAGAATCCTCCCGGGCCCAAAGAACGTCCGCGTCTCCGACCTGCGGAGGCGTTCTTTTCTCCAGGAAATCATCTTAATGCAACCCCACGGCGAATTCCGCTCGGCACTTCTATTTTATTCTCGACCGTATACCTGAACGCGCAGAGGCGATCGATTTCAACCTTTAACCTTTGCGATGCAAATTAATCCCGACAAATGGATTGCGATTAAGTACATCATCGTTCAACATTATCATTGCTGCCTGACGTAATGATCGATCATTGTCGCTCGGGGTGCTCTGTAAAGTATAATTTCTTGCAGGGTATTATTATAATTTCGAGAAGTTTATTTTCTCAGTTGTAATTGACGAAATTTGGGGTGTTTGCAAAAATACGCGCAGTCACGAAAGACCAGTCTTCACCTCGACGTAAGGATGAAAGGTGAGCTCCGCATCGAGCCGATCGCCAAGAGTCGACGAGTACCGAAACGATTTAGATAAGATCCCATCGATGACCCCTTCGCCTCTCGTCGGGGTTGATCCTCACTCGATCGAAGGGGCGAGCCGCGTATAACTATAATAAGCCACCGCGCGAGCCCATTAGTTGGATTATTAAATTTCTCGGTCGCGCCGGAGGGGGAGAGAGGTCCCGAGAGCGAGCCAGCAGGTTTCGCGTTTAGGCAGCCATTAGCCTCGAGATTTACGCCGCGCCGTAACTCATCGTACTCATTTGTTCGTCCTGCTCTTTCCTTCTCCCGCGCTCGGCCGAGACCACGGACGAGAGAGAGGAGAGCGGCAGTCCTCGCTCAACCCGTGGTCCACCCTCGGAGCTTCGACAGACTCCATTCACCGTGGCTACGCGATTGGTTGATCCTTCATTCGGTGCGTATCCCCCTGTCACGTTTCCGTTCCCTCGTACCGCGGCGTGTAAACAGTCTGTTTTAACGTGCACCACTCCCCGAGCTTCCCCGAAGAGCACGGTGGCCTGGACGAGCGTGATGCCGACGCGTTATTAATTCAACGCTCCGCACACGCTTCGTTCCTCGCGACGCGATGGAAACGCACTCCGCCTTCAATTATCTGAAAGCTGGAGGAAGATACTGTCGTTATGCAAAACGAAATATGACTCTTTCCTCTCCGTAAATCTTTTTTCACATTTATATAGAGATCCTATTAAACGCTTCTCATTCCACCCTCCCGCTTTCTCTCGCTTAATCTGGAATTTTATGACTCAACTTGTGAAATAATTATGACAGCCGTTTGTCTTAAATATCAAACGTATACGTAATATATAGCATTCAAACATATCTTCAGGGGAAATTTTAACGTGGATCTCTTTTCGTCAGCTGGCAGTCTTCTTTTCATACGATTTTTATCATCGTTATCTCGATCGCGAAGCCCTGAGTAGTTTTGTTCGCCCGTGCCACGAAACACGGCTGTAAATTCTGGCGGGTAATAATTGTCAGCGGTTCGTAATAATTACGGTGACGAGGAGGCCTCGGTTCTGATGCGACTCGCCGATTCCTGATAAGATTTCCGCGGACGAAAGGTGTTGCGCATCTCGATTCACAGACGGACTACTATAGTCGGGTACTATAAAGTTACCAAAAAGACCGCGGTGCAAAATGGAATACTAACGAGCGAACGAGAGTTGGTTATTTTCGGTGATTACCGAATAGTTTGTTACTTTCTCTAATTCGTCATGAACGCGCCATGTCGGCCGATTCATCAAAATCTAAACCGAAGACAGTTAGAGAGCTCTTTGATCCTACCTTCACCATGAAATTCTGGCAGTATTCACGAAATAAAAAAAAAGAAAAGATGAAACATGAAGGAAAAGAGAACTAGAACCTAAATATAGTTATTTTCATCATGTAAAATTTTCACTAATAATGACAACTTCCGGCGATCTTTTGGAACTGCCAGATAAGCGAAGATAAGAGAAGGAAGATGATGGAGTAAGAGAATAACACGACGCACGAACTAAGAGCGAATCTTGTCGACTTTTTCTACCTATCGCGCGCATCGGGATCGACTCGCGATTTCGCGCGTGGTCGAGGGATACTTCACGCACTAACGAGATAATGCGCGGTTGCGGCGAAGGTAGACAGTGTGGTCGATATATCCTTTTCATTCTCGTGCGAAAAAAAGCGTTATTACAAAACGCAAGGGGAACGAGACGATGCGAGCGTAACGTGCGCGCGGTCGATTATATTCCGCAAACCTCAAAAGGAACGAGGGTTACAGTGTACCACCGGGTGAAATACGAATACTTTCCCGAGCAAATGAGATAATACGTGGTTTCTGAAAGGAAAATAACTTCGAGCTAATGATTCTCCTCCTCTCTCTCTCTCTCCTTCTTTCTTTCTTTTTCCCGTGAGATGCGAGTAAACTACTCGCCGTTGCATCCGCCGACTGCGTTTTGGCCCGGCCGAAGGAATTCACGCGAGAAACACTAAATTGAATTCCCAGAAGCGAATCGCCAAGTCGCGAGGTGACGATGTAGCGCGAATAATAACTATGTTTCGCGCTGGTACGCCGGTAATAAGTCATAATTGAAGCTCATTTCGAGAGCCTCGGTGTTGCAAATTGAAATTTATTCATATTGATCTTTTCTTCATCCGGCACGAAGAGCTACGTGAGAGCCGAACGTGGAATATGAATTGATAGAAATACACAAAGACCGAGTTACAAAAAAGGGGAAATAAAAAGGAGCATTTATCTTGTCGGGACTAAAATGTTCCCATGAGAAAATGAGGTACCCAGAGCTAGATTGAACGAAGTCCATAATTTGTAAGATTTGTTTCAGAAACGTAACTCCGTACGTATTAAAATTGAATCTTATAAATTAAATGGAAAGTGAATCTTACAAATTATAGAATCTTATAAATTAAATAGAAAGTAAACACTAACGAAATATAACTAAGTATGCAGCAGTTTTAACTGGGACTTATGAAAAAAATTATGTACTCAATATACTTAAGCTCTAAACGTCCGGAGGGGTGTTACGATCAGCGTCGGCGCTTCTTCTCGTCAGCACGAGCGTCATTATGACGCAAATGATTGGCGATGCGGAATCGTGGACGTTGTGCCTGACGTTTGACAGATGACGAGCGATAAAACGACGCGTTCGTGGGCGCGAACACGGCGCGAGTTCGACGAGTGAGAAAATATCACTGAGGAGCATCAACTTAATGGCCCGCGCTATTATCCTTATTTATTGCCGCGTTGAGTTGCCAGCATTAAGCATAAATAATCTTAGGTAATTGCGGGTGCGCGAGACGTTCGAGCCAATACGTTCGAGATTCTTGACGTGCGATAAAGCGGGACAAACGCTGCACATTTCTTTAGGATCTTCAAAAGTAATCTTCAAACTTAAATTTGAAAAATCTTCCTATTCTTACAGCGACCCCCGCCCTCTCTCTCTCTCTCTCTCTCTCTCTCTCTCTATGTAAAATGTCGTGACAGAGAGTGATTAAAATGCACAGTGTCTTATAATTCTTATTACAGAGAAATAATTTGATCTGTTGCCTGTAATATGTGTGTACATGTCTACGTTAGTGATTGCTGCCAGTAATGATGCTAATTACGCTCGTAATGATCGACAATAATTATTCTTTCTTTTGTTCGTGCCTCACGGCGTACGCTCGTTCGCTCGCGTGATCGATGTGCGTGTCGACGTAGACAGTACTTTTCCTGTGATAATAAGCACAATTTGTCGAAGGGACTTTAAGATACTTGTGTAACTTTGAAAGATTCAAGAATAGCGATTAACATCACAGTAGAGCAACTATGCTATTTTAGTCATTGCTATAAATAAAGTAAGAATTTCCTAAGTTAAAATTTCAAGTCTATACACGGAAGAAACGATAAAGTTGCCACAACCACAATAATAATAATATTTGGTACAGCCACGTCCTGTGGTTGTCACATTCACATTGATGTGAAGGCAACTATATGCATTTGGTA
>NJRP01000089.1:131960-147456 GCA_003063835.1 Aphaenogaster floridana | reverse complement strand
ATGTTGAGACAAACATATATAGATGCACTACACAAAACAATGTGAATGTGACAACCACAGGACGTGGCTGCACCAAATATTACTATTATTGTGGTTGTGGCAACCTTATCGTTTTTTCCGTGTAGAATTTTTTATACGTCCTGAAAATTGTTGTAATGGCAGTAGCTACATCGTTGATATCTCAAAGCGTTCTCGAGTCAATCGTGACACGCTCGAAGAATCTTCGGAAAATTGCAAAGGAACATTTATCATGTCATTCGTGTACGGGCATCCCGTGAATTTCCCTAGTGTCTGTTTCGTTCTCGTCATACAATTTCTGACGTATCTCGCAATATACCTATTTCAGCATAATCCAGATCAAACCAGTCTAAGCCGCTGTAAATCGGGCCGAATGATCAGGCCGGAGATGTGCTCGCTCGCGCCGAAGTACTTTTCAACGGTTACTTAAACAGCGGCGATAAAGCCCGGGTCGGCCGTCGTTACTCAACGCGGCGCCATTAATTCGATAATTTATAAACTCAACGTGCATTGCGAAAGGCGCCATTACCGCTGTGACGTAAGATATCATTACCGGCGGTTTATCTGGTCCAAAACGAACGGACGCCGAAATTTCGCCATGGCCCGGGTCCCAACGATGAAGACCAACCGGCCGTCAACCGGCGTAAGAAAATGATGATGAAGCGGAGATTCAGGAGGAGGAGGGGGAGGAGGAGGAGGATAAGGAATGGAGGAGGAAGGGGCGGGGTGGAACAGACCCCGACGGGATGGAGGGAGAGAGTGGACGTTTTTTACACCGACGAATGTCGGGACCCCGGTTGGGACCGATGATTTGTATGTACGTCGTGGATTGTTTATGGCGGTCTAAGCAATTGTTTAACTTAATTGCACGCTGTTACGTCGGCACGGTTAGTTTCCCCGTATAGCAGAACGCGCGTGTATAACTAGCGAACGAGCGGTGCGAGCGAGCGAGCTAGCGATCGGGCGAACGGGCCGGGAGGATAGAGTTATTACCTGTCCGGGACTTTTAGAGCCCCCTCTCGACACGCCCTTCCAGTGTAGCGGTTATTAGTAATGCGGACTATTAGGATTTTTCATGCGGCGCGCGAGAGAGCACCACCTCGCTTGAGCAATCGCGGGAATGTTGCGCGATACACCGCCAATACAGCGTATTGGCTCCGCACGGCTAATTGCGTTGTCGATTCGAGGCATTCGCGGCTCGCCGGAACCGCTCCAACGAGCCATTAAAAATAATGATATATAAGCGATACTTCTCTAATCTTAACAAAAGTGCTGCGCGAAAGTAAGAGCCTAACTACTTCACTTAACGTTACCGAGCAGAATTTTATGGATTACGTTAGATTTTATGCATTAAGAAAAAAAATGGTTGAAATAACAATAAATATGCAAAATACAGCAGAGTGAACACAGATTTATAGTCATCATATTTATTTTATTATTATTATTACCATCGGTATAGTAAAACATGCTAAGAATATAGTTACTTGTAATATTTGCCAATATTTGCCAAATATTCCAATTGTATTGACTATATATAAAATAGTTAATTTCTTTTACCATTCTATATATTCTATCTTACTATACTTTTTACTTCAAATAATTATAATTATTGGTATTTTACATGGGTCACTTATACTATGCCTATATCGTAATTGTCACCAACATGGTGACACTTACTATAAAAATGATATTCCTAACTAATAATCGATGGGCGCATTCAGCAGAACAAACCGCTTAGTAGCACTTGAACGTGATTGGCTCTTACTTTTAGAACCAACAAATCAACGTCGAGATTCAGCGGAAAATTTAGTAATGTTGCCCAACTGTTGAGTCTGCTGAATGCGGCCATTTACTATGTCATTATAGTTCCAAATACATTTTTCTCTCAGTGTGGGGTTCATTATGTGTATGAATAAATAAAAAATTGTGTACATTACGTTATGCATTTATGTGCACCGAATTTTTATACTTATACCACGGCGGAGAGTGGTCGAAGTATCACGTTTTGCATATTTATTCCTCCTTTTCGCCCCGACAGGACGTAAATTCGGCGCTGTTGCTTTTGAGAGGACAAGAAGGCAGTCCCCTCGAAGGAGCACAAAAGCACCGGGCGAGATGCCCTTTATCGCGGAATTTTCTGCCCAATAAAGTGCGTCGGGCGTGGTAACGCATGGTAACCGACGTCGGTACGGCGCGTTTGGGGAATCGTTTTTTCACGATTGAGAATGCTTCTATGGGCTTTATGACGTGGCACCGTCTCGCCGTTTCCACGGCGTTTTCATTCGGCACCCGCGACGACAATACGAGACTCGATCGCGTTGCAGCGCCGGTCATTCCTCATCCCGCCTGTGTATCTCGGGCGAGCCATTTGTCCCCGTAACTCCTCGTGCTAATCCAAACGTGATCTTTACGAGCGAGCGCACCCCAACGGCATGCCAAAATCTCCCAGCGCGCGCGTACAAGCGGAATGACTTCCTTAACGCTGAAAAGCGCGACGATTGACCTGGTTAAATTGCCGTATATGTTGGCATGAAACTCGAGATTTTCCTCCGCATACTATCTTAGATAGATTACACAGTAAACTAGATGTAAAATGTATCAAATGTCCCCGTGCGACATGGCAGATAATTTTATATTCCCCTTTTTCCGCTACCATAAAGAAGGAATATGCGTTAAACATCTGTCTTATCTCCTGGCACTCTTTCATAGTAACGTAAAAAAGAAATTCAAAGTTTTTTATCATGCAAAAGAAAGTATTATAATTACGCAATTGTGACAATAATTCTAAGAACGCTATGGATTCCGTTACAACGTTTCGCTCGTAATTGCGCTTTCTTCATCTCGGCCGTCCTCCTCTTCGTCTCGTCGGCAGGACGATTCTTCCAAATGAATTGCTCCGATGTGACGTCTCAATCACACGACGTCGCTGCGAGCCGGACGAATATTAGATGCTCATGAGAAGTCCATAGAAAATTTGTTTGCATTCATCCACCGCGCGTCCAACGCCGGCAGGTGATATCTCGAAATCCCTCATTCCGTGATCGCCGCCAAAAAGCTAGGGGGAAACGAAGGATCGTTCTTCGAGAGGGGGTCAACCTGCAAATTTCCACGCGGTCGATCTCATTGTTCCGCGACTTCGTAGCGGACGGAGAAAGAAGGAGGAGTGTCCCCGCGAACCTTTGTCGCTCGAGTGTGGATTTCAGGTCGCCCATTGTCGAATCTCGAGTGCCTTCTTTATGACGAGCGAGATGAGAAGAACTCGTGCTGCCGAGATGGTGCCCGACCGGTCCATTGTCGGAGTCAATCTTTGCCTCGTTAGGCGCTTATTTTCGCGCTTATTTACACCCCCTCGACAATGCCGGCGCAGCCGGGGCGCCCGTGTGAGACCGACGGACCCCGCGCGTGGTACCCAGGGCACATATGTACGTCAAAGGAGCTCGCGATTTGTTTGCCTTTCTTCCCGGAGGATGTCATCGTTTTTGTAAAAGGACCAGTTTCATGATGTGATGCTGCGCAGATGGAAGAAGGAAATTATGGATGGATGACTTCTTCGAATGTCTTCTGTTATCGATGAACCGAACAGAAATGGTCATTGCGATATCATCGGGGGCTTTCTCCTTTTTTGACAATAATTATCTTCTTCGTGCATCTTCTAAAAAGTCCGATGCTATTGATTATTTCGATGTTAGAAATCAGGATCGAAATGTCGACATTTCATTTTTACACCACCGAACGAACTTTCACATAAGCAGCTTAACAAGTCTCCATCGAGCTGATTCATTGTTCGAAGAAACGTAGATTCTCGGGACGATTTTAAGGAATTTGAAGACCTAAAATTCGGAGTCTTATAATACGAAAGGGAAAGTTGAAAAAACGTGTATTTACATTTTCGGACAGTCGCTGATTCGATACGCATATGTTTAAAAAGCACATTATTATCATCATCCCAATAAGCTACTTTTGTTGTGAGCTAAACTTATCAATCAAGTCAGGTAAAACTTCAAGTCAGGTAGACTACAATAGAATGACTGCTGTCACAAATGAATGATCTTATTAGAATTGTCGTCTAGGCAAAAGTCATCTTTCCATTCAAATTTTCGAGTAAATCTGTTCACGCTGCAATTTCTTTTATTAGAAAGTTCGTTTTCTTTTAGAAATCGTTTTTCCTATTTCGAAAGTGTGAAGTGTAACGGAAGAATGACGGGAAAACCTCAAATCGCCGTTATTTTTAGACACAATAGAAAAAAGCATTCAAGTGATCCAAGTGGAACAAATTGCAAACATTTGTACAATAATTTTAACCCTTTGCCTGAATGTGGGTCGTTAGTGTCCGAGCCCAAATAAAGAAACTCACATCTTTCCTTCGTTAGTGTTCAAAATTCATTAAAAATAAAATATTTAATAAATAATTTTTATCAAAATGACTATGAAATCATTAACTACAATGTAGACAGATGTTCCATGAATTTTTAAAAATACTTTAAAGTGAGGAAAATAGCGTCGGACGCAAAAGACCCACGTACTTAATGGAAAGGTGTCGAAAAAACGTATTCAGTCGGAGAGTTAATATACTTTAAGATTTTCTACCAATATCGATTATTATTAGTAATACTTAATTTAAGAAAGCTTAATTTTTTAAATGATAAAATATAAAAGAGACAGCTCAAAACCAGAGTCAATGAACATGTTAACAATGTAAAGTTGGAGGCATCGAGATACTCAGTAATAACAAATCACATGCTCAATTCGAATCACTCTTTTAACTGGAAAGGAATCAAAATCCTAGACTCTGAATCTAATTATCAAAAAAGATTCATCTCTGAGATGTTACATATAAAACGACAGTTAAATGGCATAAATTCACATAAAGACACTGAGTTTCTGGATGATTCCTATATTTGTTTACTTGACATGCGATCTAATAATATTACCTAAAGATATGCTGTTCTTTTGTCTTTAACGATTATTATCGACACATTTGCCTGTTGTCCGCGCTATAGACAAGATGTATTGTGTATCTATAACCGATTCATACGCGTGTTCTTTCCACATTTCTATGTAAGTTTTAATTTTCTAACATTTTCCGTGTATTCAATTGTTTCACATCGCATACAACCTCGTTTAGAATTTTTAATACCGTATTCAAGCGTGAATTTCTTTAGTTTTAAACATTAACTATTCACCGATTGTTATTCAAGGATTATGGACACCACACTTTCGCACAATTTGACGTTTCGTTCACGAGTTCACCTAGTTTCATTTGACAAGAAACTGAAGTAATGACCATCTAATGCGTATCGTTGACTTTATTATTTTTAAATTTTATTTTATGACTTACACGTAATTTTGACCAACAATGTGACTCACTCTTTATGTTATCGCTCTTACTTTATATATCGATGTAATTTCTTATTTATAATTTTTACATGTGTAATGCAAATTTGGCTGAGGATGACTAACAATCCCTTGTAAGTAAGTCGAAACGTACCAAATTGATTTTAATTTTTAGAATAAATTATTTTATAATTTCACCTAAATTTAATGCTCGTCGTGACCTACCTTAGATTATAATTGTTTTGTATAAAATATAAAATTTAACACAATTGCAAATCTTCTCTTTATTCTAAAGAATATTATTAACTTTTTTGTTATCAAATGTTCGGCAATCAAGACATTCATACACGGAACGATTGTACTAAAGTATCTAAAGCTAGATCTAAAAATAATTATGTTGGACCCAGAATAATTATGTAGGATGATCTCAAACATGTTGCAAAAAGTTTGGATATTCTAGCAATCAGCTTGAACTTTCAGTATAATTATTTAGATAGTCCAACATAATTATTTTTACATCTATATCTAGCTAAATTTTTAGATACTTCAACAAAATCGTTCTTTCTCCGTGTACGACAAAGCCTTATCTCAGCTATGTATTATCGCATAGGGTTAAAAATGAATGACTTGAGAATCTAATTACGAGATCGAGTGAAAATCGATGGCCCCGGGTCGATAGTCATCAGCGATCACTTTACGATCGAGCGTAAAATTCTAAACTATAACTATCCCACGCATTATCGCCGGATAGTCGATAATCTCCGCAATAAATAAATCGCTCCAACGCCATCGTTTTTTCATATCGCTTCACTTCGCCATCTCGTCGTAAAAGTACCCATTTACGGTACTCGATCCGCGATCGTTATTCAAATCGAGGGCGAGGAGATCGTCTCGTTCGCGCGCTTAAACGGTCCGGCGCGTCAGGCGTGCGTCAAGCTTATCTGGCAAGGTGGCCGGTTTACGAGCTTCCTTTCTGAGGGAGGCGGCCTGCAGTGTAACCAGGTGGTTGGTACTCAGCCGGACCCCGTCAGCAACCCTAAATCGCTTTCCTCTTTCTTACCTTTTTTATTTCTCTCTTTCGACGAGCGAATTTTTGTCCGGCCGTCTCCGTCGCGCGTCGCCGAATTTACGGCGCGGCGACCCCGGCATATCGACACCGGCGATCTGCACGGTCGCGAGTCGCAGTTGCAATTTCCACGAAGTTGCCCTCTTGTCTGGAAATTTGATGGCGTCGTCGCGGCACATCGGGACCGAGTTCGGCTAAACTACCGACTCGGTAATGAACGTAAAGCATCGTCCTACGTAAAAACGGACGTTAGCCAGCGGGATGAATAAGACGATAAAATTGTGACAGAGCACCATATGCTATAAATAATCGAGCCAAATGCGCTCTGAAACTTATCTGTTAACTTATCTCGCCGTACAATCCTTTAATTTTCAATAAATTACAATTCAGTAACTTTGTATCTGTTAATAACACCTCTCTATATTCCGACACACGACGGCCCAGCTTTCTCGTCGCGAAAATTCTCGTTTCTTTTGTTCATGGTTCGGGGAACAGGTTCTCGCGCGACTTGGACGATTCCCCCCCTTGCAGCTGCGCATTGTAAATTAATGCGAAGCGCAGTGCGGTTAGCACGGTAGATTGGACTTTCTCGCGTAATCGGGCGGCCCTCGCGCATCGATTTATACCGGTTAATTCCCGAAAAGCGCCGTTACGATTATCCCGAACGGGCGATCTTGATTTATTAATGAGGCGAAAATAATTAAGAGCCGCCGGCATTATCGTGAGCGAGGCGCTTTCGGTCGGCGCGCGATTAATTTCGAGGGATCGTAGAATTAAGGTCGGACCCGGGCCCGACCCGAGTCGCAACAGTAGTATTTAAGGAACCTGTTCGGAGAGAGAGATATGTATATATATATGTGTGTGTGTAGAGAGAGAAAAACGGCAACGAGAGACGCGGGCAAGATGGAAGGAGGAGACTTTCGGGGCCCGAGAGAGGTGGGGCGGCAACCTGGCAGCGGGATGAACGTGCTAATATACGTACGGACCATAAACAATCATCATAAATATTTCGGTCGACACATTAGCCGGCTCGTCTGCCAACACTGGAGCCCACCTTTTGCAATCCCATGCGTCTTTAATCACGCGGAGAAAGGAAGGAGAAGACGCGACCCGGCACCCGCCCGTCTGGTGAACCCGGGGGGGTTCCGGAATGCCTCGTTTCGTCTAATTAAGATAATAACGTCGGGCCCATTCATTTAAATTCTCGCGAAATCGCGCGATTCCACGCAACCGTCTCGCGTTCTCCAGCGATTTCCTACATTTTGCGGGTGTCAGGATAATTTTCAAGACGCGCGATTTAAATAATATATCAATATTAATATCTTCCAAAAGTTCTCTCTCGAAAACGTGCCACTAAAATTTGATACATAATTTATGAAGCCCGTATATTATCGGCGGATAGGCGATAGCGACTCGAAATCTCGATAACATTGGGGCGCGTTCGGGTTTTTCCGATACCAAAAATTTTTCTCGCGCTCCGCCGAGAGATAGGGGCAATATCGACCGGCCCATCCTCCGTCTCTGTCTCTCTTGACGGGCGCCGTTTGAATTATTATCGCCATTAGGCGTTGTTATTTTTTCGAAGGAGCTCGTCGAGTTTCGTTGGCAGCGACGGGGATTACGGCTCACGAGAGGCGATCGATGCGCCCACGAAGAGGCGAGGCGCTAATGATATTGAAATGGATGCGAGTTATGTGCCGGCCATTTCGGTTCTCCCCTTCGGGGGTCCCCCTCCGCGTCCTGGGCACTCTCCTCAGCCTCCTTCTAACCCCGACGCCTCTCCTGCATCCCCTTCCGTCCTCTCACACCTCGGCCGGTCCCCGATCCAGCCCCGTTCTCTCTCTCTTCGCAGGTCCCTGGGGTTAGGTTACCTTGTTAGTTCTGGCTGCCTCCATTGCCCGTGTGCCCTCTGGCCAGGCCGTGGAATTGCTTTCTATTGTAAATAACGGTTCAAAATATATACCAGCACCCACGAAATTGATTTCTCGTATCAGCCGGCGCGGAAGTAATCGCCCCCGCGATCTCGTCCTGCGACGATTTCCGCTGGGACCAATCGTGGGCGCAGGCCCCGGAAAATTCCGCTCGATGAATCTCAAGTATCGCAGACAGTCTAAGATTCTGAAGCAGACGCGTACCGCGTTCTTTAAGGGGTAACACTACTCTAGAAGCAGAAAAAAAGGCCTAACTTTGACAATTTATTTTGGGAGTATGGAAAAAGGAATATGATTTCTTTTCAGAGGGTTTATTTAACATATTGAAGTACGAAAAAAAATTTTTTTATTATCATTTTCATACAAAATGGCGGCGACAGAGCCCATCTTCAAAATCGTCTTTTTTTAAAACGCCTAAACGGGCGGACAGATTTCTGGAAAACTATAAGACCTGGAACAAAAAACCAAAGAAATTTATAATCTATATACTATTGGCTTTGGAACTACGTAGGGGTTTTTTAAAATCAAATTTTGTAGAAATGGCACACTTTTGAAGAAAAAAATCGATTTTTTAGCCAAAAAATAAGCAGTAAATTGTTTATAAAAAAAAAGTTTTTATTCAATCGAAAAACGGCTACGTAGTTCCAAAGCCAATAGTATATAAATTATAAATTTTTTTGGTTTTTTGTTCCAGGTCTTATAGTTTTCCAGAAATTTGTCCGCCCGTTTAGGCGTTTTAAAAAAAGACGATTTTGAAGATGGGCTCTGTCGCCGCCATTTTGTATGAAAATAATAATAAAAAAATTTTTTTTCGTACTTTAATATGTGTTAAATAAACCCTCTGAAAAGAAATCATATTCCTTTTTCCATACTCCCAAAATAAATTGTCAAAGTTAGGCCTTTTTTTTTGCTTCTAGAGTAGTGTTACCCCTTAAAACGCAGAGAGACACGTGGATTTACAAGTTATCGCGGAAGACGGTTAGGCAGACTAAATGTCTAATTGTTAATAGGAAATAATTAAATTTACATCAATCCGGTTATATAAATTTGTCATGCAAAAAGGCGCCTAGGAATGTCAAGCACGATAAAAAGCTTTTTCTTTATTTAATCCGTGCGAAGTTGGCTTTCACCGACTCTCACCACGCACACGCGCGCATAATTGCCAAACGTATTAAATTAAACTCGCATAATCGTTAGACTTCGCGACTTCTACGCGCGAAACAGCCACGCGTGGTTTCTATCTCTAGCGTCCGATCGTTTAATTCTCCTTCAATTCCGCGGCTCGTCCTCAAAGAGCAATCGCGTTGGAATCGTTATCGCGGATCTCGCATCGGCGCGAAGTGGGAAAGTTGGATTTCTCTGCGGTCTTTTTGACCCACGCGTAATGTCAAACAACGTGTCTGACTCGCTTGATGCAACGCATTCCCGATTACGATCAGCTGCGGTTTAATAATTTCTGATTAAATACCCATCATCGTGCTAAATTAATCCGCTCCCGCGAAATACGTTGAACGCGCGTGTGAACACTCGATTTTTCTGAATCCTTGTATCTTAAGTTTATAATATCTGGGATTTATAATATTCATTTGCTTTAAGAACGTAAATGTAGTCGTGATTTTTGATAATAGCCGTTAAATGCCAATCGACCTGTATTATTGATTAACTATTTATAAGATGTTCTAAACTTTACATCTATATCTATGATAACATTCTTTGATCAATTTAGAATGGATTTTTTTTTAAGCTGGGCGAGTAATTTTACGCTAATTAATATAATGCAATAAAATATTATTTCTATCTTCGTTAATAATGAGATAATAATTACTAGTTAAATGAACTCTGCACACTGAAAAAAAATGCTGTTGCTTCAATTAAACGTCTACGTCACGGGCTGCCACAAACATAAATAGTTGATTCAATTGTATTATGATTGGACCAAATATTTACAGTATTAAAAGAATAATCTAGATATTTGGTTCAATCATAATACAATTGAATGAACTATTTATATTTGTGGCAGCCCGTGACGTAGACGTTTAATTGAAGCAACAGCATTTTTTTTTCTGTGCAGAGGATAATCAGATTTAGATTTTGAAACAATTTAGGTTTGTATCTATATAACAAAAATGCAAGTCTAATACCTTTGTATAATATAAAACATATTCCACCGATACATAATGCTAATATCCGCGTATTATCCGACATCCGGTGCTGCGAGCTCCTAAACGCCTGCAGATAATTCCGCGCATCATCGATGCAACCAATTTAGCACGTGTAGAATATTCCGCCTATCAATGCAAATGGATCAAACCCTTATCGCAAAATCGCATCTCTCCGCGGGTCTCTCGGGTTTGCGCGTGCGGAAGAAAACAGGAAGCCGGAGTCACGCACACAAGTCGCGCGAGCGCGTTATGAATACTCAGCTACGCGGGGTGCGTATTTCAAAAGTTCGTGGCTCATTAAAGTAGCGACGGTAACGGGGTGTATCCTTTTCAAAGAGGAGAGCTGTGTAGAAGGATTAAGCCTGGAAGACTCCGGCGCGGTCAAATTTGTAGCCACTAAAACCGCCGGTTTTATGGGACGAAATTTACAGCGTTTTCACGCCAGAGTAACAAAGTAACCGTCGTCATCTTCGTCTTCGTCTTCGTCATCGTCATCATCGTCGCCGACGTCGTCGTTGTCGAAACGCGTACTCACGGCATCCGGCCCACGAGCGGGCCACGACGATTTGATTTAGCGATCTTTTATTACCGCCGATATTGATCACCATGACCGTCGCCCCGAACGCGGGCCTTTTGTCGACGTGTCCGTTGCGAATTCCCCTTTGTGATACTCTCTCGCAAAATCGCTGCCGCAAAATGCGTCCGGGCACGACGCTTCTGCTCAAATTTGTGCGTTCATAAATCTTGGAGCGCGAATGTCGACAAAGTGAAAAGGCGGTGGTTAAACTTGAGACTTATTATTAATGCGAAACGTGCTAAATTTAAGTATTTTACGAAGATTGCACGTATTTTATGGATCTGCGTGCGTATACATTTAATTATATCGAGATTGTCCTTTTTTGGAAATCTGTTAATCTAAATAAATAAGCTATAAACAATCCGTGTGCCACTTTTTTTAAATTAAAGACTTAAAATAAACAGTTAATGCAAAGAGGAAGGAAACATTTCAGCAAACGTCATGTATCTCATAATAATATTCATTTACTTGGTAAAATTTGGGACAATGTAAGCCAGCGAATTAAGATAATTGCGGGACAGTAATAATAATTCAGCAACGCGTCTCGTGGCCGGACGCGTTTTTGCGTTGCAGCCATACGGGGCGTTATCATTTCGCAATTACTCGTTATTAATGTCGGCCATTTCGCGGCGGCAGTACAAGTTATTAAATCGCGTTATTCGATGAATTACATCATGAATCAAGGAGCTGGGCGGGCGGACGGAAAAAGTCGAGCGAGAAATTGTTTTGTGGAAAACGGCGGCGAATCGTAGCACGCGAACGAAATTCGCGTCATTATAAGGGCATTAGCTGCATTACGTTTACGTGCTCGCCTTCCTTCCTCGGACCTTCCTGCCCATGATTTACGCAGGGGACGAATGTCACTGATAAAGCGCCATAAAATAATATAACCCATGTTAAAGTCAAGATAGAATAGAATCAACTCCATAATTCTTTACTTGGCTTCGTAATGAATATAAAAGAGACGGTCGCACATAAAACTGAAATTAAAATTAAATTAAATTAAAACTCCTGCCAAGCGTAAAACGCGACGCGACGCGATGTGACGTGAAATGCAAACGCTGACCTCAGCGTGCAGTAATTGAGCGTTAAAATTTGCGCACGAAGCGCAGCGCGTTTCGCGTTGAAATTTCCGGCCGATTTTTTTGTCCCTGAAACAAGTGCGCACGCACCGTTCGTATCCGGACTGAAACAATTGTTCGGCGGAGGCATGGGAGGCATGCAATTGCGACCGATGACGGCCGCCGATAACGGGTAATCTGCACACGTGAGGTCACGTGGACTAGGTCCATTAAACGTCCCGCAAAGCGCATTATCTGTGCGCCCGCGCGCCGCTAATGTCAGGCAGATTAAGACGAAAGGGGAGTAAAAAGAAACGGACGTTGTGCCGGCGCTAATAAAGCCTGCGGCTCACGCAAGAGTAAAATTTCTCGCGAGGGAAATATGTATCGTCCCACGGAATCAGGATAACAAGACTATGTCGGATTAATTAAAAGTACATTTATGCGGGAGTGATATTTTCGACAGTATAGAAAATTAAAAAGCGTTTCATTAAAATGTAACGGTATAAAACTCAAATAATAATTCACTAAAAGATATGATTACGCTTCTTCTTCTTCTTCTTCTCCTCTTCTTCTTTTCCTCCTTCTTCTTCTTTTCCTCCTTCTTCTTCGAAGAGAGAATTGCGCGTCGATACATAGTTGAAATTTGTGGCCAATGAATTTACACGTGTGAGTTAACATAACATCGGGATGCGCCGCGTTGCTGCGTGTCGAAACGAGCAATTTGAATACGTATTAATTAAATTTCCGGCGGTTAGGAGGTGGTACATGCGCCCGTTGAAAATTCGCGAATCACAGATCGTATCAGCGGATACGGCTCGATATTCAAATTCAACCGGTGTCGTGTTAGGAAGACATAATAATCCGTCCAAAGGCGGATCGGCCGAACGGTTTCCAGGATGGCTCGGTCGAGGAGTTCCAGGAGCGTACAATTTTCATCGTTGCCTTCTCTCTGTCTTTCCCATGATCCTCTTCTCTCTCACCATCTTTCTCTTTCTCTCTCTCTCTCTCTCTCTCTCTCTCTTTCTGTCTTCTTCTCTTTCTCTTTTTCCTTCGAAATCCCCGTGGCGCGATCATTCGTCATGCTTAAGTATACTAATGCAAGCGTAACGTATTAATAAACCGGGCCCGCTCGACCGCAGCCATAAATTCCTGCGAGGCGCGGGGCCCAGCATCGTGCATACTCCGCGTATGTGCGAGTGTATATATCCACATACTTATGCTAATGACAGTCGAGGAAGAGAAAGGTGTAAGCCTTTTTCCCACCTGCTGCCCTCCTACGGCGTCCAGAATGTATAGGGCAGTCCCTCCTCTCTTTCTGTGGTCACCGGACAACGGCTCATTTCTTTTCCCCAACTTGCGAAACGACCTTTACCTTTCGACACAATCCGCACGGATATCTTAATTAACACGTAAACACGCGATGGACATTCTTGGACACGATTATCCGTTAATAATGTTAGGTATTTGACTGGATATTCAACTTTTGTTCGATGAAACGAAGGCCGTGATGGATGGTTTTTAACCCTTTCATGATAATAGTGTTGACCGTGTTGACGTTACTGCTGTACGAGACTGAAAGCTGCGGGACATACACTAATTTGGCGAACAAAGTTCATGCCGAATTAGTGCTGAATTTTCTTTGCTACAGCATGAAAAATTTGTCGTCTTTGTAAATTACTTAAAAGTATAATTTCCGCAGTTTAGAGACAAAATGGAATTTATCAAAACAATATTGTTAATAACAAATTCTATTTTTGAGTGACGTTATCGGCAATAGTACCCGCAGGTCTTTTCGCGAATGATGATTAAAGTTAGCGTTAGGAGTAATAAAAGTTAATCTTGTTATGGGTTGTTTAACTTGTAACTGACCTAAGAGTCGAAGGTAGAGATCTTACAATTAGTCATAGATACGGGAGGTATCCGCCGAACCAACGAGAGAAACGTTAACGGTTTTTAGTAATATAAGTGTCTTGAAATATGTAGGTGTTCATCAATTAAATTTTGAAAGTATATACAGTCGAGAAATCCCACCTCTCATTTAACTTTCAGCGGACTCTGCTTTAACAGAATTTTAATCCGACGGTTCTTTATACGGTTGCTTGTAATCTCCAATATTAGGACGTGTCTAAATGTCAAGTCGTTGATTTCTCAGTTTCTTATGCCCGAGCCTTGACGTTTATTCATGTAAAAATCATCACGATGTGTTATTTCGATTAAACCGTTAGCGCTGAATCGTTCGAGTTTAGCGTTCGAGTGTGGGACGAGAGTACCACGCGCCTTCGTACTTCAATATTCGCCGTCGTCCGTTTCCATTCTGGGCGATTATTCTAGCCTCGAAATCAATAAAGTACGCGAAGTGGCACGGCGGAATTCGCCGTACAGCACTGAACGCCGTTCGCTTACCGGGGCCCGCGTACAGAAGTGATAATTTCGTGATTGAATATATCGAAGGGGCCCCATGCTGGGTCGAACCCGTCCGAGGCGTCCGGGCCCCATAAGCGCGAGCAGAGCTCGTACACGCATATAACCGAGGCGCGGTCCGGGTCCGGCGGTGGTAAGGCATACATACATTATAACGCCATTAAAATACCCCGAGCGAAACCCCGTGCGACTTGAACCCTTATTTTACGTCCCATGGCCCCGGCGTCGTGCTGCACGTCATTAAACGTTGCGAGGATGTTTCGTCGATTTCTTTTCACAGTCGCGATCGGCTTTCGACGGAATCCCGTGGACTGGAAAGTTTTGTGCGCGGACCAAACGACGACATTCTGCGAGAAATTGCCAGAAATAGAGTACTAGAAAATCGTTACCTTTATCACACTAAACGATCTTGTTATGTCTTTAAATAGTAGAGGAGAAGGTGGTAATATGGAACCCGCAGATTTTATGGAACCCAATATCTTAATACGATTTAGTTGCACTCTATGAGTGACAACCAGGGTTGGGCACGTATTATACGTGAGCATTATACATTTTATTGTACATGGTATTATACATGGTATTATAAAGTATTATACAGTAATAAACATAACCATGTATAAAGTATTATACATGGTATAATACCATGCGTTACACATGGTATTATACATGGTATTATACAGTATAAAACATCACTTAGCCCAACCCTGGTGACAACTGAAACTTATACATTAGGTTGCCCTTTGAGCCGTCAGAGCGTTACAGTCATTAGTTTTGCTTGGCGACGGAATAATTAAAATAGTCGATTTCCGAACGTTTGCAAGGTATGTAAAACTTCGTTTATTTCTAAGTATTCACGAATAAAAGACAACATTCAAAGTCAGACACGTTATGTATATAGTATAACCTGACTTTTCCGCGTATTT
>NJRP01000089.1:90342-124023 GCA_003063835.1 Aphaenogaster floridana | reverse complement strand
AAACTGTGTAGTTTTGATGTGTTTCTGCTACAATGCGACGAAAAAATAAGGAGCTCGATGTTGAAATAAGAGCACAGGTGTGTCTTTTAAGGAATTTGAAGTGGTCCTTGCGAAAAATTGCCAAAAAACTAAAGATTTCAAAACTGTTTTTACTACCTGTTCTCAGACTTCTGACAAGCAGTGTATTACATCATGAAAACGAATCAGTTTAAGTAGTTTCTAATTTCCAGTATAGTGGCTATTTTTTCATTGCCTTAAGAATGAGTTATACTTGATATCGTATCCATCCAAATATCACAATGTAAACTCCAAATGTAATATACGTAAACGTATGTTTAATCTGTGAGTAAACGAGTAAAATATTACAATTTAATATATATAATATATATAATATATTCCTTATCTATATATGTTATATTTAATATATATGTTACATTTAATATATAATGATTCGAAAGGCAAATCGAAGGCAAATTAAATGTTAAATGCTGGCAAAACGTTTTTATTTATCCTGGCGCATAAGTCATTCAGCGGATAATGTGCAATCACAAAAGAAATCATGACAAAAACTTGAAGGCAGAGGGTTAACGGGAAACTAACTTCTAATGCTACCATAAGCCCAGCGTTCGTTGAAGACTCATGTTTAAAATCCCGAAGGGAATTACTTATTATTCCCAAGATAAAACGCAGCCATCGATTGTGCTCTTTGTCGCGTTGGCGAGATTAATAGTTGCGAGTTATAATAATGCAAAAAGATTGATGTATTTTGAAATTAATTTATTAACGTCAAGCCGTGAAAAAATTTATGCAAAATCGATTGAGATTAAGCGGCTATGGTTATGAAAAAAGTCTCTTTGATAATTACATAAATACCTTAAAAAGTTTGTAAATTCTATAGTATTGAAAAATATTTGCGTATCTTTATATGGATGTAACAGAATAGGGGCATTATGCGGTAATATGAAAATCGCATTAAAATGAAAATTTCGCAGAGAATAAATTTTTCGCAGGTGACGAATTTGAGCACCCGCGGGCCTGAACGCGCGCCGAAAAATATCGCGTACGCGATTTAACGCGGACAAATAATATTGTAAGGCCTTGCTAACACCACGGAATATTACCATAAGACACACGTCCGGCCAACTTCCACGGGTCTTACAAACGTAATGTCCAGGGTCCGATATTTATGCATTTATGTATTCACGCGTGTGCTGCAACGGTGCCCCCGCTGAGTATTGGTATTTATATGTTTTATAGTGTCCACAGAGAAAGAGAGAAAGAGAAAGAGAGAGAGAATTTGTGATACATATATATATATATATACACACGGCCGGGGCCTTGTGCTCGCAACTGCCCGCGAGGCGAGAGCCTTCTGGCTCACAATTAAGCCGCCATTATGCGCCATAATCAATGCGTATAAAAACTTATTACTTGAGATTTATGAAATCCACCTGGCATTAACAAGGGTGATTTTTACAAGCGACCTTACTGGATTCCGGGCAACGAATCTTCTCCCGTTCCCTCATCCACGATTCGCGCGTAGATCTTTCTTTCGAGAAACCACCCTCGCGAAGAAAAGACCTCCAGTTGAGTGCATCATGCGCATCGTATCATGGTTTACTCACATGGTTTACTTTGCGAAGGCGTAATTGCATGATTTAAGAGCGACGTTCTGTTGGTTCGAGTTTCTTGCTTGCCAGTTAGTAGATTAATCACGCGAAGTTAATCCTTGCCTTTATCCACACAATCTTGCGAAAAAGAGAATTACGACTCTCACGCGCGTTCGTCGAAATATCGTGCAATAACTTAATTATATAGTTTCTTAAAGTGCGCGCGTTTTAAGATTGTTGAAATTCATTTTCGCTTTTCTTACTTTCACTCACCTGATCCCTTCAGAAAACTGACAGATCTTATTAAGGAATAATTACTTTTTAAGGAATAACCGAATTCATAAAATATCCGCAAGGTGAAAGGGTTAACGACAGTATTGGAATAAATATGTAATATAATATATACAAAATTTAATCTCAAGAGAGAGTTACAAGCATGTCTCTCTTTTTTTTAGATTTCGCAATATCCAAGAAATGAGTGTCAAGGAGTTTCGCGGGACGTGTAATAGAGATGTTAATTATCCAACTAAGCAGTTTTCTACTACTAACAAATATTTGATCGTCTAATTTCCTCTCTCGCATTTTGCTCTGATAGACGAAGAGTGCATACCCGATTTGGCACATCAATCATCGTTCATAAACTCTCGGGATACCGTTAACTCCTCGTTTCTACTTTGTTGGACTTCATTAGGAAGGTTAATTCAGTTTGATGTGTGTGACCTTTTGTCGCGATGCATATTAGGCCCCTCAAGCATACCGACGCGAGAAAAATTAAATGTCGAATTATTTCGTTTCGAAAAATGATTAGTCGCCCAGCCGGCAAATGCCGAATGCGGTATTGCCATGCTTATTAATTTTTAAAGTCAAAGATGATTAATGTGCTACGCGGCTGGACCGTTTTCCTCACGTATTTACGATGTTTTGGGGATTATGTCACGCGTTTGTAATCAATATCCTTTTTCATAAATAAAATTAATAAATAAACCTAACTAACGATATCAGATTCGAATCTTTTTTTTCATCGAAAATTATATCTCTAGACTAATGGACTATATATTTCCCAAGTTATCCCGAGATATCGTAAAATTATTTGTCGTGAAATTATTTACCTACTACCAATCTTTCCAGGTTAATAATGTACGAATATCTCAACTGTACACGTTCGGCCGTCTCTACGGCTGCTGCCATGAAGCGATGATCGATCGTTAACAAGGGTCATTCTCGCCACGTCAGAACGTACCACGAAACGGATGTCTATCCTCGGACGCGCCGTAAATCGTCGTAAATCAATCGCCCGGATACGCTAACCGCAGAGACAATAACGACGGATTGCGACGAATAATCTCGATGTCGGTCCTATGTAAACATGTCCGCTTCGTACTTTGTCATTAAGTACCCGGGATCGGCCGTCAATAATTGTTGTGTAATCGAATTAGGAATTGCGATAGTTCTAGCGGTACCGTACAATCACGTTTTAGCATCGAAACTTTTGCAAAAAAAGTACGAAATATATTTGCAAATGAATTCACTGGAGAGAGGAAGTAGCCTCTTTTCTCTCGCATGATTGTAAAGATATTCAAATAATCAAAATCCCTTGAAAAGCCTTTAATTTAAAAAAAATAAAGGACATCCTCAATATCCTCTGGAAAATTTTAATTTTTCCGACGGCGGCTTAATTGTCATGGAGATTTTTAGTATGGGCAGTATTACTATCACAAATGTTCAATAATCGTGTTAATTCTGTAAATCACAATTTTTAAATTTCCTATTAAACAATTATATTTAAACATATAAGTTCTGCGAACGGAAAATATCATTTTTTAGTAAATATCGTACAAAACACATGTTAGGGTTAAACACTAACATTAATATTAGTAGAATAAATATTATTTATACTGATTAACTATTAGTAAGATAAAACTTCGTTTAAGAAAATTGAAGATTTAATCGATGTAATATCGCTGGAGAGGACGCGCAGGCATAGAGACTTGGTGTCGATGAGACGAGCTAGTTTATAACACGGTGCAAAGACGATTAACTTCGCATCGATTTCATTGTATTAACTCGTCTCGGACGCGATCCTAAACCGGTTTAGACCAGCTGGCGTACGAATGCCTGCACCGGCCGTGGCACCTCGGCTAATTGAACCGGTCGGGGATTAGTTAGCGCGTACGCACGACCTCTAAATATTTTGGCATTAACGACGAATAAATCACCGCGGCTCGGTCGTGTATCCCGCACGAATAAATCCTGGAATTAGCCGAGCATTAGGCGCCTCGTTATAGTCGAACGCAACCAGTGCGATCGGACGTTCCATGCGTGCGGCTAACATCACACGCGTGCACTCGTATAAATTACTATGTCGAGAGATTTAAATACGCGTTCCTTCAGGATACTTCATCACGACACCGTCAATTTTATCGATTTTCACGTCGGATTATAAAACCGACGAGCATAATAATAAGTCGTAACGTCAAAAGTTCTGTACTTTTGATGATACTCAGCCAGAGATGACATGAGATCAGAAATGAAAGATGGATATAATGGAACGGTATCTTTCGCACAATCAGTATTGCTGTCAGTACATATTTTTTATGTCCGATATCTTCATCTTTTTTATCGATATCGGATAGCTTATTGCATATATGCCGTCAACACATCAGAATTATTTTTAATATAATATATTAGAAGTATTTTTTCAAAATATCAAGTATCTTTTCAATTGACATAACTCTGAGATTTATGTGAAAACTTCATTTGCTTCGCAATAAAATATTTGTTGGATCTCACGTCATTTTATCTTGTTTTAAGATAAAGTTATTTATCAATATAAATATTAATGAATAGACTAGCAGATTAGAATAAAATTACAATTAATAGTTATCAACACCTTTCTTGAATTAAATTAAGTAAATTCATTAACATATCTTATGTGACTGTAAAATATTTCTTATCCTTTTTTTCTTCTCATGCATATTGAGAGAGAGAGAGGGGGGGAGAGAGAAAGAGAGAGAAAAACTTTCTAATAAAACATTGCTTTTTCTTACACCAATTTATGAAATATTTAATTCTGGAAAAATATGAAGAGAACAAAACGTAGCTTTATTTAAAAAATATTTAGAAAAAGAAGAGAAAGAAAAATAAAAAAAAAAATGTCTAAAAATTAACAATATTTCTCTAACATGTTTTATAAATATTATTTTTATTTTATATAAATACATACAAAAAAAAACATAAATATTCTGTCCCAATCTTTATCACCTACAAGAATATGAATACTGTAAAGAAAAATTTACATTTTAAATTTAAAAACTTTATATGTTTTGTAAAAATGTCAGTAATTTATTTTTATTTAGTTCCTTTTTCATTATTTCTATTATATATTTATTTAAGCAATGAACTTTAAAATTTAATTAATTATGATGTAACTGATACTAATAAATTGTTTAAATGACACTATTGATATCTTTATGGTATGTACTTTTCTGAAGAACTTCAAGCAATTTGTATATCTTGTTATTACTGCTTGTAAAATAATAATTCTGTAATTCATGACGCATAATAATGGCCACGATGTGCCAATGAATGATCAAATTGATTAATAATAATAATAAGTTTACAACAATAAACTTATAATGTGCATTTTTATGAACAATTGACGGACGGTTATATATATTCCAGAATTAAACATTTGCGCTAGTTCATTCATTTAAGGTAATGAATCTATGAAATATTATATATTTAATTATAATACTTTTGTAATTTAAGTTTTTATAAGAATAAACGATGAATTCAAATATCACACAGTTTATAAAGTTTACTCTTGAATATGTTATCATTGCAAATTCGTGGTTTTATATGCTAATAATTGTCAAGAGGAGAAACTTTTAACTCTTCTTTTATATATATATATATGCAATATTTTTTATTTTATACATTTCATCTCACACACATACAATTTTCACAAGTCCATTACCACAAGATTGAGATAGAAAATAATTTTGTAACTCACCGGTACGATGTGCAGCAGCGGAGTTGTAATTTTGTTGATCTATAACATACAAGTATATCCAAATTATATAGCAGTGTACAAAATAAAATAATATTTCATAAAATAATTATTACACGCATTGAGCTTTTATTCATTTAAATAGATTTTTAACAAAAAATAAATAAATAATAAATTATTTACTCCTCTGTTGCTCCGCGCCTCCAGGCCTCCTCTTCCTCTCAGATTCCGTCCTTGCACTCACACAACACTTGCGAAAACACGATACATTACGTTCTTTGCACGATGATTAATTCCTGACATTAACCCTAGAAAGATTAGTTATTTGTATAACAAGTGCAGAAAGTTGACAATTGAACACGAGCGCGGAGTGGACGCACGAGCCGAAGGCGAGTGCGATCACCCGCGCGAGTGGCAATTGTCAATCCGCACATGATGCACACAATATTTTATATCACATGTGCGCCGAAAATAGCCCATTACGCGCGTGTTTTCTGTGCGGAAAGTAACCAATTGCACACAGAGGAATTTTCCACTCGAAACCGTGCAGCAATATCTCCTTTCTGTACGGCCTCATTACTTTCTGCACGGGTTTTCTGCACGACATCTCTCGCGCGACGCTTGTAATGGGCCACTTTCCGGCGCACTTGTAATATAAAATATTGTGTGCATCATGTGCGGATTGACAATTGCCACTCGCGCGGGTGATCGCACTCGCCTTCGGCTCGTGCGTCCACTCCGCGCTCGTGTTCAATTGTCAACTTTCCGCACTTGTTACACAAATAACTATTATATTACAAGTGCGCCGGAAAGTGGCCCATTACAAGCGTGTACGTTTCACTTTTGAGGTTATGTCCGAGACCCGAGTATCGCTGCGCGGAGTTAGTTAGTTAGTTTTCGCACCGCGAGAGAGATGTCGTTAAGAACCTGTGCGTGATAAAGTCACTATAGTGACTTTAGTGCGTGAAAGAATGAAACCGTGCTGGAATCAGATATTCCTGCACGGTTTCGAGTGGAAAATTCCTCTGTGTGGAATTGGTTACTTTCCGCACAGAAAACACGCGCGTAATGGGCCATTTTCGGCGCACATGTGATATAAAAGTATATTTAGAAACCTAATAAAGATAAGCATGCGTCTATTCGACGTATGAAATTTTAATTGCATTTTTCAAATCATTTTCATAAATATATTGTATCTTTTATTATTTATTCGTTTTCACAAAAAATATTTCTACAAATAAAATAAAATTCAATATTATGCATATTTATTCTAAGAAAATTAATATTTTTAAAGTATTTTTAAGAATCAACGTAAGAATCTTCGGTGGAACATATGCCTAATCGAAGTAATTTATGATTCTATAGAATTAAGCTCACGTGGACCCCCATATGCAACAAGGACCCAACCAACAAGGAGGTAGTTTTGAGTAACAAGTAATTGAAGTTTTGTTATTACAATAAAAATAATCGGCTTAAACCAAGTCTTTATGAGATTTCTTTTGAATGATTTACTCAAATTAAACGAAAAACAGGATATATTTTTCAAAATAAAGAAGTACATTAAAAAACAGACACAGAAAAAGCAGTTGGTTCTTTTACGCTTTCTTCATATGCTTTATTACCAATAAAATGGCCCAACTTGTAAATTAGGCTTCATTTTTCTTGCATAATTGAAAAACATCAACTTGAGACTTAGAATAACCAGTTAACTCATTTTTCTTCAAAATGTCGGTTGGGTCCTTATTGCATATGGGAGTCCACGTATCGTGCACTTTATCATATCGCAATAAACAAATAACGCGAAAAAAATACGATTGACTGAGCTACGATCTGCTTGACATTTGCGAAATCTCGCAAATTAACTCAACGAATCACGAACAGCTTTTAACAAATGACCGACGTTCAATTGACAAATATTAAAATTCGAGATTAATTATAATTGCATTTCCTAACTAAAAGCGCGATATGGCCGGATTCAAAGTCAGTCAGTCCATTCTGTAAATGAGCGAATCCAATTCGTGAATAAATAAAAATTTAGAATTGTTTCCAACGGCATTGGCAACTTTATCCTGATATCGCGCAACATGATGCTATTGATAAAATCAAATTGACGAGAAATTAAAGTATGGGTGGTAAGGATGAAATTTGGAAAATATTGTAGAACCGAAATTCAACAGTCATTTGGCGAAAAACTTTTTCGATTCTCGCTTTGACTGAATAAATCACGTAAAAAATTTACTTCGATAAGTAGCTACGACACTTTTTCGAATTGTTAATCGCGAAAATTAATTAATCGTTAATTGCACGCTGACAATAGGAAAAAATTACGTTTTCTCTTGACACTTGTCACGAACGTGAGAGGTACCTAATAAGTGACGACACAGAGCGACTCACGCGGCTATCTCTGGACCGCGCGAACGTAAACAAGGTGAACACAACGGTACATTGTACGCCGCAGGAAACAAACGTCAATTTGTCGCGACGAAATATTTAACGAGCTGTAAAATAAACGTATGTCGAATAGTCTGCTCCCCGCGCGCGTTTCTAATTAACGATTGATAAACATATCGATGTATCACGACTTTCCGTCACTTAAATCATTCGATACAGCGATTTATGAATGAATTAATCGCGCTTGTTTTGATAACCATCGTCTCAACACTTTACGAAATGTTAATCGCGCGTAAATGTCGTTTGTTTATAGGAGAGAGTCGTATTTTCGTCTGGCACTCATCGCGAATGTATTTTAACGAGTGATATAACGATAGGCTCCATGGGCTACGATACAAGGAGCGACTCGCACGAGTCTTGTAAAAAATGATTACGTCGGACACATTCTGGTGCTTGTCGCGATCGCGTTTCGTAGGAAATCGCGACGACAAACGGAGCAATAAACGTTGCTGCCTGCCGACTCGAGCCTTATGCCTAGTTTACACGGTGCGAGTTACTAGCTTGCCAGTAAGCCAGTAGCTACCCTCCGAACTGAGTGGTCAACTACTCGATTCTTACAATACTGACCCTTGTTATTTACACTAGTGTCCCTAGAAGACAGAGTCTGGCCAAATCAAAATGGTGTCTTTGTGGTGTGTGGGACAGAGAGAATAAATGCATCATAACTCTTTCTATCTTTCATCTCTCTTTCAATCTCTTTCTTTCTCTTTCTCTCTTTCAATCTGTTTGTACTGTGATTGGTTACGCCATTTTGAGGGGCCTGCGAGCAGAACCAATGAAAAGAGGTCTACGAATGGCCAGACTCTGTATTCTAGGGACACTAATTTACACGATGCGAGCTAGCTTGCCAGTAAGCCAGTAGTATTGTCCTCCAAACTGGAGATGGTTAGCTACCTTATCTATAATCAAAACAGTGCGTCACTCTATACAGGGTGCTCTAAAAAGGTACGGGTAAAATTTAGGGAGATCCTCACACCTAAAGGATGAAAAAAATGTTATATGAACATGGGTGCGGAAACGCTTTTTGCAGGAGTTAGAGCTTCTTTTCTGAGCTTCTTTTTTTTACTTGTGGGGACATTTAAAGACAATCGTACATGCTACACCAGTGCGTGATATTCAGGATCTTCGTAACCGTATCACTGCAGGCTGCAAGACAATCCGCTATACGCCTGGCGTATTTGAACGTGTCCGTGAATCGATGCGTCGACGTGTCAATGCTTCTTGTATTCGGACGAATGGTGGACATTTTCAACATTTGTTGTAACTGTAGATCACATTAAAAACAAATGTAAATAAACCTACTGATTAAACGATTGTCGTCCACAATAATTAATCCTAAATTGTTTTTTGTATAAGTAATACAGTCAACAGTATTTTCAACATAACTTCTGAAAAAAGCGTTTCCGCACCCATGTTCATATAACATTTTTTCATCCTTTAGGTGTGAGGAATATCTCCTTAAATTTTTGCCGTACCTTTTTAGAGCACCCTGTATATTGTTTGGACAGCTACACTGAATAAAATATTTACATGATTATGCTGGGTTTTTTTCCGACCCAGCATAATCATGCGATATTGCTACCCACATGGAAAATTGCAAGTGATTACAAGTAATTTCAAATGAAATTACAAGTGATTTTTGCATAAAAATAGTAATTTCACCTATATTTTACTATATATGTATTTTCACTTTTAAAAATCTGGAAAAAAAATTACAGTAATAATTAGGTAATTTTCCGGTTTTGAACAAGTAATTTCCATGTAAAAGTACATGGATTTTTTTCAGTGTACCGGTCATACCAATTTGTGCTATTTTAAATGACCTGCTGTAAATAGGTGTTAGAATACAAGATTATAAATAAAATTTTATTCTGTATTCTAATACAAATTACAAATCGTTTAAAACGGACTTAATATATGTATATTTTATATATTTTATATATCCTGAAATTTGATGCAAATTATAATCCACATAAAGTAGGCTGTATGAAGATATCGTTGCCTAAATCGTTGCCTAATCAACAAATATAGTGCAATTTTATATTTGAATAAAGCGTAATAGAAGGTGAATCTAAAAAAATTATAAGTTAATTAATTTGTAATCAAGTTTCAAAATATATGTAATAAATATCGCTTAAGTTTGCCATGGTTTCAACATTTAGCAACGGTTGAGACGCAATTCGCGGTCGATCTAGAGCAGATTAGTCGCGCGAGAAATCGATATCGAGGCGCGGAATAGTGTCTCATTGGACACGTACACGTGCACGATCGAGTAGGTAACTGTTAACCGGCAATAAACCCGATTCACGATCGGTTTCACATGGCGGTCATGCAGCCGGAGAGGATAGCGCGCACTGTGGAATACGAATGGTCGCCATTGTTACCTGGCCAAACCGTTTTAATGGACTCTTATAATAGCACTAGTTCCCTTCATAGTCATACCAGTGACGTGATTTGACGATCGAAAGAAACCCGATTTCTCGATCGCGCCCGATCGAACCAGTTATGGCTTGCCGTAATAGCGCAGTTAATCGCTCTGGCCATTAACGCTCTTGATACTTTATTGTTGTCTTATTAATCGCTTTCACAGTTTTACCATTTCTCGATCCCTTCCCCACTAACTAATTGACTTTCTTACAATTGTATCTTATTATATCAAAATTCAACAAAAAGTTAGAAATAAATCGCGTTAAATGACTGTAAAGTGATACGAAAAACTGAGATGACACAAATTGAGAATTAATTATTAGACTATTTGACCGGAGTAAAAATTTCTGTATAAAATTAAATATGTGTCTAAAGCTGATTTTAAAAAAGATATTAACATTTAGTAAAACCTAAAAGAATAGCAAAATGCTTTTTTTGAACGTTAAAATAAGAAATAATAAATAGTAATAAGATTGTGATAATGATAAGAGTTGAACGTGGCGGCGACTTTCGTCCGATGGCGCAGAGAGAGGAGAGACACGCGATGCATGACTCGCCTGATGCTGGCTTATCGATAAGGGCGCGAGACGGATCGGATGGATATACGAAGAGCGTGTTATCGTCGGCACGAAATCGTCGCGCCGGGATGCAGACGTTAGGACGCCATTGTGTCAGGTCGACGCGTGATTAATTTGACGAGGTAATAATTGCCGTTCAAAGCAGATTCGGTAGATACGTACGGAAAGATAAACGGCGCGGAGTCCCGCTGACGTTCCTTTTTATTTCGACGAGGGGACGAGGGAGAGGGGGAGCAGATCTCCCGTCCCCTCGTCACCGGCCTCCTCGTCGGAGCATCGATTTATCTTCGGGCGATCTAGTAATTAATTTTAAACGCAATATAATTGGCTGCTCGTAATTTAGGCGATGCCCGCTCTTCCTCCGACGATGATTAGGCCAACGCACTCGCTCGAGAACCTCTTAATTGACTCGTTGCCCTCTTTCTTGCTCCCCCTGTGGCTCGTCTCACCTCGCCCTTCTCACCTTTCTCTTGCGGCCGTCATTACATCACGTATAATGTTGCATGTTGCGAGCGTAGTCTAAAGGATATTTGCATAAACTGTTGTCGGGAATTTCAGTTTACTCAGTCCTTTCCTGATCGCCTTGTCATGAATGTATTTCAAAACTCTCCTCAATAAATGTATTTTTTCCGTAATAATTTAAAAGTATTATCGGCTCAACTTCCGCGCGCGCGAATAGCCCCTACCTCCGAATTTGATAAAATTTTACAGGTGTGTAGCACTTACTAAATGTAGTCGAATGTCATAAGTGAGAATGTGCGGAAACGCCTAGTTTTCGAGAAAATCATTTTTTAATTATTATTTTTAATTAGACCCCTCGATTTGACGATGGTTTCTGGTAGTATTTTTTACGCTGAACAAAAAATTATATAGATCTTATAGGGCTAACTGCTCTCGTTTTCGAGATATGCAGTGTTAAAGTAAAAAATAATTAACATGAATTTTCGGTAAATATGCATAAAACTGGTGCCGTCTTCAATGATCTTGACCTTGACATATGTTGTTCGGTTTGCGTGTCGTAAATTTTATCCCCGCACCTTCGTACGTAACTAGTTCTCGCGCGAACAAAGACGTCGAAATGCTCTAGAAAACGTCTGTTTCAAGAGGGACCACGGTCCCGATTGACCACGGTCCCGAATGACCACGGTTCCGAGTGACCACGGTCCCGAGTGACCATGGTCCCGACACAGGTTAGGATTAGGTCAGATTTTTGCAGGGGAGTCTGGGGGGCGCAGCCCCCCCCCAGTACACTCAATCATGTCCTTAAATATGCAAATATACAAATAATCGGAACCGTAGTCAATCGAGACCGTGGTCAATCGGGACCGTGGTCAATATCAACGTGGTCAATCGGGACTCGTGTGTGTGTGACTCGCCCCCTTCCCCGCCGGGGGCTTCGCCCCCTGGACCCCCCATTGGGGACTTTGCCCTAATTAAAAACAATAATTAAAAAATTAATTTCTCGGAAACTAGACGTTTCCGCACATTCTCACTTATGACATTCGACTACATTTAGTAAGTGCTACATGCCTGTAAAATTTCATCAAATTCGGAGGTAGGGGCTATTCGGAAGTCTTACCGTATTATCAAACGTTTGGTCATAAATATCATACGTTCGTGCGCAAATGTATTCAATGTTTTATTATACTTCATTTTATTATGTTACTTTTATGACACTTTTGTCGCGCTTAGCAAAAGATACATGTGATACAACATATATTTATACTCAGTGAGAGCACATTATAAATCTTTCAACAATCTTTCTGTTTTTTTCAAGTAACTTTACATTCCCAACGATCGTTGTTCCTTCTTAGCTCCGACGCTATTCCGTTAACGACCGACGACGATTCTCACTACGTTTCTGCTGCCGCAAAAAGCGGCAACTTGAAGGAATCCGATGTGAATCGAGGTGGTTTCCGTCTGCCCGCTTCGTCTTCGCGCGTCGAGCCCGAGTTTCGGCTTCGAAACGCCCTTCCCTTTTTCTACCTTTTGCCTCGCGTCGCATGGAATCCACCGATATTCGCCCTTTCTCCTGCTCCGCCGGACTCCCGTGGACCCGTCCGCATTAAAAATGTATCAATCTCATGCGGCCACAGTGTTTTGCCGAAGCAGCTCGACGTGGAATCTTAAAGGTGTCGTAAAGAATAACGCTTGCTGAGACTTTAGCGATGACGAACGAGAGACGATCGCATCCTTCGGAATCCGCGCGTTTTTCCGACACCGGAAGCGTTCAGTATCGAGTGTTGAATTATGTAGAGAGACATTCCGGAAAATAAAATATATGCGTATTATATACGTCGTGAAGAGATAAGGTGTCCATATTTTATTGTGTTTCTATATGTATATGCAAGAATTCTTTTCTAAGTTTACGTAGTCACAATTTTATAATTTCCAATGTTGAAAATTCAATACTTCTGTTAAAACTTGGTAAAATGTTTGTTATTGGAAAATAAAATTTCCGAAGTAAATCGCAGTTCGTTTATATGAACGTTCCATTCTCCGACTTTGTCCGGGATCTCGGCGTTAGCATTCGTCTTTAAACGAGTATCGCGGCTCGATAGTCGCGAGTAGATCTTCCGACGAATTTTACATCAGGTCCAGCGCCGAATATGGTCTGTGCCCGAGGAGGGATGGCGAGAGAGGGGTCCCACAGTAGAGGCAGGAACATCACTAAAGTGTCAGCGGCATCACAATTCGCGAGGAGCAAAAGAGCGCTTGTTAGCAGGCCTGAAACCGGCAAAAAAGTCAGCTCGCCCTTCAGGAGCAAATAAAAATCTCCTGCACCTTCTGGCTCCTATCCTTCCCCCCTGCACGCGTCTCTACGTTGGAGGGAAAGACGAAAGATTGAAAGGGAGAACGAGCCGCGCGCTGTTTGTCCAGCGAAGGGCCTCAAAAGTCCTCCGCGAGACAAAAGAACGATTGCCTCCCTTTGATCCTCTCGGGCGAGCGTAAAATGTATGTTTCGCATGTAGAAAAATTATGCGAAGTTAATGATGTGTCTCGAAAATAGGACCAGATCTCGCGAGTATAAATAAAAAAGTAGATAAATTATATTTTCTTTGTAATATTAATATTTATAAACACAAAACAGCGTTCTGTAAAGCTTGAAATTAAATTTGCAAAAACAAAAATACTGAACCTAATATGCATTATTTAATTGCATTAAGACTGCAAGTCGGGATCTTTTTGAGTCATCAAGTTCTATCCAAACGCAACGACAATAAAAAACAATGCGTGTTTATATCTCAAATAACATGAATCGCGTAACAGCTATTTTATTTTATCAAATGCACGATATATGCCGTGTATAAATTTCATCGTTTCGAGATCCTCGCGTTTCGGCTTTAATAACGTAAGGGTCCCGAAGAGGCATCATCCGTTTAGCAGCAAACAGGCCCGAAACTTTGCGGTAGGACAAAAGAAGCGCTGGCCACACTCCTCCTTCCGTCTTTCTCCGGATTCCTCCGGATGCCGAAGACTTCCTTCTGCCTCCTCGCCCCGCCGGGCTCCCCGGACACAGTTTCTTCAGCGTCCACCGCGTTCCTGCCTACGTCGAATCGCAATCGGTCTTTGGTCAGAGCCGACAGCTTCTCCGTGCCGCGATGCTTCGATACAAATTACATGAAGAGCAACAACCGGGGGCGGGGGAGGTGGAGGGAGAAAAGGTGGAGAGAAAAGGAGAACCCGAGTTCTCCTTTCCCCGGAGGCCTTACTACGCAGGAAAGACAGGAGAGACTGATGTTATCATCAGTCGTCGTGGGCCCGTTCTTTTTACACCGTAACGCAAACCTTTCCCGTTTCTTATCCTCTCCTTTTGCGTCACTTTTCGCACTCATTCGTTTATGATGCCGAACATTTGCGATATCGCGGAAAGAAGCGCGCGATGAATTCCCAGCCCGTCTCTCTTTCTCTCTCTCGACCCGCGATAATTTATTAAAACCCCAAAATAGGCTTTGCAGAAAGATGTGTCTTAAAATTCGATGTATAGTGGAGAATATATGTGTCTATCATTTTGAATTAAGTTAAAGTATCGCTACAAACTTAGAAAAGATATAAAATATTAATTTTCTACTATAAATTAATATACATCGAACTTGTAAAATAGATATCTTGAGTAAACTAGAATAAACTGGTCAATGAATAGAAATCTCTGCAGGAATCTCAATTATTCGCTCTTTGCTTGATTGCCCGACGCGAAATATCTACCGGCACCGCCGAATTACTCGCGCGATCTCGATCTCGCGGTTAGAACCAACCAACGTTATTCCGACTGCTCATTATCTCGTTCCCGCGAACAGGTAGAAACCGAACGCTCACGTACGTGGTTACACTCGTTGCACACTGTTCAACTCGCAATCGCTCTATAAGCTGGGAATTTGAGTAACGCGGCGTAATTTACGGCGTTGCTTTCCAGTCTCGGGAGACCGTTCATAATCATTAGCGGTGCAGGATTCGTTCGTTGCAACACGTCCGTACCGATATCTCCATATCGGCTAACTGGAGAAAACGCTGATATAGAGATCGACGCGCGGATAGACGAGACGAGCTCGTAATCCCTCGGCGCGGCAGTTTTGCGCGAGTTTATGAGGTTTCTTGCGCCCATTCTCGATGGTGTCGGCACTAACAGCCGTCACTAATGCGCCCCTTGTTTCTCCCTTCTCCGTGCTACACTCCGCGAGTTACTCGGTCAAGTAAAGTACCCTGTCTCTTTATGGCGATTCGGTAAATCGCTTCATCACGCTCCGCCACGCGAAAACTTGCTCGAGTTCGCTCGGCCGACTCGGAGAACTTGAAGAGCGAATAATCCTGACGAACAACTCCTTTGACGCACTTCCCACAACTTTTCTAAGATACTTCGTAGAAGACGAATTGTTCGTATCATAAGTATATGTAACGTGCACTGTGAAAATCTGATGGCGAATAAAGTTTTGTTACTTATTCTTTTACGTTTAAAGTTTACTTTTCGAAATCTCCTAACTTATAAGAAATTTCTTTGTGAAAAATATAGAAATCTTATTAATATAAATAACAAATACATATTCTTGACACAAATTTGTTGTTATTTGAAATTTATTATGATAATAAATTTTATTTATTCTCATACCGACATTCTATCAGCGACAGTTTTGTTATAATAGCAAAATGCATTTGCTGCAAGATAAATTATTTGCTTTAACAATAAATGAACATGTTCCTATGAACTCTCATAAATTCCTATGAGTTCCTATGAACTCGGCAAAATTTTTCTATTTTGCCAGCAAAATAGATATTTGCGGCAATACTCGCGAAGATACTCTAACATTAAACAATTGGTTATCATGACAAAATTTGTTTGCTCTTGTATCAAATAGTAGCAGCAATAATTTTGCTACAATAACAAAATTATTTTTTTTCGTACACTAAAAAAAAATGCTGTTGCTTCAATTAAACGTCTACGTCACGGGCTGCCACAAATATAAATAGTTCATTCAATTGTATTATGGATTGGACCAAATATCTAGATTATTCTTTTAATAATGTAAATATTTAATGTAAATATTTGGTCCAATCATAATACAATTGAATGAACTATTTATGTTTGTGGCAGCCCGTGACGTAGACGTTTAATTGAAGCAACAGCATTTTTTTCCTGTGTATTAATACATTAAAACAAATGGCATTCTTCTTATTGTTAGTTTGCCATCCCTAATATCGATAGCAGTAGTTCTAGAACGCGGCCAAACGAATGGAAACGATACAATCGCATCGGACTCTTCGATTGATATATTCCGACGATTGAACAACTACCGGGACGATACGGAGAGCCGTGCGAGTATCGTCGTTACACGCTTTCGTTTCTCGAACGCGGCGGGAAGTAAATCACGCCGGCTGGCTAGTCGCACGATCGGAAATGGACCGTGCCGCGCGCATTCCCGCATGCGGTACCGCTCGTGCCGTATGCGGCCGTGGCGACCTAAAACCCAGCAAATTGGACGAGCGGTGATTCCTAATCGCGAATCTGCTGCGACGAAAGCCGTCGTCGATTCCGCCAGCGCGATCGCGCCGACGACAAACGCATGTGGTGCGTGTCTTCGACTCGTTAGCGGCGATTTGAGCAAACCGAGTGATACGCCGATTTTCTTCTATACAACCACGTCTTTGCAGAATCCAAGATACCGAGATTTAAATTGCTTTCGTATCAGCTAATTCAAAAAAGTACGTATCATCGTGTAACAACAAAATATTTCTTCCTAACGCTTCACGTAATGAGATCATTTGTTTAGACTATTTTTAAGAGAAATTTAATTGTTGGTATTCGATAATTAATTTAAATATTTCGCTAATTATAAATTAAAATTCCATTTCAATAAAATTTGTTTCCTACGCGTATAAATTTCTGGATTTAAATATCAAATAATATAATAGTAAAAGAAAATCAAAGAGGAGATTTGTTTCGACACTATTGGCCAATTTTATTTCAATTTAAAATGTCATGACGTTTTGACCATGGATTCTGGTCCTTCTCAAGTGATTAAATTAAGATTAATTATATGGATCATACACAATTACATCCAATGGAAATGACAATGTTCCAAAAATATGTCAAAGTCCAGAGAAATATGCAGAGTGTCATAGTTGAATAAAAATGTAAAGTATAAAATAGTCGTCATATAAAATTAAGATAGTCAAAAAATTATTTCGCACACAGAAATTAAGTCATAGCGCACGAACGGTTACCAGCAGACTGTAAAAGAAAATGTTATTTTCAATGGTTCTAAGTTTCATTCACATTTGATCAAACGCCACTTAGCTCGATTTCTCTATCGTACCTTTGCATACGATCGTTCTCTCCCATTCATAGACTTAACGAGCGATCGCATGTTTTCCAGAACAAGCCAATCGTCGTTTGATCGCGATCGTTCCGACGTTAAACGCGCGAAAGTCGCGACTTCTATCGCTCGACGACTACAGAAAAGGCGGAAACCGTATATGTACCGCCTTGCGGCGCAAGCAAATTATTATCCTCGTATTGTCCGCCTCTTATCCGTTAATTCCTATCCACTGTACTCACCTTACCGACATAAGAATGAAAACTTAAATTATACGCCGAGAGAGACGACTAAGAGGAAATGTATTATATGATTGTCAATAATGATTCAATCTTATTTTAAAACAGCTTTCAAACAAAGGTGTAATTAATCTTAGAACTGAAAAGAGATAGGAGTTTCACTTTCTCCATTCACGAAATTTGATCGGATCTTTGATAAATTATAAATATTAAGCTAAACTTTATCGTCATTTAATTTAGATACATGTTTGTTACAGTACGCAGCTATTTATATTTCTCCTCTTTTCTGCCGCTTGATGTTTTTTTTTCGTTTTTTTTCGAATCGTTTGCGCGGTCGTTAGTTACCTCTAGCCGCATGCATTATGTATCTCTTTTTTTCCTGGTCTTGTAATTAGAGTAATTCCCGGTTAACGAGCGATCAAAGGAGTAGTACAAGTGGCTACACGCTCACAGCGACTATTATCGCGTTATTTTCTTCTATTTTCGAACGGCGCCGCGGGCAACTGTGTGTTTACTTTCACTTACAATGACGTATTGCGCTTATTTATCTCCACGGTTGTCATTGTTCTTAATAACACGGTAATGGAATTAAACTTAATCATCGTGCCGTTGCAGTAATAAGCACTTCGTGCTCAGGAGATACGCTGTAGAGCTATGATACGTGATCGTTTGAATCGAGATAATTGGTATTTATATATAAATTTTAATCCATCATTCAGCATTTTCTAATTAATTTTCTGTTTAATAAATACGGAGATATATATGATATCGCGCGCGATATTTGCTCAATATTATTAAAACATTGGCATACAGATCAAACATTCTGTGATTTGAAGGTACGAAAGCACCTTGAGTGATTATATAAGCGTTACCGGGTACGTGTAAATATTCCGAGAGATAGCCGGGTAATATTCGGTGCACCTAGGAGGGCCAGGGTGGAATTAAAAGGGCTCGGGAACAGATTGGCCGATGCTGGTCCGAAGGTAATGGCCGGCTAAACGGTGGCGGCGCCTTGATATGCAAACGCTGGAATTTCCGTGAGCGGCGCGATCGTGCTTCCAGGACACGAAACGATCGCGCCGCGGAAAAGGGCGGAAAGGAGAGACGGACGGGAAGGAGGAGACGATGCATTCCCGTCGGAATGCCATGCACAAAACGGAGAGAGAAGGAGAGAGAAAGAGCTATCTCGGTAATAGCGTCCGTTTACATCGTCCCTTTAGCGTCCGGCGTTTCGCGTACGGCATTTGTCTTCGACCTTCTTCGGCAGAGATGATCACGCGGTCGCTTCGCGAGATCGCTTTGATCATCGCCCGCTCGCGAGAGTCGCAGGATTTCGTCGGAATGTACTTTTCCCGTTTTCGCAGATAAAGGCACAAATTGCCGATAAATCGGCATTGAATTTATAGAAATTTAATACTGCGAATCATTAGGGAAAATACTGTGATTAAATACTGGCAGTATTTCAGTAATTTTTTTGGCTAGTACTTCATCCAAATACTGAGAATTCTCAGTATTTCATCAATACTAGTGATTTTATCAAGTACTTCTATCAGTGATTCATACATCTTCCCAAGTGGTCACCCATCCAACTGCCGACCATATCCAACGTTGCTTAAGCTTGATGATCGAACGGGAACATCTAGCTTGAGGATCTGCTCATGACTATATCACTATATGT
The DNA here is from genome assembly GCA_003063835.1 of Aphaenogaster floridana. NCBI lineage: Eukaryota > Metazoa > Arthropoda > Insecta > Hymenoptera > Formicidae > Aphaenogaster > Aphaenogaster floridana. Next base: position 104,222 of record NJRP01000089.1, on the reverse strand, counting down.
TAAGAAAGACATAGGCCGGTATTCATAAGTTCTTATATTTAAGATCGTCTCAAGTACAATCTTAAGATGTCATAAACTAATCACAGAACCATATTAGCGTCTTAAGACATTACTTAAGACGATATTAAAATAAGGACGTACTAAGAATACCGGCCACAGTTCTTTCTATTATATGAAAATAAAAAATAATATTAATGTAACATAATATGCAAGACATTATAAAAATATTTTATAAAAATATATAATTGCATATGATGCAGTATTATACCTCAATATTTCAATACTAATGTTAAATATTAGCAGTATTTAATCACTGAAATCTTCAATATTGAAGTACTTGTAATCACTACAAGCTCAGTAATTGAATCACAAGAAATTACTGTACATCAGTAATTTAAGTACTCAAAATAAGTAATTAATCACTAACTCACTAGTGATACATTTCTATAAGGGTTCCACCTGGGATACGCTCGCGATAGATAAAGATAATTTAAATCGTCATTAGTCTTAAACGTGACACTTCTATACAAGATACATATCTGTCTTCAATTAGCTAGATGTATAACGCGTTGCGAATTAAACGATCATTTCATAATCCGTACATAGATTAGTACGTAGCTAGTACAATGGATAATACTTTAATTGCAGCGCGTGGAACATAAGTATAACGAACAGGTAACTATTATCATGTCTAAGCTGTCGACGAAGTGATCGGGTTATCGGTTGAAGAAACTGTGTGAGATATAAATTAATTCGAACGGCATAGTGATTCACAAAAAGCGAAAGTGTTAAGGAGGTTCTTGCGCTACTTCTTAGTCAATAAACAGTTTATTCGCCTAAACCTTAGACCATATACTACTGGACCGCGTATTGTCCTCTTAAGGCGATTTTTGGCGATCGTTTGGTACATGCACCAAAGTATACCAAAGTGTACCAGAACCAATGAGATATCAGTATATAACGTTTGGTACACTTTGGTACATGTACCAAACAATCGCCAAAAATCGCCTTTAATAGGCTGTTGCCAAGTTACGGGAAAAATACAGACATATTCGAACACGCGTGTGACAAGGAAACTACGATCTTCAAGGGTGTAAACGTTCACATGTTTAGATGCTCAGACCATTAACGCATGGTCCAGTAGTATATGAAGACCCGGGGGGGAAAACAAGGAATGTCAGTTTTATACTTTTTGAGTAAAATGAATTTTAAAGTTTGTTATTTCCCCTTGTTATACCCGAATGTTCTATCTTCATTTTTTCATTGATTAATACAGTTTTTAATCTTACTTTTTAAGTATTTAAAAGATGTGCATCAGTTTTTGTAGTATCTCTTAAACGCTACAAAATGACGACCATATCTCATTTTTAATAAAACTGGCATTCCTTGTTTTTTCCCCCCGGGTCTTCATATGATCTAAAGCCTAAACAACGGAATACAGCCCGCCTAGGATATCGAGATCTTATTCAGCCGCGCATTCTTCCGCGTGATCATTTTGTTTCACGCGAAGCGGCAAAAAAACCCACGCCTAATTTCGCCGCGGTGCGAGCAAGAAAAAGGATCGCGTCGGACCAGGGAAACGACCCGCGGCGACTTTTTGGAATGCACCGGCTCGCGGGACGCATTCAAATCGCTTCGTCGCTTCGTTTTGCGTCCACCGCCGCATCGGATTGACGTTGAAGGATGACACGTTCTTCTCGGGCAACGCATCGGCGGGCCCTCGCGCATCGTGGGACCGGTCCACCCCGGAATCGGGTTAAGAAGGGAGACGAGTCTCGTGACGGAAAGCAAGAGAGAGCAGTGATAAAACAGGAGGAAGAGAATTTTTCGTTTGCGGTTAGAATGCTCACGTATGAATTACTACGATCTGTAAATTCATGCGCATCTTTTTTTATTACGTATTTGTTCATTATTTTATTTTATTCTGTTTATTTCAGCAGAGATATGTCGGAGAAAATATCAAGACGATAATATTCTGATACGTAAAAAATAAAAAGACTAGATGTATGCGAGAAATTTTGTGCAACTCGCTCTGAGAAAGATAAAACAAAAAAAAGAAAATTGAATAAAGACGAAAAGCTACCGTAAGCATTTCTGTCGCTGGTTTCCAATTTTACGAATTCGGTCGCACAATTGTGCGAAGAATGACGTTACATCGCGCGAGATGCATCTAGTAGCCGACGGAATGCGCCCGAAATTTGCACAGGTGGAACTTCTCTAATACTCGCAATAGGTTGCAATCCGTTCTGCGATCCGTTGCACGTTCGGCGAACGAGGAAGGAGTAAGAAGACGAATCGGGGATTCTTGCACAGTAACAGTCGGGAACCGTAGGGGGATTGATGAAAGAGCGCGACTTATGCATACCGTGTAAGTGACGCGCATGAATAATTCATTCTAATAAAATAATGCAGCCTGTCCGAGAGCTCCAGTCACCGACGACGGACTCAAGCGCAAAAACGTCTAGAATCGCGACGTTGTAACGCCGGCAAACGGATTTTTTTTAAAGAATAGCTCCATTCTCGAATCGCTGATTAATTAAACTTTCTTATGAGAGCTCTCGTGTCACGAGAATGTATCGCGTTGTGTTACGTGTTCTGTCATTCGTATGTACCACGCTAAGGTTCCGAATTACTATTACTTTCTAGATTCCGATATACGCATCGCGAAGAAATTTTATTGAAAATATCGCGGCAATGAGGCAGAAATATTTTTCGAGGCGCGAATTACGGCTCTTGTTTCCTGCCTGTCGATGGAATCACGTCGATAAAATTTTACACCCGGTGCAAGAATGCAGGAGGGAGGACGACCGCAGTGTCGTTTGCATTCAGAGTTACGTCGCATCGGTTGCAGCGAAATAGTTCAACGGACGAGAAGAGAAGGACAAGCGTAGGTGGAAAAAGGGAGCGGCAGAGTAAAAAAGCTCTAAAGACGATAGTCGCGGTAAATCGATGATGACAAATAACGATCGGTCACGTAACTGCGATTGTTCGTATTACAAAGTAAGATTTAAACTCTACGAAATCTAGATTAAAATAAAAAATATATAAAAGATATTCGTGCTTTTCAATAAATGTGCTATGGACAGATTATTTATACGTTCTTGAGGAATAGAAAAACAAAGATGAGTAAAATTAATCGCAAGGAAGAGATTTCGCGATCGAAGCTGTTCGATTTGCGTTTAGAGGCGCACACGCAAATTGAATTTAGACGTTCGGTCGAGAGGATGCGGGCACTTGCTGCAGGTGTCGCAAAGTGAATCGGAACAAACAAGCTTCGAAAGCGAATGTTGGGGGACTCCATTTTTCGGAGTCACAGTCTCGCCATATACAGACCTTTATCCCCTCGCCCTTCGATGTCAGAAAATAGAATCGTTGCTCGGTAAATCGGAAACTGTTTTGTCGTCGAAATCTGAAGCTTCGTTACGTTGTATCTTCCTTCGGAATACGACGACTGCAGGGATGGTATTAACCCTTTAAGGCCCAGTGTACGTAATTATGTACATTCACTTTGAGTTCTTCCCAAATGTTTTGTATTGATAAAGTAGGGTTTCTGTCGATATAATACTCTTGATCCGTTTTATATGGAGCTAGATTTTCTATCTCAATTCGTAAAACAATGGTGTTCCCGCTAAACAAGCCACTATTGTGATCGTTGATCGTAAATTTTATTCAAACGGAATCGATGCCTGGGCCTTAAAAGGTTAAGGAAATGTTGATGTAAATTTATAACAAATTTTGCGAAAAACCCCAGTGTTTACATTGACAGAATATCCACCGACCTTCTAATAATTTCGCGCCCTACGATTGATACCGCAATCTTCTCCGCAAATCTTATACGATCGTGCCAATCGTCAGGGGTGGGTATTACAGGTCACCCCCGGTATAAGGGGGATAACCTATCCCATTTTCGTGGTCGGATTTGCCGTAAAGATTTTTATCCCCCGTGCGATGTCGAGCGGAGGAAAATAGAATCGTCGCCGCTTTCGAATCGGCCGAATTGCCGACGCTTTCAATTCTCGCGACACGCGAAAGCGAATCGACGGGGTGAAGGGAGAAAAGAGGAGGTCTGCATCGGTGAGAAAAGGGTCCAAAGGTGATACGGCGTGGGATGTCCGCTTGGGGAGACATTCAATCGTTTGGCGGCAAACGCCTTCAAGATGGCGGGTTCGGTCCGATCGGCTCTAATCGTGGCGGAGCGCGGATACGTGATGGCGGACGAGTTGCTTCGCCACGATTTATAGATTCCTTGGGACGTCCTCCCGCGAAATTGTCTTGTTTATCGGGACCCGATCTTAGAGTACCTGGAGGACCTTGCCAGGAATCGATCTTCCGGAGGTTCTCTCCGCCACGTTTTCTGGGAAAATTCCGGGAGATTGCATCTTAAAATCGCTTAGAGTACGTCGTTGTAAATAAGCAGTAGTCAACTCAAAAAATTAATTCTATCGCGAAAAATAAGTTTCTAAGCCGCAATTTTTTATGTTTGAACATATGCGCCAAAAATGAAAAATTTTCGGGTTAAGACAATTGTAAATTGTCAAACCATTCCCGCTATTTTCCCATCGAACTATCACATTTAAATCCCCCTTTGCCCGCAATCATAAATAGACTATGATCTCATCCGAATTCGATCTCGATCCCTCGACCTCGAAACAGCCATCGTTCTATCGACAGTTCATCCCCCGGAGAGTATTTTCCCAATTCGCCGGCTGAACATAGGGTCGTCAGCGTGACTGCAGAGGAGGGGGATGATGGAGGAACGAAGGGGGGACGAGCGGCAAACATTATAATAAATCAGCGGAGCTGTGACGTGAATGTAAAATTGCCGGAACCGATCTGGTCGTGTATAACACGAGGGGGTTGGAAGGGAACGAGCTGGCGAACTGCAAGAAGGGTGGCAAGCGGGAGCGGGGGTGGCCGATGGGCCATTGTGAGAGTTATTTGTCATGCTGCCTACAGATCCACGGAAGGGGAGAGGGGAATTGACGATCTGCGAGGGGTGGTCGTTCCTATTGGCCGATTATCGATGGTTATTGCCTGTACTAAGCGCCATATGTAAAGAACGGGGATTTCTCGAAAGAATGACGAGCCACCCCTTTGCTGCCAGCTCCCTTTCCACTCTTTCTCTTTTTATCTCTGTGTCTTTCTCTCTTCTTTCCAGATTCTTTTTGATTTTGGATATCTACATCCGATACTTGTCGCTCATAAATCCAAACGGTAACATTTACGAAGAAATTGTTCCGAAAATTCGGAAATTACTAGATTATTGCAAAATTTAATTTAAATAATTTTTCACGCTTACTCGAGTGTGGTATTTTATTTGAACACATGAACGTAGAAAACTATTCTTCTCATTATTCCGCCACCAGGGCAAACTTTTTCATCGTGCTTTTTTAAAATCGATGTAAAATCTGGTTGGAAAAAAAATCGGGCAACCATGGCCGTTACTTCGTAATAATTGAGTTACAGGGGCGGAGCGGGGCGCTTTTGTGAGATCGACCGGCCAATTTCGATTTCGCCCCTGCGCCGATTTCGATTGCGCCGATACACTTTCGCGCGCACGTAGCCGGTGCCGACGATATCCAATCCGCCTGTTTGGTTTAAGTTTCGGCGGTTCTCTTTTGTTTGTTATTTCGCGCGTTCCGAATTAAACGTACCACCCGGTTAGGTCCCGGCCCGCGCTCTTTTTATTCGTGACTTTTTTCAGCTACGCACTCGGATTCTCGTTAACGAGCGCTGCGGAACAGAAAAAAAGTGGAAGTGCACGTTTTTTGAAACTGACAACCGTGTTGTTCATCTTTCTAACAATTTATTACTTTAAAATAAACGCCGTCAGAATGAAAATATGATGAGCACATATAATTTGTAAACAGAAATGATAAAATAAAACTGCTATGTGCTGTGTGTAATAAAAAATCATGATAAATTAATGTACAGAAATAAAAGTGACGATTAGAGAATAATTTCCAATTATATGCACACCTGAATACGTATAAGTGTATTTTCGGGCGTATAATTTTTTTCATAAGAGAACTAATTAGCGCGTGTTCGCGACACACGCGCGGATTATCACGGTTCATTCGAAAGGTGACAAAATTAGCGGCACGTTCGCGTGCGTACGACCAATAATTCATCGGGTCACATAAACATCCTTATAGTATCCTTCAAGCAAGGAAATTACAAGGCGGATCGCGCGGTTCGGACGCCGACTCGACTAATTGGCACGCGGGACATCGGATTCGCGCTGCTCACGAATTTACATGAAATGCCGATAAGCGCCACGAATTCCCGAGCTGATTTAATTAGCCGGGCACGGGCCGGCAAGCAGAAATATCCATACAGATGGTGCGAAAACGCGCGTCGCCGGATGGGACGACAAGCCGATATTTCGCTCGTCGGCGCGCAAATTGACGATGGCTCGCAATCAAGTGGAAGAACATCTTATTTACCTTCTTTTTCATGTCCTCTCTTCTCGTATATGCTTCCTGTAAAATTTATAAAATCGTCTCTGAAAGTTCATAACAATATCTTTATCGATATTCTGTTTAATTAATGATCACATTTCCTTCTGATTATCTTTGTATCTAAAATCTGCACGGGATAAGTTATATCCCGTCGTTCGATATTATTAATTAATTAATTAATTTTCTTGTAGAGGTCTTGTGTATCTCTGCTAATTATTATTTTTCTTCAATTAAATCTGTAATTATTTAATCTCTAATTAATCTCTTTTACAAACGTTCCGGAAAATGACATTTTTAAATACTTTTTTTACTATTAAGCCAAATGTATTAGATGTATTTAACTTAATTAATAATTTCGTGTATTGTATAAGTATTAAACTAAGTTACGTATATTGATTCAGTTCCTTTCGAATGACTTATTCTTACAGAAACGAAGATGACAGATACGACGTACCATTACGGAGAAAGTAGTTCTACTCTTTGCAGTGGACTATCGCGTGGACTTTGTTATCTTAGTGGCGAGGGTTGACACTTTGACGGAAGAGAGTGCGCGATCGCGAATTTGTGCGGTGACTTGAGTAGCACAAAGGTGCGCAACGCGAGGCACCCTCGGGGGCCTGTGGGAATGCGGCTTGAAGACTTCATTATTTTTGAGGGGAGAAGTGCCCTTTCTTGTTAGAGGATTCCTTGCCCAGGGCGACGAGAGCCCGTCTTGTTAAAATTCTCCGAACTGCATATAAGCTGGACCGAGAGCCCTCCTCCTGCCCTCCTGCTCTTTCACTCTTTCCTTCATCTTCGTCTCGACCTCCTCTCATCCTGCCCTCTCCTCTACCCTTCACTATATTGTATTTACAATCTTGCAGATTATTCAAGAAGAGATTGAGAAATCGGCGTCATAATTCGTTATATGATGCGCGCGATAAGTTGTCTTAATACAAAGATTCTATGATGAAGAGAAAAATATGTGAGATGAAATAAACGTTTTTAACGGCAAAAAATATGATTTAATCCTCTTCAGGAAAGTATAACAATGTTATATATGTAACGTCTAATTCTAGTAATATTAGTATACGTTTACCATGTCACAAAAGGCGATCAAATATAGACTTCGATAGTAAGGCAATCAAATCGAGGTGACAGTCAAGCGGAATTTCTCTGCGATATATGTCCGGAAAGCTTATCTGGCCGTCTTCCGCATGATAAACTCCTCGGCGCGGAGGATTCGACACGGAGTCATTTCGGAGATGTCATCCGCCGTTTCCCGAAGGATCCCAATTTGACGTGATCGCCTTGCCGCACCATAATCGTATCCTAGTGCCGTTCCCCACCCTCGAGGATATCCGCGCGAAGGGTCGCCCGTAACCACCCCGGTGCAAGCTCGCTGCGATTGGCCAGCCATTTAGGGGATGAATCGACGCGCGATACCGCCGCCGGTTGGCCGGATTTAATTAATCGATCGCACGCATTACCGGCCGACAAATGGTGGGCAGGCGGTTAAAGCGCTTGCAGTTAATGTCGGCGATCGTACGTCATGAAGAATAAACAAGTTCCGCTCGCTCGCGGCTGGCCGGCCGTAATTGCGAATTACATTACACGGATTTCGGGCCGCACGTCGTAACACGATGCGTAAAATCGGCCCGAAAGAGCGACTAAATTGCGAGGCTTATTATTTTATCGCCGATAAAGATCAAGCATCGTCGAGCGATTTCACATGAGATTTTAATCTCGTTATCATCCAGATAAATGAAGAGCCATAATTTTTAAATCTGTTATTGCTCGGTTTAACTCGCGATGGCATAGGATATGACTAAATCGGTAAAGCTATATATAGCGAGAGAGATTTTTAATCTTTCAATTATTTAAAATAATATAATATATTAGTCGGTTAGATATATTCAGCAAATATTTTTTATCATTCCAGATAGAAATAGGAAACTGTTTCTTGATAAATCTATCCTGCAAATACATAAGACATCAGTGCGATTAGTCGCACATATAAAAACGTTTCCCTCGTTTCTCTTCTGTTCTTTTTTTTTCACATAGATATTCAAAGTGTCGCCATGACAGGAAGCCGAGTCGCGTATCCAGCCGGCGCGGCGGGAAGGGCGGCAGGGTGAAGCGGGGTGGTCGAGAGGAGGAATGTACGACGGTTTCATAAGTTATCGATTGAAAGGGACGGGTGGTGGGAAGCACCCTGTGGTCGCCATGGCGACCGAACCTGCGCCCTGCGAGTTGGACGTTTACCTTAATGCCCGGGAATTACGGGACGTGATTTTCACCCCGCTTTTCTGCCACCCCCTCACGGTCCCTCACCTCGCCGTCTGCCTCCCCTCCTCGAGAGCGCTTTAGGCGATAATGTAATTTTATCTTCCTCCCCGCGGTATGCTCCCTTCTAGCCCGCGCCACCCCCTCCGCGTCGCGGAATGGCGGCGCGAACGTCTTCTTCGACAAACAACGTTAGTTCATTGGCCGTCCAGCGAATTAATTGGATTCCGGGCGAATTAATTGCGGCAGAAGCCACGGCGGAAAACGGAAATTAGATCCGGCAAAATAGAAGAACCGCCGCCATTAAGCGGCGGACAAAGTGCGGTTGGAAGAGGCTACCTTTTTTTTTGTTCTCCGACGCTCGCGACGGAGAAAAGCCGTCTCGACCGATAGTGAGGGAATTAATTGAATTTTAAATAATTAATTGCCCCGACTGCCGCGATATCATTGACGCAGCCTTCTTGAGAGCGAAATAATTCGACGTGATTGAAGGGGTATTATGGAATGATGGAAGCGTTTTAGGAACTGGGAAGAAATATTATTACAGGCTTAAATGAAAGCAAAGAAGTTCGATAAAGACATTTCGGCGATTTTGCAATCATAAATTTTAAAACTACGGTAATATTCTCCGTATTTATCTCGATCTCGAAGTTATGTCATATATTACCGTGAGAATTCCGTCCGTGGATTACGCTTTTTCAGATCGTTACCGCAGGCCACGTTTCATCCCTAACTACGTCGGCGGAGTTTCAGCCACCCCCTTGGGGGCTGTGCCAACGTAACCCCGCATTAGCTAACTGCGCCCTGATTCGTTGTCGGATCGATTCGAAAAACGGGGAAACTCGGCGCGAATTACAGCACCTCGACCAACGCGCTATTAACTACACCAAACTGAGTAATTAAACGTCAAAAAAGTATTTTATTTTTCGTATAGCATTATAATCAAATAAAATTTACGTTGTTGAATTTCCATTGGTAATTAATTATTTCTATTACTATAGTATTCTACTATAAAACATAAATGAGAATATGCTTAAATATTTTTATATCGAATTTATTTCTGTAAGCAAATTTCTCATTTCTTAGAAAAAATTGTTTAGTGTTTAATAAAACAGTCACGTTCGGTAAAACTGATGGCTACACTGATAGAAAAATTTATGATATTCATGACTATAATTAAATTGTAAATAATTATGCGGTTAAGTGCACCATTTTTATAGTTATTACTATAATGTTAGTAATAATAACAAAAAAATAGTTACAAATACCATAATTTAACTATATTATTATAGTTAATTATTATAGTTGGAACCTTTTTTAACTATAATAATTATAGTTAAATTATGGTATTTGTATAACTATTTTTTTGTTATTATTACTAACATTATAGCAGTAATAACTATAAAAATGGTGCACCCAACCATAATTATTTACAATTTAATTATAGTCACAATATCATAAATTTTTCTATCAGTGTACCTAATGGAAAATACATCATTGTGCGAGTCTCATCTTGATGCACGTCATTAATTAAGATCCACCGTCTTCAGCACACCGACACGAGCCTTAAACAATCTTATCGCGTCAACGATCGATCCCTCACGAAGCATGTTACCCCTCTTACCCTTTCCGAAAGCACGCTAAAGCTCAGCAAGGAGCCTGACACGGTTACCATGGAGTTATGTAAATCACCGGATTACTCGTCCCTGCAAATTGGAAATCGTAGGGGAGAGGGAAACCCAAGCCCGCCTCTCTCTCTCTCTCCTCCTGACTATCACTTCCCGGGTGTATGAGACCGGCGAAATGGGGTGGTTCGTGCGGGAGATGTGTGTGTGTGTAAGGTGCCACCATCCCCGTGGAGTTACGAGCGCACTAACCCGCATACCACCCCCATCGAATCATCCCCTGGGCCACGTTACACGCATTAGTTAAACGGCGGCTCTGATTGGCCCGCCTCCACGCCCGGACGTTGATGATTCCCGGAACCTCCTTTACTACGAGGAGAAGGTCAAAGTAGGGTGCGCTCGTCGACCTCGTCGACTACGATTGAGAAAAGAACCCTTACGTAAGAGGAAAAACGTGTTAACGTTCTGCAATTTTCCTCGTTGAATCTTTCCTCTTGCATCTTTCTTTCATGATGTGTGTGGCTGAAATTGTTTGAATTATTATCTTGAATTATCATATCGAAGTAGGTATATCGACTAATTAAGTAATTACGCGTATAGCTATGTAAAGATAATGACATTTTTATATCTCAATTAATTATCTAATTGTTAATTAATAGATTCAAAATTTGTCTCATTAATGTTTCTTATGCCTCCATTGCAACTGAGCAAGAATCGGTAATTTAAAAAAATGTTCAAATAAAAATCATCTTCATTATAATTAATACGATAGCATCTTTAAATATGGAAATATAAGAATCACGCAGGTGGTAGCAATGGAAATGTTCGGTATCGAATCGCTTCATCAGGCAGTGGTAGCAGCTATTGCTGCATATTATTTGAAATGCGAAGGCAACTGGAGGACTTCTATACACAGTTTCCAAAGAAGTCCATTTTTGTATAAGGCAGAATGCCAATAATCTGCGGTTTTGAGAGAATATATAAAGGATACTTCTCTAGTCATGAGAAATAGGAAGAGTATAAGGTGCCGTTGCTTTTAAATGGGAATATCAGGTATACGGATGGATTCAGAACAATGATACTGGAGCTGGCATCTACGGATGTTAGAGAGGGATAAAAGAAATTCTTCCAATTGGATGTCATGATCTTCCATTCGGAAATAGACCTAAAATAGCGATTATAGTATGTGGCAAAAAGGTGTCCGGCGGTTTGTTGTCAAGACACAAGCGGTAAAGAGGTAATAATAGGCGTCGATATGAAAATCGAGCCGATAGTTGCATCTAATGCCGACTATTGATTTAAGTGAAGACTGTCTTTTTCTCTCTAAATAAATATGTGATCAAAATATCATGTCATAACATTTATTGTGGCATTTAAGGAACATTAAAATAAGAATGAAAATGAAAAAAATTGTTTTATAATATGCTTGTAACCACTTGTTTAAAATTGAAAAAATTTACGTTATAAACCTAAATAGAAAAAATTTCTAATTTATAAATATGGGAATATTAAAATTCAAAAAACTTTTAAAATTTATTAAATATATTTTTAAAAAATAATAAAATATTTTTACATAAAAATAAAATTTAATATCTCTTTTATGTATGTGGGTATATCTGTTTTTTGTGTATTTCTTTTTTAAATTTTATCTCTTTTTTTAATTCCGTTCAAACGCTCATTTTGAGGAAGTTGAAATCAATTTATTGTTAGATAATTGCTGTAATCATAAATACAAATTATAAAATCATCTGCGTCCCTATAAATATAAAATGATGTAAAATTACGTCAACGGTTGCGAAGGTGTTAAAGGTCATGTGTTTTCTAAATCACCACGTGGAATTTTTCCCATGCAACCAGTTGTTTTTAGAATGATCACTGTCGATTCATCTTCGTTTGAATGCGAAGTACCTATTATTCTTAGAGAACGAGCATAAAAATTTTCTTTCCAACAACCAGCGCCGATTGGTGCGGACTATCGGCGCACAGTGATGAAATTAGACATGTTTTGCGTCAAAATTCACTCGACAGGCCGCATTTCGACCTAACCACTTGTATTTTTTTTTAATTCTCGTTAAATGTTGTATTTTAGCAGATCATTGCGGAAAATATCCTTAGGATGAAGGTAAATTTAGTGCACAGCTTAAAAATATTATATTTTTCACAAACTGAAGAACATAGTCGGGAAAAATCTGAGTTTTTGTTGAAAATCACATTACCTCAAAAAAATAACAAATTTTAAACTATCTTTTTTAAATGAAGGCTCTGATGTTGCCCAAGAATCTGTCAAAGCCGATTTTTTAATTAAGTTTAATTAAAATTAATTATAGGTTTGGAGTTTATAGATTTGAGGCAATTAGCTTAAGTTTCATAGGTCAATAGCAAATAGGATCAATTATTGTAAAATTTTAATAACTTTTCCAACTAAATTACAATTATAAACGTTTTTGTAATATACATAGCAGCGTAAGTTTTTATATTTAATGGGTAATATAAAAATTAACCCTTTCACTCCCAGTGGGAAGTATTCTTCCCACCTATTTTTTGTTCGCTTATGAATTCAGACTCCAGATTCGTTATCAGAGGCTCGAAAAATATGAACATATTTCATTCAAGACATTTCGACAAGCTTCTTCACGTAGTCACCACATCTTGGATCTGCCATTTCAAATTTCTGGAATCTGACGTCAGATTCGTAATCAGCGACCCAAAAGGCATATAAATACCAAGCGGCATAAAAATTGAACAAGTGGAAGTAAATTCAAGAGTGAAAGGGTTAAATGATTAATTTTAATTAAACTTAATTAAAAAATCGATTTTGACAAGTTCTTGGGCAACATCAGAGCCTCCATTTTTAAAAATTTGTTATTTTTTTGAGGTAATAAGATTTTCAACAAAAACTCAGATTTTTCCCGACTATGCTCTTCAGTCTGTGAAAAATATAATATTTTTAAACTGTGCACTAAATTTACCTTCATCCTAAGGATATTTTCCGCAATGATCTGCTAAAATACAACATTTAACGAGAATTTAAAAAAAAAATACAAGTGGTTAGGTCGAAATGCGGCCTGTCGAGTGAATTTTGACGCAAAACATGTCTAATTTCATCACTGTGCGGCGTTTGAGAAGGACACAGTAGACGCGTGTTAAAGCAGGAAACCTGTCAATTTCTGAGTTGATGTCTTGCAGTAAAGATATATTAAAAAGGAAATTAATTGCATCTCTAATAATTATTAAAATTCCTATTATTTATAAATTTAATTTTACAATTTCATAAAATTAATAATTTGTAAACATTGTATACAAAATAAAATCGTATATTTTACAAGAATAATACTTTCTCTTACTTATCTTCCGCATTTACTTCTTTATTTATCTCATCTCTTTTCAACATTTTTCGACTATATTTCTATTAAAATAATTTTTATTTCTTTTATCCTAAATATACAGGGTGTTGAAAAAAAGGGTCACATATTTTGATAGCAGGTAGTATTGATTAAAACAAGAAGAAAAGGTCTAATTAACATGGGTC
>NJRP01000089.1:67832-90157 GCA_003063835.1 Aphaenogaster floridana | reverse complement strand
ATCTTTTTTCTAGGTGCCTTAAAAAATAAAAATTGTTTCTTTATCTCTCTTCGTTTATTTTTTATTTTTTAAGGCACCTAGAAAAAAAATATCCCCATTGTACCCCACTCTCCCCTACTCCTTTGTTCATTACATTCTAAAGATGACACGACTAATAAGAAAATGACAAAGAGCTCAAATAACAAAATAGCTTGTATCTTTGAAGATATTAGACCTTTTCTTCTTGTTTTGATCAATACTACCTGCTATCAAAATATGTGACCCTTTTTATTCAACACCCTGTATATATAGGAGATTTTATAAAAATTACTGAAATTAGATTTTCGATGTCCATTTGCAGCGTTTCAGGACACAACCGACGCTTACAATCGGCTTAAGCGGTGTCTACAATGAGATTTTAAGTCGTAAGATTTAACATATCGACCAATCACAATCAAAATTGCGGTCTTACTTTTAGAATTCTCAACTGTGATTGGTCGATATGTTAAGTCTTACGACTTAAAATCTCATTGTAGACATCGCTTTAGAAGAACTAAAAATTCATTCCGGTAAAGCCGCTCGCGTCGATAACACACGTGGACTAGTCCGAATCTGCTTTTATTATGCGCAGTCTTATTTAAGGGGATCCTGGAGGGAAGACCGAACTTCGACGCGAGAGCCGACTTTACCGACCGATACATCACATCGATACATCATTACACACTGCTACAATATCGCATGCACACATGCGAAAAATGGTAGAGTAGGGTGGCATTTTTTTCTAGGCTTTCAATCTCAGTTTTTAAGGCTCAGTGTTATTTGTGCATGTAATCCGAAGTGCGCTACGGTCTTATTTTGTACATAGAACTTTTATATCAAGCAAACGTTTATGTCAGGTGACATAACCTCGAACCGAAAGATAGTGGACACCAAATGTAATTTTTTAACTTTTTTCCGATTTCATCATGAAATCGTTGTCGGAAAGCAGAAAATCTGCTTCCCTTATGCTCGTACCCGTAGGTACCTTTAGAAATTCCAGGAAATAATTATAAAACTTAAAAACAGTTATAAAAGCGTGTACCATTTCTAAAACGATATAAATAACGATTTGTTCATTGTATTGTATCTTTTAGAAAATACAATACTATTTTAATGAAAGAAGACTTTCTTTTGTGTAGAGGGAGTATTGAATTGAAGGTCATTACCATAGACATATATAATAGACTCAGCATGCGCGTCTCAAGCGTGTCTTGGCAGGACGGTGAGAGAGGCAAGATATCGGGAAAATTTTCCTTCCTTATCTGCACAAACGAATGCGCAATCGTTTATTGACAGCCATATGCACAACTTCATATTATCTCAAACTTTACACGTTGCAAACGTTTGTTTAACAACTAAATACACTTTTTTTTACTATTATTACACGTTCCACTTTTAGACTTCAACCCCTACGATCGATACTAAATGTCGATGAATCAACTGATCAGCCAAGTCGGCCATTGTTGTCAAGAGTGCGTAGCAGCTGCTGCGCTACAGCAAAAGACAGACGTACCCGATGTTTTGCCTTTCACTCAGTCCTGCCAAACCCACCTTATTTAAAGCAAGGGTATGCTGGGTCTATTATATATGTCTATGGTCATTACTTGCTAAAAGGTTTTCGGAGTTTTTCGAGGTTATGGTAAAGGTTGCTTAGCATTTAAAAAAACATGACGTTAATAAAGGCCAAAATACAGCACATTAGTATACATAAAAGAGACCAATAAATAAGGTTTTACCCTTGAAACATGTCATATTAAGGTTGCAAAAGGAAGACAAATAGAAGAAATAGAAAAATAGAAAACGGACGTTCAGGTATTCGATGAAGATACTGGACCCCCATATGCAATAAGGACCCAACCGACATTTTGAAGAAAAATAAGTTAACTGGTTATTCTAAGTCTCAAGTTGATGTTTTTCAATTATGCAAAAAAAATTAAGCGTAATTTACAAGTTGGGCCATTTTATTGGTAATAAAGCATATGAAGAAGAAAGCATAAAAAAACCAACTGCTTTTTCTGTGTCTGTTTTTTAATGTACTTCTTTATTTTGAAAAATATATCCTGCTTTTCGTTTAATTTGAGTAAATCATTCAAAAGAAATCTCATAAAGACTTGGTTTAAGCCGATTATTTTAATTGTAATAACAAAGCTTCAATTACTTATTACTCAAAACTACCTCCTTGTTGGTTGGGTCCTTGTTGCATATGGGGATCCAACTGACTAAAGAGCGACAACTAACCAAATGGAAAAAAATAGAATAATTTAGATGGACGACTATGGCTGCGGTCCATTTGATGCTACAAATGTTTTGAAGCGTTCAATTGACCGACCAGAGTAAAGCATTCTATTAGTTGACCAATCAAAGAATGCTTCAAAGCTTTTGTAGCACCAAGTGGACCGCAGCTTAGCTGAATAAAAAAAGGATAATAGAAAAAAATCGCTAAAGAATATTATATTTTGAAATGTTAACCGAGTTTTGAATTTTTTTTAGAATCAATGCAACAGAGGAAAAAATATTAAAAGATTCGGAAAACCGACATTGATACATACAAACAAATATTAATTTCAAAAATTTGATAGAATGCATATCATGATCAGATTAAACTTCGCGATTAAGCGTGTTGCATTTGATCGATACGAATTAAATTAAATGAGTTATTTAAATCCCGTAATTAGCCTAAAAAATGTATATTTGTTTAAATTTTACACGCTATTTTCACAATAGACTGAGAATAAACAACGAGTAGGTTAATAAATTAGAATTAACAGATCCATAGTTCCGACATGTGGTCGGTATTTAGAACGTGCCACATCCTACGGATTCAGATTTCGCTTCTTTTTGTTCGAAAATACACAAACCCTCTTCATATAGCGAACGGTAATATTAAAATACGTCTCGTATTCCCACTTATTTTTCTATTATCAAACCATCAAACAAAAAAATATTATTCTTATTATAATACTGAATGCGACTAACAAGAAATGTAAAAGCAATTGATGTAATGGTAAATATATACATAATTAATATATATGATTAATATGCATAAAATATGATTACATATGCTCTGTCTACATATTTCTTTCGTGTTACAATAAATTTTCAAAATAAAATAAAAGATAAATGATATTTTATATATTAAAATATTTTTAAAGAAATTAATAAAAAGAAAACACACACGCATCTCAAATAAATTATTATATTGATGAAGAATTAAAATTATCAAGTTTTATCTTTTAAGATCGAGTTACTTATGCACATTACACAAAAAACAATTTTATCTCTGTTCTCACACATTTAAAGTATCTCAAGTTCAGTACCAGTGTTATCCTATCGGCGGGTTTTTTTATGACGGTCCTTTTTGGTCCTTTTACACACCGAATGTAACGCGAGTCAAACACTCGTCTTGTCACTCGATACGACTAATGGGCCCATAATGACCAAATGACACGTCCAAAGTGCCGACGACACCCAAAGAGTCGATTCATTAAAATTTTGAACAATCGTCTCAATGTTTCTACGGGCTTTATGCCGCAGTTTGCAAAATTTGCGAGATATTTCGTTGCAATTTTATTGCGACAAACGTAAGTGTAAAAAATCGTGTGTAAAAAATATCGCATCATATAATAAATTATTAAATCTAAATTTAATAAAGTTAGATTATATCGTAATAAAACAAATAAGAAACATAATATATATGTACATATAATGCAGAGACATAAAATTTAAAGGCCCATATTTATAGTAGCGTTTTGGCTCTCTGAAGAATTCAGTTGAAACCAGTCTTAAAATATATGATACAATTTCACAAATAGATTTTGGAAAACAATTTGATATTTTTTATTTACAATCGCGATTCAATTGATAAATTTAGATGAAGTTTGCTTTGAGATGCAGCCTGAGTTTTGTTTCGCGAGTTTCAATATCCGATTTTTGAAAGAAAATTATATAAATATATGTATAATGAATAATATTATAATCTTGTAACATTTTTCCAGAGATGGTTTAAGAAGAGAACAATTACTTACATAAAAAAGTTAATTTAAAGTTCAAGGATAGAGATTTTTAAAACATTAAAATTATGAATTAAATATTGTGTCCTTTATTACGATATATTTATATACTTTGAAAGAGATAATACACTGGATGATAATTTTTTTATATTGATTTAATAAAGTAACGACGTGCACTTGTTTGAAATTAATTTTTACCAAACTGGATATGTCAGCGATATATAAATGTGTGTGTTTTTGTGTCTGTATGTTAGCAGCACTAAATTTATGCAATATTAAATTTAATATTTATTCAAAGAATAAAGTTTAACTTTGTTTTCGATCAGAAAAGTGTTTAATAGAAATTACTTCATTATTATTATTTCTCGTTTCACATTCCGAGAGCCAGTAAAATCATATGATTTTAATAAGATTTAATCCGATTTTTTTATTTATTAAAATCATTATTCCTGATTTATTACAATCGTACAATTTCACTTTTGTTTATGGAATCTGTAAGTAATAATAATAAACTAATTAATTAATTAACAAAAAAAAGTTTTTTGATGAAAACAAGAACGAACTTTATTTTTTAAATAAATTTAATATTTCCTTTTAAATGTGGTATAATTTACTATGCAAATTGTCATTAAAAGAAAGGATTAAATAGTTAAAATTTGCTATTTGTAATTTACATTATATACCAACTGATTGAAACATTCTATCATCATCAAAATTAAAACACAACAACATTTCCAAACACTCTCTTAATTGAACGGAATTACAATTTTAGACAAAATAACTTTAGACTAAAATAACTTAAAAATAAGAAATAGTAACTTTCTTTGCGATTTTAATGCGACATAAGATCATTTAGAAATAACAACATAGAGACAAACTTTAAGAATTGCGTACGCGGCAGATGAGAACTAGACTTACGATATTTCGGAGAGTCACAAATCGGACACGAGAGAGACAGGTCATCTTCGAACATGGAAGAGATTGCAGGTGTTGTGGTCGAGTGTGACGGCTTTGTGCATGTGAGTTCGTTGTAAAAGAATTAGAATCTTAATAAAATAATATTCGGTCATTCGTAATATCATCCGGATAATTATTATTACAATTATTCCAATAAACTTAATGATATTCCAACACGTGGAATGCGTCGGCAAGTACCGAAAGTGACGAGGGAAGACGACTTCGAGAACATTCGGCACCACGTGGTTATAGATGCTATCAGACTGCATGCGCAGGAATCAAAGACGTATCGTTATTTTACTAAATCAACGTGCAATATAACAAGATTTTTTTCATTATCTTTTTTTCGTCAATTATGATAATGATATTTCTATTCCGAAACTTTCTTTTAATCGATCGGAATTTATCGTTATCATGAAAACGGAGTGTGAAATATATATACAAGAATAAATAAATAACTAAGAACAATTATTTCCGTATTTAAAATAATAATGGAATTATAATGTCAATTGCAAAACTAGGGAACCTTTGTATATCTATACCTACAGTGCATGCAGTATTCTACTGTAATAAACTTAGGTCAATATAGAGTCACCACTTGCTGTGTATACTAATTGCTTTTCGTCAGTCAAATTGTACTCATTTTTAAACCTTTAAAACTTTCTACCCATTTACATTTTATAAATATTTATATCTTTTCCTTTGTATTATACAATTATCCTAAACTGTACCATTTTGCTGAATTTGAATGTTTTCTTAGCAGCAGGTCGTCTGCCCAAAAAAATTCTTTCTATTATAAGTACGTTGTTTAATGTTGGTGCACACAGCGGGTGATGTCTCGAATCGTCTCGTACGATATTAGATTGTCAAGGTTATTTCCAAATTTTTCGAATTATAAATGGAACGTTGCGAGTGTGAAATGTTGCGAATGCGGTGCAAAGTGTTGTGTTATTCTATTTTAGGACATTAATAAATGATTTTGGTATGCGCGATCGTAATTAACTGCGTTTTCGCAATTATTATGCTGTACGAGTGCAACAAACAAATCTGAAAGGAAGAAGAAGCTTGGAAGGCATCGAGCGACGGTGGAGCATCATGGGATGAGTAAAAATTATCTTTTATTTTAATAAAATAATAAATCCGCGTGTAAAAATTATATCAAATATAAATAATATATACATGCAAATATATCGAGCATATATTAAGAACACATAAGAATGACAATGATAGACAAATATAAAAAAAACACCTATAGAGATCTATAAATAAAATTAATGATCTCTAAAACAAACTATTATAAAATCCCAGAACAAATTACTATAAATAATTAATCCTAAAAAATGAACTTTCGATTCATTAAATATTTTATATACGAATTATCAAGGAAAGTTAGTCAAAATTGTCAAAATTGAAACACAATTGGGTACATTATGAAGATATAATACTAATAATTTTATTTGGTTAATTTTTTGTCATAAATTTTACGTGAAATAGATTATAATATTCAATTTTCGTATTTCTTGTGCAAAATAATGAATGTTAGATACTATTAATATTCAATATAATCTTATCAACTTTGATACATTACAAAACTTGTAATGTATCAAGAAGAAAGCAAGATATAGATTTTTTTCAAAGCATAAATAAAAAACGAACAGAATATGTTTCACTGTCAAATAGCACACTTCTATCTAATGTAGTCAATAATAAAACACACTAATAATTATAATAGATATACTAATTTTATTCTCTTTGATTTTTCATAGCTTATTCTTCCTTTTTTGATAACTTGACTTCTTATCACTTGAAACAAAAATATTTAATCGTGAAATCCAGCAACTATCTTATCACATATACAATATTGCGGAGTATTCCACAATATTCGTACAATACTTTAATGGAATTAGATTTCATGTAATCAGTTTACTTCTTAAAATCAGTTAAGTACACTCTCAATTGATCTCTAATTAAAATGCAACTATTGAATCATTTGTGTCTTAAGATATAAAACTTTATTCCGAATATCTCACTTGATACGCATTTTAATGCGAAATTCATGTAAAATATAAATACAGGCCGAGATATGAATTTTTTAAAAAATAATACAAAGAGATCAATGAAACAATGCAATTGATTCAACGGACTCCTTTATATCGGAAAATTTTTTTCCGCTAAGGAAAAGGGGATAACGATATCTTCCTGCTTCTAGCAGGATCAACGACTGCAAGTCGACGCGGCCGAAAACTCGTAAACGCGAGATTGCCTGCCCGTTTTACGATCCTTCTATCGCGTTTTCGGGATTATTTGAGAAAATGGAATCCTTTGTGGGCCTCGCTCGAGTGGTTTTGGGAGAAGCTACGCGCGTGGAAACACGGATAAAACTATTGCGCCGCGAGGGTGATGGTCCAAGAGGCGGGAGAGACGTAAAATGCAGCATCCACGAGTGGCGGTTTGAACATAGCGAAGAGGGAAGCGGGCAGAAAGGGGGAGAAAAAAATCGAGGGCACCAAAGTGGAGGCGAGTAAGAGCAGCTCTAAAATGCAAACCAGCTGGAAAATCGTAAAAGCGAAAACGTTACAAATGTAACAGCTAGCTCGCCGCCCGCCCGGCACCCTCCTTGCCTGATTCCCTCCGCCACTACCCTCGTGGGCGACGATGGGCGTTGCGGGGTTGCAACCTGCGCGCCGTGGAAACCGGCGAAAAAAAAGCCAGATTGCGAGGAGGGGAAGAGAGGGCGATAAGCGCCGACGGAGATCAGAGAGAGAGGGGAATGAAGGCAGGGAAACGAGATACCCGCTCGCATTCGTCAAGCGTTTTATGGTGCTCTACGAGCTCGAGGGCCGGGGAAAACGCCCGGCGAGAAAGGGCGAGGCCGTAAAAGGACCGTGAGGGATGATGCCTCGTACACTTTGTCGCCCTCACGCTGGAGTATTTTCTGCCTCTTTTCTCTCTCTTTTTTTTAGAAGGATAAAAGCGGATAGTGGCGAGAGTTTCGAGGCTAAAGGCTCAAGAGGCTGTTACGCTTACCGATTTTATTATATTCTCAAATGAGGTAATAAGTCCGGAGTAGATTTTCAAAAGGAAATTTATTTTAAGGCGTTCACCATTCGTGATGTGCACGGAACATTTTCACGAACTTTCTTTTCATTTGTAAGAAATTAGGGCTGAGGACATACAATGTTCCTAGTGGGCAACGTAACTGTGAGGAGAATGTCCGAGAATGTTCAGAAAATTCCGGAAAACTCGGAAATATTGTAGAAATCAGATGCACTGAAATGTGTGATTAACAAAAGGTACTTTCTCAGACTATAATTAAGGTTACACATTAAAAAATTTCACATTTCAAAACATATTAAAATGTAATACAGACTGTATTTTAAGCGTGTTAAAAAGAATGGCATTAAGTGCAGAATCAAATGATTTGTATAAGCTAATTTAAAGGCAAACTTGCTATAATAGATAATTATCTAATTGTGACCAACGAGAGGAGGTCATTATACAAGCTTCGATTTATCGCATATTTTTTCATATACTTCATTACGTATTACGATCGTGTCGCTTTTAGGCTGAGAATGTTCAAGATAGATTGTAGTGCAATCGAAAGGAGCGTGTAGAAGAAAGTTGCATCGGATTGAATTGTGATTTAGGATCAATTGCATCCGCGTCCAACGATCGAACGTGACTCGAAGCGGCGCGGCGCGAGCGTCGTAAATTCATTAATAAATTACGCGAA
The DNA here is from genome assembly GCA_003063835.1 of Aphaenogaster floridana. Lineage (NCBI taxonomy): Eukaryota > Metazoa > Arthropoda > Insecta > Hymenoptera > Formicidae > Aphaenogaster > Aphaenogaster floridana. Next base: position 81,439 of record NJRP01000089.1, on the reverse strand, counting down.
CCAATTATAATTCTGTCCAATTCCGCGGCGGGCGTGGAGCTAATAAATCACGGTAAAGTAACGCGAAAGCGAGACCGAGAAAGAGAGGAGAAAGATCGACACGAGGAAAAGAGAGAGAAGGAGAATTCATTGTGTCCTGACAGAACTGCCTGCGTGTGTTCCGATAAGAGAAGTTTCACTTTTCACTTCACACTCGTATCTGAAATAGATAGATATCTATGGATGTGACTAATTGTAAAATCGCGAAAGATAAAAAAAGTAAAAATCTGACACGTTCGGCGAGAATTAAAAAAAACGGTTTTCAAAGAAATCAAACTCTCCGGTAGATTTTATTCTATAGTGTTTTACTATGTTACTCTTCTCCTAAAATTGAAAAAAAAATCACCGCGGCTAACTTTAGGATAAATTAATTAATAAATTACCATTATTTGCATCAACATATAAATCTCTGTCGGGCATCGCGCGGCTGCTTACAATAAAGCATATAATCAACGAGGCGTTTATGTTAAAATACTCGGTATTATGGAATAACGATTCCTCTACAAAAAGCACTGATAAAAGGGAAGATGAGCGTCTACGAGCCGTCGAGTATCCCCAAACAGTCTGTCAATCACGCGACGGCGCACAATATCGGGCGTCCGATAATAAAAACGAATATAATTTCCATATAATTGCGCCCGCGCCGGTCGTGCCAATCTCGTTCCGTGAGTGAATCGAGCCGCAAGAAGGAGAAGCGTGACGAGGGAGCATGTCACGGCGATCGACAACGGGCAGAATTACGGCCGTCCGTCGTATGAATGGAGGCGAGTTGGTCTCTCGCGCGCCGGGGGAGGTGGTTACGCATCCGGTAGCCGCTCCATTCCGGTCGCTTAAAGCGTCGAGGAGCTTTTTAAAGACGCGGCCTGTGCGTCGGACGGTACCGGAGACGGGTCTCGCTCACCCCCGGTTCTTAGCCGGCGAGCGAGAGCGCTTACTTTTTGCTCGAAATCAATTTGTAGAGCACAGTCGATTAATTCCGTGGCCCGGCCAGGTGGCTGGCTCTCCGTCGAGAGGGAAAGAGAGAGAAAGAGAGGGACTGCCAGGAAGGGAGAAAGGGAGACAGAGCGAACCCCGCTATAAACGCGTCTACGCAGTGCTTACCGTGCACATATATCGGCCAGGACGCGATCCCGTAAGGTCATCAGGGTTCGCGTAACTGGCCGATGAGTGCGCCGGTGTGGTCTCACCTTCGGAAATCGCCAGGTTTCACCTTCCAGACCGGGTCCTCTGTTCCTAGAAGTCGGCAAGATCGAATAATTAACCAACACCCACGAAAGACGAGATGAGTCATATCTCGCCCAAAATACATTCATACATGGGTCACTAATTTTTCTCGAGCGGTATCTCAAATGAATTCCTAAAGAAGATAAAGGGCTGCGATCAATCAGGCATTCCTTTTGGTATTCTCTTTTCCTTCCGCAAGCTCGTATAGACGCACCGCTACATCGCGTTGCTGCGTAAATCGCATAAGATCGCGTAGATTGCGGGAATGCTCGGTAGCGGCGATTCTCATCGCAGAATCGTGGCTATTCGATTGCACTCAGATTTCCGTCCCAGACATGCGGAGAAAACTCACCCATCCCAACTCGCGCTTCTCTCGACTAGAAATCATCGGGGCCGCTTCCTCGATTTTGGCGTACTCAATTTCGCACTGGAAGAACGAGCAGTAAAATCGTACTGAATTGCGACCGCAATCTTGACTCGTTCTTCCTTGGCAACTTCCAGAGGTCGCCTTCTTCACCTAGAAGAGTAGAAACGACGACGCAGAGAAGACGCAACATCGGCTTTGTAACTGATCGTCTGCACTAGCTTAAAAATTTGCATTGCTTATAGGTTTTAACATTTCCCTAGATATTTTATTAAAAAGCATCATATTGAAGTAATACATATATCTGTTGTACTTAATTTTAATTTTGTTTGGAGGATACCCTAATTACGATATATTACATCTTATTAATATTTTTATCTACATTATGTAACTCTTTTTACATTTATTTAAATATGTTATATTTAAATATTTTATAGAACTCTTTTTACGATATTTATTTAAATATAAAATATAAAATATAAAATATATATATATATATATATATATATATATATACATATTATATTTAAATATGTTGTATTTAAATATTTTATTAACTCTTTTTATACGATATTTATTTAAACATAAAATATTTAAATATAACATATTTAAATAAATGTCGTAAAAAGAGTTACATCAATGTTGTAGATAAAAATATTGATAAGATGTAATACTGTAATCCCGTTCTCCAAACAAAATTACAAAAGATATATGTATTACTTCAACGATGCTTTTTTCCAATTTTTATGCGGCATTCTTTTCTTCAGTTTTACTGCACACTGTGCCTGTCAAGTCTCAACACTGCTCTTTCGCGACAAGACGAGACGAACAGCGCCGAGATAACCCGAGAAGACGGAGAGAAAGACGCAGCGAAGATGAGTGCAGTCAGGAGTGCATTTTTCGCGCGCCACGGTGCCGCTACGCGCGGCAGCACGGAGGAAATTGCGAAAAGCCTCGGTAGTTTCGCTGGGCGGATTGGCGCGTTAAACAAACAGTAGTTGCACGGCCGAGCAATCACGCGCGGGTTAGCTCAGGATCGTTTCTACCGTGACGGCGAGAGGAGGGCAAGGGGGATGATGGTTGGGGCCCGCTATGACGAGGCTGCCGATGCAAGGTGAAAATTGCCGGTTTGCTGCCGCGGCTCCCGCCAAGTACTGTGAGGCCTATTGAGGGGAGAACGCGAGATGGACCCCCGGTTGTGGTAGCGAACGAGTCGAAGAGCAAAGGCCGGCAGCAACCTTCGGTTTTATCGACTCAAATTGGCCGGAAAGCCGAGTCGGTCGCGCACGTGTGCGCGTTCCTTCTACCGTTTGCACCCTCTTGCTTCGCATCTTTTTCCTCCCTTCTTCCGCCCTCGTTGTTTCCTCGCATCTCCGTTCCGCGGGCGCTCTTTTCCTCTCCTCTCTTCGGCCAAGTTCCACTAACGCGTTCCGAGATGGTTTGTTTGCACAACGCGGCGTAAGGATTTCCAGGTCGTCAAAACGAATCGAGCAAGACCGTGGTAAACCTCAGTTGTGCACGAGATTGCTCTAAAATGAATATCGATTTGCCAGCAGAATTCATCAGACGAAATTAAATAATATTTTAATTTCTCTGTAATTCTATTGTCTGATTTATCCATTTAATTGTACACGGAAAGAGAGAACGGTTTTGCTGAAATATCTACTGATGGGTACAAAAACGCCGAACTGTTTGAAAAAACTGTTTTCCAGCAAACAACGAACAAACTGTTTTTCCAAACGGACATAAACAGTTGGATCGGTCTAGAGTTCCTATATAATTTTAAGTAAACCAAAAATTTTTTCCTAAAGTTCTTTTACATTCAGAACGCGTGCACCTTTTAACATTCTAACTATTTGTGCGTCATGATTATTGATGTAGGTAATGCTGATTCGCCGTTTCTCGAATAATCAACAATCATGACGCACGAATAATTAGAATGTTGCACGCGTTTCGAATGTACCCCGATTTTTTGTTTTTTAACCTGTTTTTTTACAATAGTTTTTAAAAACAATTGTCATTTTTCAACAAACAGTTCGTTGGTGTTTTGTAAAAACAACAGAAACGCCCACTACTAGAAATATCTAAAAACTTGGTCAAATACTTTGATGGTTTAACAAAATTATTTTCAGATCTGTATCTGAAATATCAAATTTTTGATATTTCAGAAAAATCATTTTTTCCGTGTAACATTTTATGTTTATTTTTTTACATTACCTAACTTTTACACTGAAAAAAAATCTTGGTAAACTTGTAAGACGCATTTAGTGTACTTTCTTTTGAAGTATTTAATTATTACCGATTATAATAATAATAACAAAACATTTTGTAATAATTATAAACATTTGTAATAATTATAAAAGAGCAAATTTTGTTTAGTCGAGCCAACTAAATTATGTAATACTTATTATACGTTTAGTTGAAACTATTTCACCAAGCTTGGTGAAGTAGAAAGTATACTAAATGCATCTCACAAGTTTATCAAGAATTTTTTTTTCAGTGTACTTTAGCGTTATAACTGTTTCAAGAAATCGAATGCATTATCGTTTCATCATGTTTCCAAGTATGGTATCGTTCATCACTGCGATATTAGCTCATAATTTTGACCAAGAATATTGATACTTGATACGGGAAATCGTGATTTAATGTATCGATTAAAGGATTAAGCACGGCGCATTACAGCGCGCACCAGCGCGTAGATAGCCGCGCTACGATCTTTCTGGTCGCTAATCGATATTAGACGCAAAATCGCGTATTAAAAGGAGCGGAACGGAGGTGAGCAGGCGTTGCATAGTGCCCCGGGGAACGATTTATACGAGGACATAAAAGTTCGCGGCCGATGCTCGAGTTCCCATTAAATCGATGCGCCGCCACGGCCGTGAACATTAATTAAAAGAATAAAAACTGTACGGCGTTCTCAATTTTTCGGATTAATATCGGGCAAGTGAGGTAGTTTGCACATTGTAGAACGCGATGAAAGGTAAGAAAGAAAGAGAAAGAGGGAGTGAGAGAAAAGAGAGAGAGAGAGAGAAAGAGGGTGAGTCGTGGCATCCCGGCGCAGCCTACGAGCGCGTATTATTTATACGCGTACACGCGTGCGCACGTATGCGCACGAGCAATAAGCAATAATCGTGTGTCTCGCGTCTCGAGCGAGATATTTATTATTGCCGGAGGTGATACGAAAGCGGTGGAGGATGCGAGTTTGAGATAATACGTCCGGGAAGTAACGAAAACGATGATTTCGTATAGCCCCCGTATTTAGAAAAATCACACGAATGAGGGGAGTGAATAAAATATTTATTTGTTGAGTAATAAATAGAGCGGAATATTAAATAATAAATAGCGGATACTTAATTCAAAAAATCAAGTAGATAATACACTGTTAGATATTAAAGGATCAAATTTAAACCAATTTCTTGGGTTAAATTAGTTGGTTATTTTTAACTTTTACATGGGTCAATATGCAACCACACAAAGAACGATAAGGTTGCCACAACCATAATAATAGTAATATTGGGTACAGCCACGTCCTGTGGTTGTCACATTCACATTGTTTTGTGTAGTGCATCTATATATGTTTGTCTCAACATTCACTATGTTTGCTGTACCAAATGCATATAGTTGCCTTCACATCAACGTGAATGTGACAATCACAGGACGTGGCTGTACCAAATATTACTATTATTGTGGTTGTGGCAACCGTATCATTTTTTCCGTGCACACATGTTGTGTTAAAATTTATTATTTTAACACAACATATGTGGTTAAAAATCAACCATAATCTAATTATTCTAGTTAAATTAATAACATATTGGGTAGGAGCAGTGGGGTGACTTATAGAAATGATTATTATAAATGACTCAAATTTGGTTCAATTTAACACTACAAATTTAACAGTGTAGAGAATCCATGTTTACTCTCGTAAGTATATTAAAACGGTGTAATATACATATTTTGCCAATTATCATTATCTAATTAAAATATTACATTTAATAGGTAGCATATTTCCCTGTTGATTACATTCTTTATAGTTTCGAAAATTTCAGTCTCGCTATTAAAATTTGTCTTCGATTACGGCTTTAAGAAGACGTTCGTTATTACAGCTGCATAATTCGTTACGAGCGAACAATGCGTGTAGATTCGCACGTGATTCGAAGCCGCAATGGCGCGGCTACGGTGTGCCCGTCGATGATATATGTAATTATATTATAGATAATATTGACGCGCGGTTGTTGAGAGATTTATCGCGCATTGTGCGCGCGCCGCGTGTGCACCTCGATAAAAAGCTTTTTGGAGCACAGACCACGTAATTGTAGCTTATAAGAGCGACTATTTACGTGCACGCGAACGTATGCAATAAGCAATAATCGCGAGTGCACGTCGACCGAGATATTTATTGTTGCCCGCGGGGACGAGCGCGCGAAAGATGCGTGCGGAATAATATCCACAGGAATTAAATACAGATTAAGAGCAATAAAGCGGAAATCTCGGGGCGTGTTTTACAGATCGTCGGTTCTTACTCGCGTATTTCTCCCGGAAGAAGATTATTTATTAAAGCGAAAAATGTAGAGAGTTCTACAGATCATTGCGAGATACGACTATTGATCTAGGCCAATGTCCATGAGGATTTTGCATTCGTAATATATTCCTGATCCTGCAATTACTTCAACGTCGCGTGGTGGACGATCGTGTTAACCGGGAATCATTTGATGGCGTCTCGCCGAAGGTGTTGCGGCAGCCGCTTCTCCTTTACGCGATCGGCAAGGAAATAAGGACAGAGAAACTGAAAGGCGAGCGACGATCGAGTTGTCAGTTGAAGCAGCAATCGATTAGAGAGTTACGAGCTCTTAACGAGCATCTGGCCGCGCCACGACAAGAGGTACGCGAGAACTCGTAATAATCGCCGGGGACGGTGCAATTACGGAACTTTTTCCGCAGATGCGTGCTGCGGATAGGTGCTCGGATGCTGACGATTAACCTTGAACTGTAACTCTATGATCCTCATTTAGGATCACCGGATTGCCCCTAATCGCTACTAAGTATCGGCTCACCGCTTCGTTTGCGTGACGTTTTTTACGGCTAAGTGCGTTTTTACGTGACTAATCGAACGTTGTTGATCGCGAAACGCGATGCCCGAAGTGTCAGAACTGCATCACCCCCTCTCTTCCTTCGCCGTAATTTTGCGCAATGATCGTATCTGCCTAATGACGTACGATCGTCTCGGATGATCGTTAGACCTTCGCGGGGCGGAAATTGTTCGTCGTTAAGAATGCACGCGCGTGCACTCGCACATGTAATTCTATTTATATTGCACTTGTGGAAAATGGTTCTGCTGTAGCAAAGACATCGGAAGACTATGATTAAGAGAAATTCGTTTACGGTGCGTGCATTTATGAAAACGTGAAAGCGCGGATCGCTCTGCTCCTTTTTTCAAGGAGGGAGCAGAGTGTAAATATATTTAGGGGTGTAAATATATCATTTTTGTTCAGATTGTTGAAGGATTGAGGGTTAAGAAATAAGATACATTTGGTATAAATAAAACGGTGAAAAATAATTATTCAGAAAAGGCAAATTTCATAATCATAAAATCATTCTAAATGGAAAAAATTAAAATCCAGGGAGAGGCATGTGCCCCTCTTTGCCTCCCCTCATGGGCGCCCATGCCGCGCGGTCGCGTCGAAAAATTTCCTGCCTCCGCATCGCAACGATCGTTCGCGCACACGCGCCTACGCACGCACGTGCCTCGCGGGAACCCGGGGGAGCGACGGGGGTGGCAAGAACAACACGGCCAAGTCCGCCCCCACGTCCGCAAGGACAGCGATCGAGTCCCGCCGCACGTAGTACATTACGTATTGTGTGCTTACAGTTTATAGGATGATGCGCGGCCGTGCAACGATCTCATTCGACCCCCCTCCGGTCTCCCCCTGCAGTTAACTCAAATTGCATTATGGCAGGGCCGGTTGCGTTCTGGATACCGATTGGGGTGGATGCGCGTCGCGCGGAGGGTTACGGCGGGGGGCAGATACGCACTGTGTGCGCTCCACAAACACGAGGCGTGTCGCCGTCGTCTTACGTGCGTATGCGCGTACACGCGTGTACGTGTGTCACGCACGCTGACCCCGCGGCGGATCGGGACTATTTGTTTAATAGGGATTATTGTGTCGGTCGACGGGGATGATAGAGCTGCGAATTGAAATCAAATGACACGTGACACCCCTCGCCAATGAGGGCCTCTTTGTATCGTGATGCACGGCATCGGCTGGTACACGTACAACGTTATTGACCTTGTTACCGTTGCTCAGAGTGCATCCGCGTAATTCGATAGCCGCTACGTGCGGTTAAATCGCGTCGATCCCGCTCGTGCGTTTCTTGCAGATCCACGAGTATATAACGCTGCTTAAATTAATTGTACGCGCGAACCAGGAGATCGACCATAATATGATGACGAAATAAATACAATGTAATATAAGATACACCGATAAAATTACATAAATCTCGAAAATATAAATATTCAATTCGGGCGCATCGCGATGTATCCTTACGACCGGTTCTCATCCTGGCGGGATTAAATTACGTTAAAATTTAACGTCCGGATCGTGGACATAGTCTTACAAATTACGCGGGACAAGGTGCTTATATAAGGTGCGGCCGGCTTTACGATTATTTCGAATCGGCTGCTTAACTCACTACCTCTCTACACATACGGCCGAGAAAACGAGTGCGTTTTACCGAACTGGATTTATAGCGGGCTTCACATTCGCGATCCCGGGGATCCGTTAGGTTGTAATTGGCCGGCCGTACAATTACCGGAGCGGGCGCGATTACTTCGCTCCTTCGGTTTAGTGACGTTAAATACAGGTGAGGGGTGTTGTAACGTTACGGAATTGCCGTGCGCGCGTCGTTACAAGCTCGCAATTATCTATCGTCGCTCAACGGCGGCGTTCGTCGTCGATGTAATCGCCGCGGGTTTTTCAGCGGCGTTAAATTACTTCATTATGTAATAGAAAAGGTCGTGCGAAAAGCCGATCGCACAATATGCGGGAGGGAACTATTCGCGAGCGCGAAAGAACGCAGCGCAAATTTCCGTCTTGCTTGTTGCAACATTGTTCCTTTAAATTAACCCTTCCGCTACCGAGACGGATAACGAGATTGCTTTAGCCTATCTCATTGTTGGCCGTATACATCTTCGAAAGCGTCATTAATTCAACTTCGATATAAAGCCGACGTGACGCAGCTATTTTAGCCAGCTGATGCAATTTCCACGATTCCTATAAATACTTGCACGATGTCGAGACTATCTCGTCTGTTTGTGTTTTCGACAACAAAATTACGAAGCGGAAAGAAAAATAAGAAGCGTCTATCTTGTGAAGACGAGTAAAGGGGGCATAGTCGACTAACGTAAAGCTCTCTTCACATTGCGACGATATTAGACACTAATTAAGTAATTTGGACGAGAATCGTTTAATAAATTAATTAAGGAGAGACCGAGGCGCGCGCCGTGAACCGAGACGGGCGATAATCCAATAAATCATTCGATAACATTTCGTCATAATTACATCAGTTTGCTTTAGACGAACGACGATAAGGACATCGATCTTTCTTTTTTTTTTTCCTTGGTCGCTGCTACGCGATTTCATGTTTTCATCTCATAATTTATCAATGAGAACCCGTTGCGATTTATCTAATTATAGCGGCGCTGAAGGCAGCGGAGGCTTGAAAAAAATCGAAAACAAGCCGGACGGCCGTTTGTAACATACTAATGAACGCCACTAATGAGGAGATTAATAAATTATTTGATATAACGGTAGACATATCGGCAATAATACTTAGCTCTTATATGTGGCCTATAACTCGCAGAGAATAAAGTTATGCTATACGAACTTAGATAAACGATAAATTTTACTAACGGTTATAACGTAACGCAAAAAAAGATTGTTAGAACGCGCAATAGGGCAGAAATGTGTATCTTTTATCGTCGCTCGTAAAGGCAAGATCGAATGAAATGGTCCCGAAGTAACAAGGCATTTTCCTTTCCTGGCGAAAGGAACGGTAGCACAAATGTAGATATTTCCTAAAGCGCGATCGCGATGCGGCATTCGCCGTTCGATCGTACGGAGGCGAGAATCCGTCTGCCGAGAGGCAGCAACTGCTATTTCTCCAGGAAGCTGCGAGCCAAAGAGGAAAGGCAGCAGCGCGAGACGAAGAAGGAGAGAGAGACGGAGGGAGAAAGAGGAGGCTGGTGGCGAGCAAATGGAAGTCGGTGAATCACGAAACAAGCGGTATGTAAATCCGCGTAACGGGGCCGTTTATTCGTCCCATAAAAAGGCCAATAAAATCTTCTTTCGCAGTGGAAGATATACTCCCGGGCCCTCCTCTATGCCCACCCCGCCCTTCCGTTCGCCACCCCGCGACTCCTTCTTACCCCCGGAAAAATGACAGAGAATAAATCGCCGTTGGGATAAAGAATGCGAGACGACCTGGCCAGGGATGGAAAGAGGGAGGAACGTCGTTCGCTCTCTGCTTCCCAGTTATTCGCCTTCCAGACGACGGATTTTCAGAAGCCGAGAGAAATCGTTCTACATATTGCCCGGAATTGATCTCGCGTCTTCCTCGCCCACGCACGAACGGGATTCTTTTTTTATCGGGGTAGCGAGTTGCGCGATACACCCCATTCGTCGTGATTTCCATGTCAGCGAAAGAGGGTGACAAATGAGACGGGTGATTGTGGAAATTTCCGTGAAACGAGGGAAAATGGACGTGGCGTTTCTTTAATTAGGCTTGCGCATCTCGACTCAACTGGTGATTTATCGCGACTACCGATCGAGATTTATGTGCCGAGATATATTTAGAGACGACCGTGGCTCGAATTAGCCTTCAGTTTTTAGCCTAATCGCGGAGCATTATCAGAAAGCAGTAAAAAGTAGATATAACTAGTAATAATGAAAGTAGATCAATTCTGTAAACTACATAAAAGTCTAATTGTAAGAATTAAAATTTACTCCACGTCAAGTGACGTATTCATTCATTAGTTAGTTATGGCTATAACGTACACCGCGTCTCATTAATTCGTTCCTTTTTAAGTGTAGATAGTGTAGGCAACTAAGCCAATAGTAGCGCCGAGTAATCTGAAGAACTTACCTGATTGGCTAAGGTTGTTGTGGTTCTTACACCGAAAAAGGAACGAATTAATGAGACGCAGTGTACATACGATTTTATATAAACACTTGTAATACTGTTATTCTTGTAAGAATTTTTTATAATTAATTATCTAATGTTTTCAAATCTTTCTCGTGTTCTTCTACGCGTATTTTACATTTAATTCGTCTCGCTGTGTGTAACAATTTGCAACAATTCTCGGGGATACAGTGGCGATTTTCCCGCGATAAATGGACGTGAAAGGCGGTGAGGGACGAGTGGATAATCCAGCGGGTAGCGCGTTTACATTGTAAACAACGTCTTGGTGTTGGGAAAATATTATTGTAACGGGGGTTGGCGGCTCCGTCTGAATCTTCGTGAAAGCGATACAGCAGTTTATATCCGAGCCAGGTGCCAACTTTCGGAGATAATGCTCAAGGCAATGAAGAAAGAAAATATAACGGGTGACAGACAGCAGCGCGCGCGACTACCAACTGTACAATCAACAACGTAATTACTACAAGTTGCTACATCAACGTATTTGTGTTGCGGTGAAACCATTTTGCTGTTACATAACGTTGTGGAGCCAACGCGGTGATTAAAAGCACGTGTAATAATTTATAAACCGCGCAATTAACTATCTTTATTATCTTTTCTTAACTCGCTTCTATATAGCAAGTAAGATTCGAGCGAGTGATTCATCATTCAAGGAGCGAGAATATAATTAGTGTTCCTATTTTGTCTTCGTTTACTCCGAACGAGAGAAAATCGATTTCGACGGCGCGGCAAGCGGCAGCACGTGCTGTCGCTAACCCAAAGCAGATTCTCGCCAGATTTTTCTAAAATATAAATCTCATTTCATCGGCGATATGTTCTCCGGCGCCTTTCCCTCAATTTTCTTTGGCCTTCAGAATATACTTGGCTTTCACGAAAATTTATCGTCTCTTTTTTCCTTAATTATTACGTTAGAAATCATTAAGAATAATTTTTAATAATGAAACCATTTTATTAACTTTCTCCATACACATCTTTATTTTTTTTATATTTTAATTTATTTAAAATTTGGATATCCTCTTCTAAATTTCGTCATAAACTTTATTCAAGTATCGCATATGTGGAGGTTGACGTGAATCTCATATCATTTACCATTTCATTTCATTATTAGTTTTTGTATGCACTGAGGAGGACTCGAATCGGAGTCGAAACGTTTGCGTCGCGTATTTATGAATTTGTAAATGTTTTTTAATAAATAGGTTTTTCGCTCCAAATAACGGCGTTTGGCTCACATTGGTTTTCTCTTTTTGATCATATCTCATTTTAATAATCATCTAAATATATACTTAGCCTAAATAAAGACTTCCATCAATTATTTTACAGGTGAAAAAAACAATTAACACAGAAACTTGATGAGAATCATTTCCGCTTATGACAAAGAATATTGCGCTTATAAAAATGTAAAGAACAATAACATATTCATATTTTGGCATACGTGACGCTGATATTGACCTACATTGCTACCAGAACTTAATCTGAATGTATTCTAATAACGTATGTAAAAAATAAATACCACTTACGAACGCGCGGTGCAATTAATATAAATCTCACGTTCGCTGAGGCGCGCGACAAATCCCCGCCGTCAATTTCTTACGCGTATTACCGTCAGATAATATTGCGAGCTCGGAGCGGGATACGAAAGCCACTCCTTGTCCGGGTGTTCGGGAAGATGCTGCGGAGGATGCTGCGAGCGCGCGGACAAGTTGGAAGTTGCCCCGTTCTCGCTCGCTCGCTCTCGCTCCTTCTCGCCACCCCTCTCGCTCCTCGTCGAGAAACTGCTCGGGGCGTGCTAACGAAACCATCGTAAGCAGGCACTTCGACAAATTCATAAAGTACAGTTCATAAAACGTGTACTTAAGGCGCGACGGGGCGCGGACAGGGGACGCGGAGCTCGTAACTCCGGCGTAACCGACCGGCGTGTTAAGTTGAGCGGATAAAACGATGGCGCGTGCAGCGCGCGAATTTTCTCAACGACGTTCTCGTACATCGAGACGTGGGCGTGGTCGGGTGCAATCATCGGTATATTTTCGTCAAAGCGAAGGAGAGGAGATTTCGACCTCCGAGAAACGCACGTTATTAAAATTAAGTGGACTCTGAGAATCCGTTCTTGGAATTAACGTTGATTAAAATTAAGCTCACGGGATTCGTCCTCTCCTCGAACAAGATCGCGACAAAGTGTTATGTACGACGTGCCTTTCCGAGCACCGTCCGTAGAAAACGAGTAAACACCACCGCGAGCAAGATCGCTCGTGCAGTTTCGTGCTCTTCGGCGTGCGGTAATAATCACAATAATTCCTACCTTTAACCGCAATCTCCTCCTCAACCTCCTCCGCCGCCGATGCACCGTGTCGGACGCCCCGAAGATCCTGAAACAACGGACACATTCATTGTTAGACAACAAAGGCGTGATTCATTAATCGCGCCTATAGCAAGCGGCACGCGAACATAATGACGGACAATGGCGCGCATGCAGCTCGCACGCACGCCTCGTCGATCGTGCGCTGTGAAATTCGCGGATGCATCTCCGCGTAACAGGATCCGCGACGATGGATGCGACGCGTGCACGAGATGCGTTGCGCACGTTCGTTTCTCGGAACTTCGAGCAACAAAGTAACCGAGGGGCCATTCACTAATGAAATCAAGTGTACACCTGATTTGTAATCATGTGTAATCAACAGTGAAATCAATTCGTAATCACGTGTAATCTTGCAATATATTTTGAAATCATTTACATTAAACAAAAGCGTAATCAGTGTAATCAAAGAAAAATAAGTAAGAAATCGCGTGAAAT
>NJRP01000089.1:51169-63449 GCA_003063835.1 Aphaenogaster floridana | reverse complement strand
AATGAAATCATTGTAATCGCAATGAATTCATTTGTAATCACAATGATATCATTTGTAATCACAATGAAATCAACTGTGATCACAATCGATTTCACACAGTCGTATAAAGTCACTTTAGTAGTTGTAATCACATCGTAATCAATTGTAATCAATTGTAATCAATTGTACTTTGTAATCACGTGTACATCCAATAGTGAATAGCCCCCTCGAAAGTAACAATAATCGTCTGTAAAAAACTGTGACTCTCTCTCTCCCCCCCTCTCCCCCTCTCTCTTTCATTGAGAAACGATATTAATTATCGTTCGCCTTTCTCACAGTCGGAAGAGGCCCCGGCAATATTCGTCACCGGCCGCGCACCGGGGCCCCGGGGGCCCAAAAACATTTATACGGCACTCTCGCCACCAGGGCGTAAGCGAGAGAGATCGAGAATGTGTTAAAACGCATTCTAATGCGTGAATGCGTGCGTGCTGGTCCGCGTGAGCGTGTGCACGATGCTTTAACAAGGGTCTGACAGGCTCGTTGCCGTTGTTATTTATCGGTTATGTCGGCGCATCTCCCATCTCGACGAGAGAAGCCTCCGCTATCCTCTCCTCCTCCTCTGCCTCCCCGTCTTCTCCGTCTTTCTCCCCTGCGCTCTGCACCCCGATTCGCTCTTTCTCTCCCTATCTCCTACCGCTGCGTTCACCCCTCGCGCCGACTCGCGCGTGTAAAAGTCGTAAGCTCGTGTGCGCATATCGCAACAGCGTAGTCGAGCGAGCTTCTACGCGAGGATGGGCTCCGTCGATGGTGGTTAACACGGGATGAGCAATGAGAACATAATTGGTCCTACCGTAAAGATTTTACGCCACGAATATCTATATTTGCACGCGGGCAAATTGAAGTTGCTGCGCGTGGCGAGTGACTTCGTCGGACGTTGATAACAGTTTTTTTACGAAAAAAAAAAGATTTATTGCGAATTATGTTCGGCGAATGCGTACTGTATCGTATTTACATAATATGCGAATATAATTACGTCACACGTCTTTCCGTCGATTTTTTTCCTAAAGAAAGATTTATTTATTATTTTTTTTTTTTCAACAAGTCCGCGCATTGTAGTTATAATCGAGGATTCTGCAAGAGGCCTTATCCTTCGTCGTTTGTTAAACATTTAAAAATGATAAAGTCATTGATAAAAAATAGTTTTTATAATCTTTAAGATCAATTGATTGCTTTTTAGATAGAATGCTAGTATATTCGAGAAAACTGCAACGGATTCGCGTTGCTCCCCGCGCCGTTACGCCACTGGAGACCATAACGTAGCTTATGGAGACGACGATGGTGGACGAAGCGCGTTTCTGCGGTAGATCGTTGTACACCACGACGTTAGAGCGCGGATAGATAGAGTAGGGCGGTTGGGGAGAAATGGGGACGAACTCTTAGCCGCAAGCGCGTGTTAAAAACATAACCACTTACTTGAATGGGGTTAGAGTTTATTTATCGCGTGCTCCCTCCCTCGCGCCCCATCCCCGGGGATAATTCGCCCGGCGTATAGCTGCACGTCCGGGGAAGCTGAGATTATCGTGGAAAAGCCGCCGCGACGATCGTCAAAACGTTCTCTCCCGCCCACTGAGTGATTTCGGCACTTAGTAGTGGCAACGATATTGGAGAATGACGGAATTACGACTTCCAGTTGGTCCCTCGGACGGCATCACGCTAATTTCGAAACCGCTCGGCCGTTAGATATGCTTGGTTTATTTTGGGAAGTTATTTCAGAGTAATAGTTTTCTAGTTACCAGATGATCTCTCTGGATATATCTGTTATATAAAATAATTAATACACGGAGAAAATTTTATATTAAAAATTACTATGTATGGCAGTAGCCGTGGACCATGCTGGAATTATAAAAATTTTTACTATGTTTTCACAAAACAGTTTAATAATTATTAATATAATAATATAGTAAAAATTTTGATAATTCCAGCAATGGTCCACGGCTACTGCCATACATAGTAATTTTTAATATAAAATTTTCTCCGTGTATACTGTGATATCGTGGGTCGAAAATTTACAATCAGAGGAAAAAAGAGAAGAAAGAGCAGAAAATAATTAACAATTATATATATATATATCGTCCCCCATCACTGTTAAATTTGTAGTATTAAACAATATAATTACAAGACCGCGAAGGGTATTAAACAATTAAAAATCGAGAACGGCCAAATACGGTCATAGCAGATCTTGGTGCTCATTAATATTTTATGTGTGATTTTTCTAGTTCTTTTGAACTACGCGCCGTTACTTTCGGACTTAAAACGCAGTTCTTGAAACCAGAAAAGTAATATCACAATGATACTGATGCTATTAAGCATCTATAAGATGTAGTATTAAATTGTAGTATTAAATTGAATCAAATTTGAGTCATTTATAACCATTCCTATAGGTCGTCACTAATCCTACTCAATATATTGTTAATTTAACTAGAACAGAATTGGTTATGGTTACTTTTTAACCACATATTTTGTATTAAAATAATAAATGTTGACCCATGTAAAAATTAAAAATAACCAAATAATTTAACTCAAGAAATTGGTTTAAATTTGATCCTTTAATATCTAACAGTGATCTCTTCTAACTTTGAAACAATTGAAGAGTTAATTACTCGGAGAAGAAATGGGCTAGATCCATAATTTGTAAAAAAGAAATTTTGCTAATGATGATTCTTAATTCCTTTACAGCGAGTCTTACAAATCATTGCTTTAACCTGCTTTTTTTCTCTGAACTTTTCAAGACTTCGGAATGCAGTTGTAATAAACTCGCGTCGAAGGATCTAATATCTCTTGCAAATAAAGTTCAAATTTTCTACACAATTCGGCAACAACCGTTGTCGAATCACCGCTGGGTAAAAGGACGAAAAACCGCGGTTAACGCTGGCTGGACAGATTTATCAGGGGTGTATCCCGCGGGAGATGTCCCGACAGCACGTTGACCGAGCGCTCCCGCGGGAACGCGGCCGCTCATACATGCGAATTGGGAAAATTTTCGCGCTGGAAGCGCGGATTGTAACAACAGCAATCACCGACCGTGGGCGTGGGAGGAGGAGGCTCGTTACGGTTTTAATCGTTTCATCAAGTTGTTGTTATCGCGCCGAATGGCCGGCCATTTTACGGACGATCGGCCGGCGATGGAGAGCAACTTGTTTTGTCCCCCGTGCGTTTTCAGGCCGATTCGCGTGGAATATGCTCGGCGATATTCCACGAGGGAAAGTTGAACGGAACAGCAGAGAAGCTGCGAAGGTGCGTGGTAATTGTAGTAGAACTTTTTTACTATCAGAAGTTCGGTATTTTTACGTGGAATTTGAAATTAAATTTATGAAGTGTTTCTCTCTGAGAAGATTTCTGATAAAAGCGATTTCAAAATGAATTAACGTAAATTAACAGTAGATTTATGACGTAACATTGTATTTCTTTAGATTTTATCCTGTCTACGATGATCTAAGGTGTTCCAAAATTCGTAAGAGATAGAGAAAATTCAGAGAACGCCAGCTCAAGGAAATAGATCTAGGATTAAGGGACCGTTATTCGGTCCCGTGCGTATAGATCGCTCAACAATCATGGTTAATACATCTGCGATGCGCCGTTAATACGAGCCCCTGCATAGTCCTAGGAACTTAACGAGGTCATAAATCGCGTGGGGCGTCCTTTTTTCCGGGAAAGATCGTGAATCTGCGCGCGGAGCTGGCCAGCCGAGGTCGACATTCGATCTGTTTTCGAATTAGACGGGGAGGTAGTCGCTCGTAAAGATGGTGGTACGCACGCGAGCACAACCAAGGTAGATCCTATCTCGTAGAATTATGTCTTTATTAGGCGGAATCTCTGTCCGATGACCATAACGGTTTCACGAATTGCGGGGTTAACCGCAGGTGTCTCTTGGTGCAACGAAAGCGAGAGGGATGTCGGGATAGTCCAGAAAAAAATGGCAGAACACGGACGGAAAAGCGGGCATGTTGGCTTGAACCTCGACGATCTTTCAGCTGAATCTTTTTAAGTTATCGCTTTTTAAGAATCGCTGCTCTACAATACCATTATCAATCGAGGAGAAAAAATACGGCACTTAATCGCTTCGTATCTGTAATTCAATAAATATAAAAAGCTCAAAATAAAAACCAGCTAAATAACATTTATAATATCAATGATAATATTATAAATAATATTTTATTTATCTGAACACGAAATTTATATTTAAAAAAACATCATAGATATCATATAAATTTCACATATATCATATATGAAAGCTTTTTATATATATTTTACGCATATAGAAGAATTTTATGTTTATTAACTTTAATATTTTACAGAGTCTTATTCACGCAAAATTAATTTTCGCAACATTCGTGACACCTGCAGTTTTTTTGCATCAAATTTTCGAGTTTTATTGATCATCCGTAATCGATAAATGCGACAATCGCATAATCGCGGCTGTCACCGCTGTATGGCATTAATACTTTCGAAAAGCGTGAAGATTTTACGCATATACGATTTGAATTAAGCCAATGCAGATCGCGATTACTCAATCCTCCATTGACGGCTGGAGCTCGAACGATCGAGGTAGAGTGAGATCTCCGTGGCGTTATTGATAAAGTATGACTAATCGGTAATCATGTTGTACACCGCCGCCAATACGTACAGTTGGCAGCAATATCCATCTTGCAACAGTTTTTTGCAAGGCGCACGACGGAATAAAGTGGGCTCGTTTTGTTGGATTAAACGGTTCGCGATCTCCGCGGCTCAATTTATACGAATGTTGCGCGGCTTGTATCCGTCACGAATTGAGAAATAAGTTAATGGCAACGCGCGAAGATCTCGTAATAGATATTACGGCTTCCAAAAAAATAAGATACACCGATACAAGGGTATTCAAAATTGTACGCGAGATTCGAATCTCTGATGGAACGCGCAGGTACGTTAAGGATTGCTATGACGAGGCCCTTCAGACAAATAAAGACACCGATGAAATTGGACAGATTTCTGTGGAGAATCAGATATATATCTTCATTACAGTTACTTCTCTCTAGATCTCCAAGCGATCGGAGTAGAATAAAATCTCTTTCAGACTATATTCACGATCGTTGATCGTTTTTAAGAGATCACGGTAGCTGATCGTAAATCTGTCGTCTTTCACGCAGGTACCGTTATTCCTTCGTGTGTCGTTTTAGTCAGATAGATGCTTCTTCGTCGACGACTGATATTTCTTTTCCTTTTGATTCTCGTTGGAGAGAGGAGAAAAAATATAGCAGGATTCAGGGAAAAACAGCATGAGATCAGTGAGCGATAATCAGTAAAATTAGGAAAACCCCAGTACACCGCATTTGTCACCTATATACGACCGATCCTTACCATATCTCCGGACGATCTGTGGTGAGAGTTGTGACACTAAAACCTAATCGCCTTCGCGCTTCGATGTCATCCAATAATCAAATTAAATTCCCATTCACTTAAGAATTTCTAGCAAACTCGTCAACATAATTACAAAACGCTACGTTCGTACCATATCGCGATTGTGACACGATTGCACAGACTTGTAAACGTAACATTACGTAATTTCCTGTATCGATTATTAGCTTGTAACAACTAACACGCATACTCAGAAATAATAAATTTACTAAGGATGTCGTTACCTTCTTCTACGAAACTAACCCAACAACACCTTACAGATATTCTAATAATCTATTGGTATATTTATTTATAATATAAACGACGCTTAGTAATACCCTAACTATTGACTCCGAGAAATGTGTAAAATATTACAATCAAATAGTCACCGCAGGAGGTCTTTCTAGGGAAAGCTGGGGCTTTATTTCCTTCCCATTGTTCCCTTTCCTATTATTCTCACTTTGGATTTCACCGAATCGTTTTTTTCTACCAGTTTTAGGCACTTTTCTTAAAAGTTGACCATGGGTCGTGTGTCCTTTGTTAAGCAGGATTTTTATAAAAATGTCCTAATAATGAGGCCTTAATAGATTTCTCTTTTGTGCGGAGATGATGTGACTTTTGACTTTTCCCTCGACTTTTCCACATGCTTTAGAGAATTTTATGGCATGATAATATCCATGTAAATGACGCATCAAATTGCTTTTACAAGGAAATAGCGTTCCATCTCCAACAACAATATTACTTTACTCCTTTATTATAATAAAATCATTTTAAATTTTTAAACCGATCGCATTTCACGATATGTCGCTAATATTACAGATATTAATATTTATTAACATTTATTATTGATATTTAGGATAGGCGCAGAAATATCCGAGAAGGCGACTCGGTAATTAAGAAAATCAATATCTTGTTTACCCAAGCAACCGCGGTGTTGACAACTTAATAGTAATTAGCCGGACGTTCTCATTTGAGGGGCCTGTACCGTAAATATATGTGTACTGGCCTCTTCGCGCGCTCACGAGGCCGCTTATATTTTACAGCCGATGCGCAATTTACATACTACAAAGTAATGCGAGTTATGCAAATTTTAATCGGCATAATATACATGCCCTGGCACCTGCGTGCCGGGCACGCACATTACCTTTCTTCGAACGGGGATGCCCTACGCCAATGGCAGCGAGCAATCGAAACGCCATTAGTACCCGATGGCATTAAATGAGCGTGTTCTCCAGGCGGGTAGCCGTCTCGTCCGCGCTCTCGGCGGCTTCCACGAAAATTAACCACTCGCGTTGCTTCGATTTGAAATTCATTAATTTCCCTCCGGACCGCGGAGATGCATGCACGCTGCAAACCATACAACGATCACCCGCGGTGTCCGCGCGCCATTAACGCGCTGCTCGCCTCGTCTCGGAAACGAATTACGCTGATCGGTTTCCTACGATCGAGCGTAAACTTATCGTTGCGGCTAACTGCGATTAATAAGTTAATTAATAACTTAAGATATTAATTTATTGTACCATAAAATGGCCAATTTGGGAAACAAACTCGTACTTCATATGCAGAATGGTTCTCGTAAAGCAACAGAGATATATCGTTTAAAGAGATAAGATCTTTAATTAGATGAAATCTATATAAATATATGTATTAATTAATTATATATCTGTAATTATATGCGCTTGCACGGACGGACTTTCAGGATATATACGGGCGGGCATTCTCATTATCGGATATCTATGTGATTGGCGATAAAAGCCATCGAGAGTCCAATAATCTCGCGCTACTCGCGGAGCGAGATCTCGCCTCTCGGTGGTGACCTAATCGACTTATCTAAATTAATGTAAATTGTCATTTTGTCAGCGAGTACAATCTGTAACGGCCGGACGACGCACGGGACGGAAAGAATCGTGTGTGGATCGTAAAGTCGCGATGCTTCTTAATAGGAAAGCAGATAAGATCACCCTTCCCCCGCGACTTCTCACCCGGCGGATTCATGCGTGACGCTGAATGGGCGTGTTTTTTTCCTAGGACATTACGTTTCTTCGCCGGGCTATAAATCGAGCGATAACGCCGATAACGTCACCGAATTGAAGGCAAACATTCCGTTGGCACGCACTCGGAGGACAGTTACGCGAGTCGACGATTTGTCAATTTGCTCGAGCCTGAGACGAAACTCGAAATGTCTAGCTATGTAATAAAAAACCCTCGCAGATTTATCGTGACTTACGTTGAAAATCGAACGGTATTTCGTTTGACGAAAGCCATTCATCGCGATTCTCGAGATTGTCGCGTAAAATTTGCAGAAAGTTCAAGAGTTGTACTCTTGCAAAATGAGAATTGGAAATACTGGCGTGAAGCAATTGATATAAATTAGATAAAATATCCTGGTCGTTCGACCAGTTTCTTTGATGTATACTGCACGAGCGCTGGCTTCACAAAGTATATTAATGTTGTGAGAGATCGTGTGATTAAGCATAATCTCGAAATAAGATTGTCCAATCTAGTTTAAGATAGTGTAAGGAAAACGGGGCTTTGGAAGTAGGAAGTATCGGCTCGGTTCTCTTACAAATCGCGTGTAAGGAGCTAATAGCCACTTCATGACGAATCGGCGGGGCGACGTGAGCAAAGTGGTCGCGCCACTTCAAATAGACCCGGCGTGTAATTCATTCTGTATAAATAAACAGGAATACTTTACATAATTGCGCGGAAAACTCGTTATCGCGGCCCGGTAATGATAGCCCCGCGCTAGTCGCCATAATTTAGAATGCTAATAATTAGACCGATAATTACTAAACGCAGCTCGCTCGAGCGTAAGATTTACCGGCGCTCCTGAACGATCTGTCGGCACGACCAAAAAATACATTTTAATATATCGTAACGACGTATCGATTAGCATGGCCGAGGGGAGCATACGGAAAAAATAGCGAAATCCGCCCTGCAACCTGGAATTAGATGCATTTAATCGCCGCTCGTTAATTACGGAAACCTCGGCTACCTCGAGCAACAACACGATGTTTCACTAAGTTCCATAATTCGCGTGTATATCACATCGACGAGCAGTTCTCAATTATTTCAGTCAAATGTTATGGATTCTGTTTATCATAAGGCGATTGCGCCTCGTGTCTTTGCAGAGTATTTTCTGCGTGCCTCTGTGAAAAGCTTTTGTTCAAGAAATACGGATTTTTATGATTATTTTTATGACTGCGAGTTCTCAATCATTTTGTTAATCGAGAGAAGCGTGTGTATAATCGAGATAATCGATTTTCTCCTCCTATCAACAAATTAAATGGGTCACGCAGTCGCAATTTAATGTCGTATTATCGCGCCGTATCATCACCGTATTAGGGCCTGATAAATTAATCGGCCAACGAGAATAGGTTAATAGAATCCCGTCACGGTGTTGCCCGCAGCGGGCATCCGCACCTCTTTCCCGTGGCGCGTAGCACACGTTGTTATTATTATTCATAAACCGGTCTATTCTCACCCTAATCGAAATCGGGACGCGCCATTAAATTCCGGGGGCCGCGCCCTTTAATCGTCGCCCGACAGCGTTACGGGCGCGATTTGTCATCCACGAAATTGAGTCGCATCTGCAGAGAGACGCGCGCGTCCGGGATGCTGCGCTTCCGACGACTCACACACGCACACACATACACACAACCACACATACATACACATAGACAGTGTGTGAAAGCTTGCGCGCATGTTGAAATCCACGTGGAACGTTACCACGGGGTTGCATACGGATTCGCGACTCTAATACCAGCGCAGGATCCTCGAGGGCGATATAATGCTCGCCGTCGAGTACATACGGGCCACGGACCATTAATATATGGCTGCTGGGGCCATTGTTGCGAATTAGGTGCCATTGAACGACGCATTGTCGGTGACGCCGGGGGGTCCGACGGAGGATGCAACGTGCCCCGCGTACTACCAACCGCGTTTTGATAGACCCCGTAAGTGGACGATCTCCATTCTCCGCCCCCCCTTCTCCCAACGCGCACGAGTCCCTTTTATGCCTGTCCGATACACTTCTTCGCCGTTACGAATAAGCACGGAATAGCTGAGAGATTAATTGAGCTGAAAAATTCTTGAAGCATCTGCTCGAAGAGATTTATATCTCAGTTAGCCTCTTTTTAGCTTTTCTCGCGTGAAAACCCGATAGAAAATATAGAATTTAATATATGATATAAATAACATATAATAAAAAATGTAATATAATATATATTATAAAATATATTATATACACATAATATAATCTGTAAAGAATCCGTACACATGTTATTTTATTATATAATTTTATATATTATATAATAAAAAATATATAATGGTTTATAATTTATTTATATATTTCATATATACTAATATATCTATTTATTAATCGCAGTTACTTATCATAAAAAATATTTTATTATATGTTTGATATAAGGTATAAAACGTATAATAAAAAAGTATTATTAGGTTAGGTTAGGTTATTAGTTTTTCTGTAGGAACATCCACTGTTCTGAACAATATATAAATCTGATGAAGTTCCTTCATCTTATTAGAAAGCTTCAGTTTTGTAAATTACGGATCGTACTGACATCTTTGATATAAATATTCAATTACCGTGATTGGAGCCGGGTTCACAATATTTCCTTTGGAACGTGTAGTAGCTTCGGTGGTAAAACGGGTAAAACTATGATGGCATCGAAGCGCCATCGGACAGAATATTCGAGAATCTCAATATGGCCGAATGCTCGCAGTAAACGAACATGCATCGATTCGAATTTCACGACGTGTGGTTAGGTTTTATGATAAATTTTAGACAGAAAACATTTAGACGAATGACTATTTCCGGTCATTCGTCGTTCAATAGCCGTTCTTTGTCATCGCTGACCGTTTATAGTCGTTTGTTAGCCGTTCGTAGCCGTTCCTCAGTCATTCGATAGCTGTTCGTTCGGTGTTCGTTCGCTAGGTATATACTCAGTTTTTAGATGTTCTTGCCGAATTTGTTTATATGTTGTTATCCGTGCGACAAGTACTATCGCGAGAAAGCGCGCTCGCAACATTTTTTTTTTTTTTTTTTTGTGGATATTTAACGTGCCGTCAACCGAAAAGGTTCTTGTGGTTATTTTGGCACACTTCACTCTTGTCCTTGTCTAAATTATCTCTCCTATCTTCCTTTCACCTCTATTACTTTTATATCAACTCAAACTACCGATTATTTCGGCCTAACCAAAAAATTTCTTTCGGGACGAAACACGTCCGAACACGTTGACCGCTAGCGCGCCAATAAACTCTCGCAGCAACAAACGTGGTGCCGGGCTATGATCGCTTTATACAGGCATACACGGCCTCTACATGTTTATTTCTTGTTTAGTTTAGAATGACGAAATGTGTACATACCCGGCGATAATCGCATTTTCGTTGCGTCCTGGCGGGAAAATGACTCGTAGCATTCGGAGATACGGATCTCGATTTCCAGACTGCTGTCGCATCCAGAATCTGGCGGCACTGTTCCGGACAGAAGCACAGATAAGCGGATTGACGATATCGAAATCGCGATATTGGCGTTATATAATAGCTGCGTTCGGTAATGCAAATCTGAAGCGTCGGACGTGCTCTTTTACCTCGCAAATCGTTCGGCAATTCACATCTCGGTTCTTAGATTGGTTGAGGATCACGTGATTCAAGCTCTCTCTGCTAGCTCGCATCTAAGATTTGCAATGCCGAACGCAGCATATGACGATTAAATGCGTAGCGTTTGACACGAACTGGCGCTTCAAAAGACACTCGCAATAATCTTTCGCGCGCGAGATTCACTTTCCGGCAGTGACGATCGCGAGAAATGCGAACCCAGCCAGAAATGACTAGTCGAATCGACGCTTGATTCGACGTCGATGTGTCGATGAATGGTCAGATACTGAAATGGTCTGGTTCTTTTTCTGCACTTCTGAACTGAGATATTTTCTTTCGTTCTAACTTATTGCACTAGTTCGGAAGTGCAGCAAAAAAAGAACAGACCATTTGTCATTTTCGACCATTCATCGGCTGCGTTCGAAAACATCAGGCTTGTTCTTTTTCAAAGAACTGGCGTACACTGGTGTAATAAGTTAGAGTGAAATCAACTATATTTGTTTCACTCTAATTTATTGCACCAGTATATATCAGTTCAGGAAGTTCTTCGAAAAAGAACAGGCCTATCATCTAAGGTCTCTCATGTATCATTTTATCCTTATTTAACATTCGGTGAACAACAAGGATAAATGCTACATGGGGGCACTGCAGGGTGTTGATGTTTTCGAACGCAGCCATCGACGCATCAATTGCTGCGTTCGGCATTGCAAATCTTAGATGCGAGCTAGCAGAGAGAGCTTGAATCACGTGATCCTCAACCAATCTAAGAACCGAGATGTGAATTACCGAACGATTTGCGAGGTAAAAGAGCACGTCCGACGCTTCAGATTTGCATTACCGAACGCAGCTAACGTCGAATCGACGTCGATTCGACTAATTGGGTCTGTTTTCTGTTCCTGAACTGCTGCACTAGTTCAGAGTTTAGAAAAAGATAAACTCTGAACTAGTGCAGCAGTTCAGGAACAGAAAACAGACCTAAAGATAAACTCTGAACTAGTGCAGCAGTTCAAGAACAGAAAATAGACCTATTATTTCTGGCTAGGGAAGCGATTCGAATGCGACTTACGTTCCCATGTAGCACAGCCCTTATAGAAATTTAATACTGCAAATCATTGGGGAAAATACTGTGATTAAATACTGGCAGTATTTCAGTAATTTTTTGGCTAGTACTTCGTCCAAATACTGAGAAATCTCAGTATTTCATCAATACCAGTAATTTTATCAAGTACTTCTATCAGTGATTCATAATACT
>NJRP01000089.1:24041-49214 GCA_003063835.1 Aphaenogaster floridana | reverse complement strand
GCGACGCGTTGCGTTATGCTGGGTCTACAATGCGAGTCTCAATTCAGCATAACTCCTACAATTTTTAACCGATTTACTTGAAACTTTCTGGAAACTTCCTTTTACAGATAATCTATAGAGAAGTACATATGGATTTTGCGATATATTAAAAACTTTTTTTGCAATTAACAATTTTGCACAAAATTTTTGGGCAAGAAAATAAACCTTTTTGTTCAAATGCTTATCATTTCCACAAAAATGAATATTTTTAAATATCCATATGTATTTCTTTAGTTTTTAGTATCTAGATAATAAAAAATTTTCATTTTTTGTATTAGGTCCAATATTGTGGTCGTGAAACTGAACATCGCAGAGTACGTCAATCAAAAAGAGCTTCCAGTTCCTCGACTCTAACACGCCGCCATTTTATAAGATAAATTAAAAAAAAATCTCTTTTTTTTCTCCAAGAGTTGCTTAATAAATGCCTTATGTTCGAGATTTTGTATTTATTTTGTTATATCTTCAAAAAAATTCCCGAAAATGACAGTAATTTTGACCCGTTCAAGGTGGCCTAACCCCTTAATTCGTTTACAAAAAAAATTTTTTTTACTTGTTCATTTCATCATCTAATAATTTTTACTAATCACATATTTATATTTCTCTCAGTGGAGGTGACGTGATCTTTCATTCCATTCAACATTTCGTTCTTTAATTGTACTGAGGAGGACTCAAATCGAAGTCGAAACGTTTGCGAGTTTTTGCTTTGTAATTTGCTTTTGTAATCTGTAATTTTAAATAATAAAGTTGTTCGCTCTAACAGCGGCGTTGGCTCACATTGACTGTCAGTGGACTGATTCAATGAAACCCGCGGGTAATTAAAAAGTATTAATTAACATTATCGTCTGTCAATATAAAATTTTAAACCACCAGCAATATCTGAACAAGTCGCTTATAATCTGTATTAAATTCATGATTTATTATTATACAGATGTTTTATAAATAATTATTAATATTTACAACGCAATAATATCATATATTACCGCATAAAACTGCATTTTTCTTCATAGTTATCTCTCATAGGTAATCAAACTCGAATGATAACAACAAACGTGCAGTTTTAAATAAAACTCGGCTATAATCAAGATAAATACATACATATATACACGTCTACAAAACGTCAGGATAATAATAAATCATAAAAATAATATTATTTGAGTTTTCCAGCAGTCATACGAACTCAAGACCATCTTCAACAGTATCTCGTCGGTGCCTTTAGCAAGTCATACCTAGCGCGACCCGACACGAGGGAAAGTGGGGTTCGTGTTCGTCGTCGTCGCTGGTTGTCGCACGGATGAGAGCGCGGATCCGTCGATGGGCTTAGGTCGATGAAAGTGCGCGAGAATCATATTTCCGTTTGAGCCGGTGGTACAATTCTCACGGTGGAAACATGTGGCTGGAGGAGTGCGACAGCTTCGCCGAGCTGTGCCGGGGGTACCTACCGTACTATCTGCTAATAGTCCTACCGATCTTCATCATCATCTCCCCGGTGAACCCGGTGGCCGCCTCCCACGAGTTTCCCGTGTACCGTATGCACCAGTACGACCTGCACGGGGTTCCACACGGTAAGATATCGGGTTTGTCTGTGATGATCTATCCGTGGATTGGTCTCTCGTCGATTCTCAAAGAAACGCGATTGCGATATACCCACCAGGTTGCCGAAGCGCGTCCATCTCCCTGGAGGCGAGGTCCCTGGCCGGATGGAGCACCTCCAGGCACTGCGTCGTCGCGAGAGCACTGGATATCACACCGTCCGTCTTCCAGTCCATTAGAAGTAAGGCTGGCGCGTTGGTGGTCGTTCTACCCGAGAAGATGAATGAACTTACGGCGGAGGAGAAGCAAGTTAGTAAAAGAAAAGGATTAATACGAAGCTTCATTTGGTCTGTTCTTTTTTGCTGCACTTCTGAACTAATGCAATAAGTTAGAATGAAAGAAAATATATTTGTCTCATTGCACTAGTTCAGAAGTGTAACGAAAAAGAACAGATTGTGTGTTAGAATATTTGTTCTAAGATAAAATTGTTGTAAACAGCTAGATTTGTTTGTTACAAGTTGGAGCAAATTGACGATACTTTGTATTGATTTTAGCACATTATGAATCTAGAAGAGTCTATGATGTATGGTTCTGAGACAATGATACCAGTGTACTTTGCACTGTGGCATCCAGAACTACAAATGATTCTGGACGATATCGCGGGTGGTTTTATTACGGATGATAAGGCTGGTTCGGCAGCGGAAGCTATATACAACTCGATTTCAGCTAGTGGTTACCAAGTGGTAGTAACCACTGGACAGGCACTTGCTAAAACAGATGTTAAAGTTGCCACGCTGCATGGCAAATTAACTGGAACTGGTACCGAAGAGAAATTACCTACCATAGCAATAGTAACACATTACGATAGTACTGGTGTGGCACCTGTAAGTCTATCATTTATGTTCTGTATCATTTATGATATTTATAAATAAAATTCGAATGCCTCGGTACAATACTATTGTAGGAACTGTCATTTGGTGCGGATAGTAATGCTTCCGGTATAGCTATGCTACTAGAAATAGCAAGACTGTTCTCTGCTTTATATTCTACTGGACGGACAAGACCACAATATAATCTCGTTTTTATCGCAACTGGAGCTGGTAAATTAAATTACCAGGGTAGTAAGAAGTGGTTGGAGGATCAATTGGATGGGGTTGAAGGTTCTGTTATACAGGTAATACGATCACAATATTCCTTATATATTTATGATTAATTTTTGTAAATTCTCTATGTAATTAATATTCGAAAACATATTTGTAGGATGCAGCTTATGTAATATGCCTTGACACGGTTTCCGCTAGCAATAATTTATATGTGCATGTATCAAAACCACCTAAGGAGAATTCGTCGGGTGGATTGTTTTACAAGGAGCTTAAAACTGTTTCGCAATCGATCAACACTGTCACTGTTGATGGCGTGCATAAAAAGATAAATCTTGCAGACGAGACATTAGCTTGGGAACACGAAAGATACAGCATTCGGAGATTGCCAGCTGCTACTTTATCTACATTAAAAAGTCACGAAGATTCAACTAGGACTACTATATTAGATGTTTCTAGAGAAGGACAAATAGACAGATTATACAAGCATACCCAAATTGTATCGGAAGCATTGGCGCGTCATGTATATAATTTAAGTTCTAGTCAAATCTTTGCTGGTCCACTGGTATGTTCATTGTTATAAACTTTTACATTTTTAGTTATATTGTTTTCTTTTTATGTTTTATATATTTTAAATATATATGAAAATAAAATATTAAAGTATAAAAACTATTAGAATACATTAGAAAATTATTTTTTAACTTTAAATCTATGTCATATATTTAATAATTAAATATCGGCAAGTAATATTTATATGCAGCAATGTATACTTCTATACATATATATATTATGTGAAACTCGTTCTTTACAGGATGTATCAAAAGAATCACTTTCCTTGTGGTTTAATTACTTTGCTTCTCAACCAAGAGCAGCCTCATTACTAGCGGATAAACACAATTTACTAGTTGGTACTTTGAAAGAAGCAATGACGAGATATTTAGGAGATGTGAAAGTTACTCTCCACACTCCTGATAAACAAGATCCAGAATTTGTATTCTATGATGTCACAAAAGCAACTCTGAATGTATATAGGTAAAATATATCATTTTTTTACATATATATTAGTAATATACAACATATGTCATCGATTATATGTGTAATTATTTTTATTTTATTACAGTGTAAAGCCGGCTGTGTTTGATCTCTTTCTTACTATCGGTATAATTTTGTACTTGGGAATATTGTACTTGATTGTGCACCATTTTCCACATGCTTATGCTCTGGCAACGAGACTTTCTGCAAAGAGCAAGACGACGTGAATCTTATTTTGTATTTACAAACAAAAAAACCTGAGTTTTTGAACTTCGAGTTCCAGTAATGTTGAATAATCAACATATATTTGGCTGCGTTCCGTTTCACGCATATGCGCGCATTTATCTATAGTTCATGTCACGTAATCTGTAAAAAATGCGCGCATATGCGTGAAACGGAACGCAGCCATTGTAAGAAAGTTGACTAGTTCTTAGATGATACATTTCTTCTAAAGTATACTCCAAAACTATATACTGATGCATATTTAGGTATTTGCCAGAGGCAAATTAAATCCAAGTATATATTTGTGTGTATATATTTATTTCACAAATTTTTAATTATAAAATAACTACAGAGATTATGTATTTATAATGCTAGAAATGGTATGTCGCCATCCTTTATTAACCTCTTCCAGTAATAACAAAATTTAGAACACTGAGGAAAAACAATTAGATTTCCTTGTAATTAGGCGGGTGATCTGCCATATGAGAAGTGATAATAAAGACCAAATTATAATCGACCAAATAGTGAGACATTACAATGCAAGTGATGACATAAAGATTAGAAAATTCGTTATGTAAAAATATAAACAGCTATAAAATCTAATATAATAC
This sequence comes from Aphaenogaster floridana, assembly GCA_003063835.1. Classification (NCBI taxonomy): domain Eukaryota; kingdom Metazoa; phylum Arthropoda; class Insecta; order Hymenoptera; family Formicidae; genus Aphaenogaster; species Aphaenogaster floridana. Next base: position 44,680 of record NJRP01000089.1, on the reverse strand, counting down.
ATCTAATAACAAAAACTCTTTAAGTCTCTATTTATCAAAAATATGTCTTGTAAATAATAATATCACTGATTTTAACATTCTAGAACATGAAATAGAAGTAAACTCAATTATTTGTTTTAATGATTAAATAAAATTTTCTCATGTTTCATTTGTCGTTATATACATAAAAACATCTTTACAGAAAAAAACATAGCTTCATGGAAAATATATATACATGTATACTATATATAAAAAATATATAGAATATATATATATACATACTTTATATATATAGATACAACCAAAAATAGAAGAAAATATTTCAACTTAATTTCAGCTAATTTTATAATAGATTTTAATTATTGTAATAGAGCGTTCGAAAGAGGAATGGGAAAATATAAAAATTTTCTTTATATTAATTTGTAATTTATTTCTCAGTACAAAGCTTGCTGTTTGGTTGAATTATAATGTAGAAATAAAATTGTTTAGCCTTAGAATCTATTTTTTAAATTCTTCCTATAATGCAAATGATTTACGAATTAATTGCGACATTAATTTATTATTTTAATGTTTAATAAATATGAAATAAATGTTTTGATCAAGAGTATCATTTATAATCAGTTTAGCTGAATGGAACTTGGAATGTATGCGGTATGTTAAACAAACAGAATGGAGTACTTAATACATTATCATAAATTATAAATAAACAAATATACAGATATAATTGGGAATCATGAAATTTACGATAAAATTATTACGGGGTGGAAAGAATGAAATATATAAAATTGAGAGTAAATTTTCTGTTTTTAAATACCCTGTTAATATGTCGATGGCACGATTGAAAAACTGTAACTTTCCAAAAGAATTATTTGTATCCTTTAAAACATAAAAAATCATAAAATATCTAAATGCTTTGATGAAAATTTTATTTCTTAAAAAGAGCTATGATTTCACAATATTATTATATAAAAAATATTTAGAAGAATTTATTGATGAAATCGCATTGGAAAATAATAATTGAAAATATTCGATAGATGCATTTGCAATCCTGATACTCTGTTTTTGTGCCATCGATATATGCATTTATACGAGTCTATCAAAAAACAGATTGTAAATTAAAAAAAGATTGTAAATTTATATCGCAAACATGTTTTGCGAATGTGTTTATCTGAATATTATAAACGGAATTACGTAATAATTGTACGAAAGTAGGCTTGGCGCTACAAAGACATATGAGTAAGTATAAAACCGGTTTGACTACTTTAGAATCATTCTACTATGCTTCTATATTTTCATATAAAATCAGTTATCTGCCAGCATCCAGGTCCAAAGTAGTAAATGCTTTTGCGCGTAATATGTATAGAAATTTTAAAAGTGCGTTTATTTTGACTAGTATCATCATTTGCAAAGTGACATTATTTAAAACGACTGTGTAACTTAATTTTTTTCGTGCAGTTTTCAAATTTCAAGATGTCAAACGAAATATCGGCCGAACAACGAACTCCTTAGTTGCTTGCATCGAGCCTGAATTAGCGGCTATAGTCAAAGCTGGTACATGGAAAAACGAGCGCATAATTGCCTCGCCTCAACGAACAAATATTGCATTGTCAAATGGGAAGAAGGCGCTCAATTTTTGCGCCAACAATTATCTGGGTTTAGCGGTAAGATAAGAACGAATCAATGTTAACACTATCAACATATGCACAATATATTTTTATAAAAATTGGATGACGATATTTGTTTAAATGTAGGATAACAAGGATGTTATTAACGCAGCAAAGATTGCGCTAGATCAATACGGTGCGGGTTTGAGTTCCGTGAGATTTATATGCGGAACGCAGGAGATACACGTCGAATTAGAGAGGAAGATCGCCAAATTCCATGGCAGGGAGGATACGATACTTTACGCATCCTGCTTTGACGCGAATGCTGGCATTTTTGAAACTCTATTAACTGCCGATGATGCGGTGGTGAGTGACGAGCTAAATCATGCGTCTATCATTGATGGGGTACGATTATGCAAAGCGAAAAGATATAGGTAACTCTTATTCAGCTGTGATTCGTAAGCTAAATTTTTCTTTTTTAAGTCGACCCGACTGGCAAGAGATGGTATTCTATTAATTACCACGTATTAACCATACGGATTGTGGTCCTCTACGTGTAATAAATTTAATATTAATAAATGCTAAAGCATCTATTAGAAATTTATCACATATGTTTATTACTACTGGTGATTTAGAAAATAAAATTTAAACTAAATTTTTCTGTTGGTCCGACCTGCTGAGCTATTCTCTTTTCGTTCACAATGTCAAGGTACAAACACAGAGACATGACGGATTTGGAGAATAAACTTCAAGAAAGCAAATCGGCACGTTTGCGCCTTATTGCAACTGATGGAGTATTTTCTATGGACGGTACCGTTGCACCATTGTCGAAGATAATCGAGCTTGCCAAGAAATATGACGCTATCACGTTCGTAGATGATTGCCATGCCACTGGATTTTTTGGCAAAACTGGCAGGTATATCTGAAAAATCTCACAGACGTCTGTTTATGATCGTTGATATTCCTTGATTTAATTTCATTCTGATTCAGAGGTACAGAAGAGTATTTTGGTCATCTGGGAGACATTGATATCATCAACTCTACGTTAGGAAAGGCTCTTGGAGGAGCGGCAGGTGGTTACACGACCAGCAAGAAAGAGATTGTAAGTTTGTTAAGACAAAGAAGTAGACCATATCTGTTCTCGAATTCGCTGCCCCCACCTGTCGTCGCATCGGCAATTAAGGTACAATATTATATCGTAGTATATATAACTGACTAATGTTCCTGTAAACAGTCTACATTGTTTTAAAACAGGAGATAAAAAGAAATTATATTAAGTTTATTGTAAATTGTAAACGTTACTAACAGGTGATGGATCTTATAACGGACAGCACGAAGTTTTTGGATCGTTTAGCAGGCAATACCGAGCATTTCAGAAATGCAATGACCATGGCTGGCTTCACTATCAGTGGCGATAACCATCCTATCTGTCCTGTTATGCTAGGTGATGCAAAATTAGCGACAGTATTTGCAGATAAAATGATGGGTATGTATATATTTTCGTATAAATTATAAAATCTTTAACGAAACAAACTCAATGATAAAATATAAAGCTACCATGTTGTGTTAAAAGTTTTACAACTTGTTCTGCCGCATTATAAGAATGCTTTTTTTACAGAAAAAGGAATTTACGTCATTGGATTCAACTATCCTGTAGTACCAAAAGATAAAGCAAGAATACGTGTTCAGATTAGCGCAGCGCATTCAACCGAAGATATAGATCGTGCCGTGAATGCTTTCATACAAATTGGAAAAGAACTTGCGGTAATTTAATAAATACATTTTCGGTAACAGCAAAGAAAAACTGAATGATTGATTCTGTTTCCAATATGCATTCTGTTTCATTACATAAATAAACAAATAACAATGTTAATGCTATATATTTAAGCTGATTTGTATTCTACAAATTAAATATTGCAAGTATATAGTGCATGCGAATGTAACATTGAATTTATTAACACGTGCAATAACAAATATTTTAATCGAGCAGTATATTAAAAGTGCATCTCTCTCTCTCTCTCTCTTTCTCTCTCTTTTTTTATACAAATTTTCAACGCGCGAGGTTGCAAGTGTATAAAACCTTGAATTAGGTGTAAAGTGTTATATTGTTATTAAACATTTATTACATAGATGCTAAGGTTTGTATGGTTTAACGAGATTTTCCGAAAATTCCCTGACCTGTTGAACTCCACGCACTTCTCTTTCTAGCAACGGAAGCTGTGTGACGTGAAACTCCTCATAAAGGTCCATTATCTTAAAAGAAAAAAATTTATCTTTTAGGAATTTTATTTTGCACTTTTGAAATTTTGATAAAATATTAAATATTATTAAGATCTATAAAAAACTTCAAAAAACAACAAATTACAATAATATTAGTCTTAAATTCAACATTAATTACCTGATCTAGATATTTATCTTGAATTTTATGCCTTGCAAAACACAGCCGACAAGGTGTATCTCCCTCTTTCAAAAATAACAGTTGGTTTACTATAATATTATGGGTATCAATACCGTATTTTGTTAATTCTTGTACAAGTCGTTCTGTCTCATAAAGTGACAAAAATTCTGCTATGCAGACACATATAAAAGTCGTCTGATCAGGGTTTCTGAATTGTTCGTTAACTTGCCGAATAACAGCAAGCATTTCCTCCATCTTATTAGAGAATGTATCCACATTGAAATCCGATAATCCCAATAATGAACTTATCTATAACAGAAAAATCTTTTTTCAACTTAAATAATTCGGGGAGGATACTTGATATATTTAATATATATTAATTCTAGATTAAATAGCATGGATTAATTCTAACCTGTGTGATAAAGGGACTAATCTTCATTTTTAAACGCATTAATTTTCCCAATCCTTTTTCAACCACTTGTGGAAACGATAGTAGCCTCAATGTATGCCCAGTAGGTGCAGTATCAAACACCACAACAGAGAAGTTCATTCCTTTTACAAGCCTAGAACCAGCATATAAAGGTATAAAAAAAGTAATAGAAAAGATTTTAAATGTATAGTTTCAGTCAATCACAAAAGGAGATTATCCTATTAATGTTTTAGAAAAATGGGAAATATAAAAATTGTAAATTTACTTCATAACTTCTGCATAACTCATTGCCTCATCTATACCAGGGAATGCGCCGACAATTTCTTGCATAACGTTTTTGCTTAATCTCATCGCTTCTCCTCCTGAAACTATATATATGATATATCTAATAATATAATAGAAACTATAACTATATATAATAGGAAAGTAACTAACTTTAAAATAACTCTGCATATAACATTATTTCTCTTGCCTTAAAAATATATAGTAATTACTGCAGTAGTTATTAGTGTTATTACTATTACATATTATTTTCTTTATGTATTTATTTTAATTATGTATTTTGGTATTATTATATTGATAATTTTTATTGAAAACTGTCTCTCTAAAGTTATTTATGCAGATGTAAGACAGAAAAACTTTTAAAAACAAACCTGCTTCACCGTCAAAGTATTCCTCTGGTAATTCTGTAATACCAACATTAGGATCGATCTCCATTGCAAATAAATTGTCAAAACCCTTCACCTTAGTGGGTACTTTGCTAAATTTCTGATCAAATGCATCAGAGATATTGTGCGCTGGATCTGTGGATATAATAAGTACACTCTCCCTAACTTTGGACAGCTGTACTGCCAGCGAACAACTGCAAAACAAAGATTTGGATTAGTCTTAAACTAACTTTTTTATTTAAATTGAGTAGCAGACAGAATATATAATATTTGTTTCAAGAAAAATCCATAAATAAAAAAGTGTACTCAAAGGAAAGTCCAGCTGGTTCATTACAGATTTTTTTTCATAGTTTTATGAAAAGAGAAAAAAAGATCTATAATTTTTTATATTATATAAAAGCAGTTATATGATAACAATGTATACATAATTATATTATTTGTGTAATAATATATTTATATATTATTGTATAATATATAAAAATTATTATATAATTATATATACATAATTAAATATACATAAATATTACATATATAAAATTGTATAATTACATGTAATAATATAATAACTTTATTAAGTGCAATGACACGACAGAAAATAAAGTAAAACAGTGAAAACTAATGGACGCGATTGCGACACAGAAGGCGAGCTGATACGCTGATTCGACGAAAATCATCATATACTCGTCAGGCAGGATCTTTACTGACTCCTGTAACCGAGATATGACTGACAGGACGACGTTTCCAGGTTATGTGTACCTGCAGGTCGTCTTCCCGACTCCGCCTTTGCCGCCCACGAATATCCATCGTAAGGAACTTTGCTCGATCACGTTCCTGATGGAGGGCTCGTACTCCTCCATCGCCTCGTTCTCGGCAGTACTCATTTGTCGACGATGATAATGTGATAATTCCGAGGGAAATCTAGCGCATAACTTTCTATAACCGTCGCGTCAGCGTGTGCATCGGGCAAAATGTAAAAAACGCGTACGATCTTGGACTAAAGCTTCACGCACAACGTGGCGCGTCATTAAATGCCAAGATCTGCTCGTCGCCGTTACACCTTCTGCACTTCGCTACATTGTTTTCTTTCTCTCTCTCCCCTCCCCCCTCTCGCTCTCTCTTTAAATATGAGCGTGTACTTATTCCAGTATAATGCCAAAAAGTTCTCGAAATCGTACTTAAGAATGACTTCTGCTAAATTAACATATGTCCATTTGTTAATGTATGTTAATGTAGATTAACTTTAATCTCGGTTTAACTTACTCCTTTTTTTTTAATTCTTAGAACTAGAATTGCAATTTTATTTTTTGTAACAAAAAATAATGCAAAAGTTATTTTTTGATTATTTTTCAATTATTCTTCTTATTATTTTTCCTATATACCTACACAATATATTTTATTTCTCTCTGATATAATTATATATGTACATTTATAAACATTTTTATATGAAAAATATTTTACCGGGTCGGATGGAATTTTGAGGTCACCTGAAAACATATTCAAGATGATCTTAAGTACAAAATTGAATTACACAAATATTTAAAAATATCTTTTTTAAAAACCATATATACCCAGTAAGCAAGAAAACATTAAAGAAACATTAAACAATTAAGTAACATTTAGAAATGTTGATTTTATGTGCATATTTTGAACGTTTGTAAATAATATTGTATAAATATTTCAAAAAGATTAATTGATAACATGATTTTTCAAACACTGTTGAAATGTTTTAAAAATATTACTGCAAATATTTTTCTAGTATTACATGTCCTATACAACGTTAAAAATTACATACTTGTAAACGTTGCATGTTAGTGAATATCGTTATAATAACATTGTAGCAATGATTTTTTGCTTACTAGGTACCAATCTTTAAAGCGTCGTCTACAATACGTGGAGTAAGCGTGGAGTAAGAAGTAAGAGTAAGAGGGATCCAATCATAGGCGCTGGAGTAAGGGCATGAGCGAATTAAATTTATTTTATTTCCTAATCCTACTCTTACTCTTACGCTTACTTCTATTGTAGACCACGCATAATACAATAAGCAGGGGCGTAGCCAGGATTTTATTTCGGGGGAGGATTTTTTAAAAATAAAATCACAGAACAACTTATAACTTTTTTAATTAAATAAGATAACAATATTCGTTCAGGACATTTTCTTTAAACCTTAAAGCATTTACCATTTCATTTCTCTCTCGGCTTTCGACCTTTCATTTTCATATTTTCATATTTGGTTCCAAAATTTCGTGGTAAGTATATTTGTTTGTTCCATTTAAATAAAAATATTTAATTTTGAATAAATACACATTTTGTACTTTTACCTTTTTTACATTTAAATAAATATTTTATAAATAACCCAATACTATTATTAAACTTAACTAAATCGTTTTATAATATTAAAAAATCTGATTATGTTGAATAAAATATCTATTTTACAAATGTATAGTTCAAAAGTATTTCTTCGATGTTCTAATCACACTTTCCTTCTACTCGAGATCTCGTATCGGAAAAGTATCGAACAGTCGATAACGGTCGAATATCGAGAAGCGTGTGTAGAATGCGCGATCGTGCGGCGGGATCGATCGGAGCGCGCCCGTTGGCCCCGAAGTTCGGAGCAAGTAGTCCGTCTGTCTGTAGTCCGTACCGCGATGAACTCGTAGCGGCAACGGCTGACCTGGAGATGCCGTGTCACGCGCGGTAGAGATCGAGAATTCTTGAATAGCGGGCTATTACCCGTCGCCGTAATCCTCGCCGGGGCGAGCGTGACGCGCCGCAGTGCAGCGGAGGCATGCCGCAGTTTCACAAGATCGAGATCAACAGGACGGAATGGGAGGTACCGGAGCGGTATCAGTTGCTCACTCCCGTGGGCTCGGGCGCCTACGGCCAAGTCTGGTAAGCGACAACCATCGTCAGCGGCACCGCGGCACGACGTTGGCACGATCGGTTGGTCGAGCGATCTTGCGTGCGCGCGCGCGCGCGTCGCCGAGATGTGGAGAACCTTGGTGATTTACGTGTGTACGACAGACACTTTGCCAAGAAGCTGTTGACCAAAGTCGCAAAAACCTTCCTGATCTCGTCGAGAGTCCTTTGAACATCTCGCAATGCGTAGTTCTTAGACTTCTTAATTTGATTTTATATGTTTGTAATTTATACCTGATGTTCCAGATATAAATTTTATAATTTTCTTATAAAAATGTTCTCTTCGAAGACTTTGCCAAGAAGCTGTCAACCAAGTCGCAAAAAATCTTCCCAATCTCGTCGACAGTCCTTTGAACATCTCGCAATGCGTAGTTCTTAGACTTCTTAATTTGATTTTATATGTTTTTAATTTATACCTGATGTTCCAGATATAAATTTTATAATTTTCTTATAAAAATGTTCTCTTGGAAGACCTTACCAAGAAGCTGTCGACCAAGTTGCAAAGAATCTTCCTTATCTCGTCAAGAGTCCTTTGAACATCTCAGTTCGTAATTCTCTTAGACATCTTAATTTGATTTTATATGTTTGTAATTTATACCTGATGTTTTTCAGATATAAATTTTATAATTTTGTTATAAAAATGTTCTCTTGAAGGACTTTGCTAAGAAGCTGTCGACCAAGTCGCGAAAAACCTTATCCTGATCTCGTCGAGAGTCCTTTGAACATCTCGCAATGCGTAGTTCTTAAACATCCTAATTTGATTTTATATGTTTGTAATTTATACTTGATGTTCCAGATATAAATTTTATATTTTTGTTATAAAAATGTCCTCTTGAAACTTCTTGTATCGCTTACTGTCGTTCGGTTTGCTAACTGTCGTTCAGAGGATCGTACTGGTCGATCGATTGACAGTTGGATGGAAAATTGGTGGAACAGCGACGCTTTGCGTTACCGGGACTGTGAATCGATCGCAGCCTTGACATTTACGTTTTTGGCGTTGGAGCGGCAAGATCGTCTTCGCGTGATTATTCGTCGTAGAGAAGGGCCCGGATATAATTGTTGCGGGGGTGCGTTAATTCCGAGGGTTCTGCGCACGCGTCCCACATTTTTGCGAAAATAGAATAAATTTGGAACAATGCGTGTTGTTTGTCAATACGAAACGATTGAGAAACAATGCGAATAATGCTAAATCTTATTTGATAAATTAAGATTTGAGCTAGACATTGTGTTTTTCCTTTTTCCGAAATGAAATAGCTGCACATCGAGTCAGGAAAAAAAAAGAGGAAAAGAACAAACTGTAGAAAATATCAGTAACTTATTTATGAAACTATATAACTTCATAATATATATACGTATCATGATTAATAATGTAATCGATGATTGATAATAAACGGCAAAAGTCTTATGTTAAAGACTGTAATAATCAAATGCAAATTACAATGTAATATTTAATCAGATCGTGCCAATGAAGAATACGATTACAATGTTGTTGTGAAAAAATATATATATTTTGCGTTTTAGTTCGGCGGTGGATACAACCACTGGGCAAAAAGTGGCGATCAAAAAGTTAGCCAGGCCGTTTCAGTCAGCCGTGCACGCGAAACGCACATACAGGGAGCTGCGTATGTTAAAACATATGAATCATGAAAATGTGGGTAAACATAATCATTAAGGCACTTAAGTTTTTAATCAATCTTAAGACACGTGTTGTTTTCGTATAGGTAATAGGACTGTTAGACGTATTTCATCCATCTTCGTCTTTGGAAGATTTTCAACATGTGTAAGTACCACGTCCGTCATGTGAGATCAATTTTATTTTCTTTATATATTAATTGTGTTATTTATTTTTACAGATACCTAGTCACACATCTAATGGGAGCCGACCTGAATAACATCGTCAGAACGCAAAAGCTTTCTGACGATCATGTGCAATTTCTTGTCTATCAGATCCTCCGTGGTTTGAAGTATATCCACTCTGCAGGAATTATACACAGGGTATGATAATGCACTGTATGTTTATACAAAATGTGAAAAGTGTAGAAGTAGTTTTTCACAGATTTGAATCAATAGGACTTGAAGCCGTCTAACATAGCGGTTAACGAGGATTGCGAACTGAAAATACTGGACTTTGGCTTGGCCAGGCCTACAGAGAACGAGATGACCGGCTATGTTGCCACTAGATGGTATAGAGCACCTGAAATTATGCTTAATTGGATGCATTATAATCAAACAGGTTAGTAATTATACTAAAAGAGAATTTGTGGGGAGAGAGATATCTTATCTGCTTTATCTTATAAGATACAGAAATCTTATCATATGCTGTAATATTATTATTGTACATTTTAGTTGACATTTGGTCAGTGGGATGCATTATGGCGGAACTATTAACTGGGAGAACACTATTTCCTGGAACAGATCGTATCCTTTGTCACTCTTGATGAGATTTTATTGTGTTATTTTAATTTTCATTTTTTCACCTTAATCTTTTTCTCATAACTCCCACATACAATAGATGAATGTTTTATGTTTTTAACACAAACTTATTAATTAATCTTGATAAATATCTCTATTTGTTTCATGTTGCAATGTCTTTTAATAAATATGCTTTTTGCTAAGGATCTATAGTAAATATCTATAAATGATATCCCATATATAGTTGCATTGAATTCGTAAATCTAATATTATTGCGTATATTCTGCTTAACATGCTTTTAGAAAGCCATATGCTTACACTTTGCATCGATCTAAAAGTTGTCTGCAGATTCAGCATGAATAAAATCTAATAAAGACTGTATATATATATATATAAATATTAATGATATATTTAGAATATGTAACATATTGCTTTTAAAAATAGTAAAAGATATTTAATAAAAGGGATATTTAGTGTCTTCAAAGAAAAATATAGTGGAGCCTTAGCAAGAGCAGATATTCATCAACTGAATTTAATTATGGAAATTTTGGGTACTCCACGAGACGAGTTTATGAAAAAAATATCGTCAGAATCGGTAAGTTGTTTTAATTATTACAGTAGTTATTTTATCACTATAGCATGAAATGCACGTTATGTACATTTTAAATATGAACTATGCTTGATCTTTTCTTTTTTCGTTAACACGTGAAATAAATAATAAAACATGAATACTACATCTTGGCAAATTTATGGATTTAATGTATTATTGATGCAATATTTAATATAATATTCTAGTAACAAATAATCTGTACTTTGATAAATTTTATTTATGGATAACATAATACTAATAATAATTAAAAGTAGTATATATTTATATTTTTAATCACTAAATTTATAGAAAATTCAAGAAAAATATAAGCAATATATATTTCAAGATAAGTTGTAATATATAGTATGCTTGAACAGAAAAAGTTTAAATTTCACATAAAGTTTGATGAATGAAATATGTTGATAAAATGTATTGTATAAAATTAAATCTTTTTCGTATTTGATGTTTATTTAAAGCTCTAATTCACGCTGCTTTATAACAGATATGCAGCTTGCTTTAGATGCAATCACTTACAAGTTGTGGGAATGGTTTTACGTATTTAACATTAATAAAATTACATTTTAATTGTTATTTAATTAATACTGCTTTTCCAAACATACCTTAACCATAAGCAGACATTGATCATCTAACACGAGTGTTAGTACTCTGTGGTACACCCACAGAAGAAACATTAAGCAAAATTACTAGTCAAGAGGTAAATTTGTTTTTTTAAGTCAATATATATATTTAACTTTATGTTAAGAGAGAGATTCAAAATGTAGTCATTATATATAAGAGAAACTTAAATGTGTACTTTTGTTTTTTAAAAATAGCCTTTATATATTTTAATTTGATATTTAGCTAAATTAAGTTTAAGTTTCATAATTTTGTGTGCTATGTTATAAAAATTTTCTTTTAAACTTTTGGGAGATATATAAAGATAAAAGGATAGAATATACAAGAGAAAGTACAATACAGTATAAAATATTGTTCAATTTGTATAAATGACGCTGATTTTTTTTTACTATAATTGAATTATTGTTACAGGCCAGAAATTATATTCAGAGTTTACCACCCTTGAAGAAAAAAAATTTCAAAGATGTATTTCGTGGAGCTAATCCTTTAGGTAAATAAAAAATTTTTCTGGAAACTTATTGTATATGTATTGATGCATATAGAATTATATATTGAATTTTTGTTTAGCTATCGATTTGCTGGAATTGATGTTGGAATTGGATGCAGAAAAAAGGATTACAGCGGAACAGGCTTTGGCACATCCATACCTTGCACAATATGCAGATCCAACTGACGAACCTGTTTCTCTACCATATGATCAGAGTTTTGAGGATATGGATCTTCCAGTAGAGAAATGGAAAGGTAGCGCATTTTTTACTAATTTCTATTTTAATTAAAAGCGTTGTCACATTGCGGGTAACGAACGTTTTCACTTGTAGAACTTGTGTACCATGAGGTTGTAAACTTCGTCCCACAGCAGCTACCTACATTGTCTTCGACAATTGAAACAACTTCTTAAGAATGGCTTCTTAAGAATAGTTATAACGCGCGTAATATAAATTTAAGCACAGTAAGATACAATAATATAGATTAACAGTAGATAATTGTGAGTGAAGCATATACATATATATAATTGTTATATACAAAAATAATACTGTATATAATTTATAGGTAACATAGTAGACTATTGATTAGTCAGACTAATCTGTCTAAAAGATAGGATATATATTTTTGTCGAAAGGAAAACTAAACTTATACTTACTATTTAATTATGTAACTCTGTTATCATTGATTATCGGTCTGTTACACAACGATCTTGTTGTGTATAATTTTTTTTAGTTATTTTATCAAGTATCAGTTCTCTTAGTTCGTGAAAGAGATCACCATGCAATTAATTGATTTTATAAAATAATCGGTTATTATCATATATAAATTATGATGAACTTGCCATATGATACAATCAAATTATATAGTATCAAATATATTATATATGTAACTTTAGACTTAACATATATAATAATATAACAATTGTACTTATTATTTTTTAATCATGCTACTAAATCAAAAAAACAATGCGATATATGTCTAACTATAAATCCGCCCGTGTTTGCAAATTTAACAAGACCAATATTCGCAGAAATCTAAGAAAATAGAAAATTCCTATCGCAATTCCTACCGCAATAGAGAAAACAAATTGTAGCAATAAAGTGGAATTGAATGTACGAGGCATCGTTATAAATTAGGAATTGCATACTTGATAACAGTAAAGGCTATATTGCCATATAATATTATAAAAGAATTTACAAAACAAATGTACAATTTATATTTATACTGCTAATGTGTGATACAAGAAAAGGAAATATGTATGAAGATATATTTGAAATTGGTAAATGAGCTTTTTAATACCTCATTTTTTTCCCTTCCAAACCTTTCATTTATTTTTAGTGATACAATGTATTATATATTCATCTTTTTCTTCGTGTCTTCTCTTTCTAAATTTTTGTATTTGTAATCGAGCAGTACAATGACTAAGCGTATTGTAACGTTTGTAATATATTTTCTTTGGCAACCACACACATTTTTCAAAAAATACCAGCCGAATACAAATCTTGTGTCTAAACCTATGTTTAAATATAATTTTTGATCTTGATAGTAATGATTGAGAAGGTTAAATAACCTAATTGGTTTATCATAAAATATTCTTTAATATGCCAAATGCATGGACTGAGGATGATACTGAGAAATTAATAGCACTTTATGGACAGTATCAGTGTTTGTGGAATCCATTTCATCCTGAGTTCAATAACAAATCATTGCGTTACGAAGCGTACAAGGAGATAAAAAACTCTATCAATATTCCTGGATTAACAATATGTGATTGCATTAAAAGGATCGCAAATGTAAAAAAAGAATACTGTTATGAACTATCAAAAATCGCTGCAGCTATATCTTGCGAAAAATTGTATGCGCCAAAAGTGAAATGGTTCAAAAGGATACATGTGCTCTTTTTTCCGTATATGTCAACATCTCACTATAGTAATTTCAAAAAGGTATAATGTAACAGAATAATATGAAAAATGATTATATATGATTGCTAAATCATACTTGTGTGATAAGGTACTAGTAATTATAAAATCATTGTCTTCTGAAATCTATTATAAGTTTTGTTCATGTTTAATGGTGCATATATATTGTTTTTGTGTTATATTTATAATATGCCAACGCACAAAAATATATTTGCAGCAAGATAACAACTATCAAAAATTTAATGACAGCAGTATTCAAGATAAATTTTTGCATTCATCTTTTGAGAAATCAAAAGACAAACAGATTTGCTCAAATAATATATGTGGAACGTGTGAACTTCAAGAGATCGAGTTGTGTGTAAAATTGAGGTCATTTGTTATTTGTATATCTATTTTGTGTAACTCTATAAGGCATCACGAAATGAAGTTACAACAATATTTTTCAAGTGCAGAGATACCGTTCATTCTGTTCCGAAACTGCAAGATACTCTTGTCCCTTCTAAAACGATCCAAACAGTTGATGTAGCGACAGAAACGAGTAATGGTATTACCGTAGAACACGAAACGCAAACGGACTTACTTCATGTTAGAAACGAATACGAGAAATATATTATTCAGTATAAAATACAGATATTTTCGATAACGTATTGTTATATAATGTTAATAGGAACGGAAATACATCGCAGGTGACAACGAAGGAAAAAAGGTTTATACGAACTAAATAACAGAGAGTAACTTATATTGTTTATTTTTCAAGAGGAAAGATGAAAAAAAAAATCTTTTGTAACAGGATCGTTCTACTTGCACTGATGATATTCCTGTAGAAGTAAATGGCAGAAAAAAAATTGAAGATAACTTTGACATTTTTGGGAAAAGCGTAGCGTTCCAATTGCGAACTATTGATATTCGTAAGTAAAGTTTGTTGATCATAATATAAAGTAATAATAATATAAAGTTACTATTGAATTAACACAATTTGTTTTTAGATACCGCTGTGGAATTGGAAAAGGAAATACAAAATTTGATAACAAAAGCGCGATTAAAGATCTTAGAGTCTAAGCTAACGGATCAGAGTAGCAGTTCAATTTGCTGTTGCGATTGTAACGATTATAAAGTGATGTGTAAAGATAAAACTTGTAGTTGTGGTCTAACATTAAAAGAATGTTTATTACTTACTAAAATCAAAGAATGCAAGGATTATAGATTTTGTTACAAGTAATAAGCGAGAGGGAAAAAATCGTGGAAATACTAATGTCATTGCAATCAATATGCTTAGTTTAAATGATTATTTAAAGTTAGATTTATATATAAATAATATCATATATTGATAGGAAATAAATTCTCCAGTAAAACAATAAATACATGACAAGCAAGTAATATGAGCTTTTTTGCTGACAATACTTTTATTAATGTGTAAAATAAATACATTCTGCAAAAAAATACTTAAGCAAATCGTTATAAATTAATTATATATACATACAGGTAATTATATACATATATTAATTAGTAAATTTACCTTATGATTATTACTTATTATTTTCAAACAATAGAAAATTTTCGTTATATCGAATATTAATAACTTATATCGAACATTGATATAAGTAGATGTATTCACTTGAAATTTCATCAGGAATTGCAGTTTCCTTCATGTGGTTGTCATGCAAAATTGTGCAAGTTTTCTGTCCATAGAATATGTAAATCTTAATTCCGTATTGCTATTAATGAATTAAAGAATTATGTCTTTTAAGTGGAATGAAAATTTCACTCTCGTCTTTTTAAATGCATATCGGAAGCACCCATGTCTTTGGAATCCATGTCATGTGAAATATTACGACTGTTTAGCCAAAAATGAAGCACTGAAGAATATTATTAAAGAACTTAACATATCCGAATTGAATATATCCAATTGTCTAGAACAGATTAAAGTGATAAGAGAAAAGTAAAAGCAATAAGAGAGAAAAGTAAACGATAGAAATCTTCATTTATTTTTATATGAAGATTTATATCCGATTTTATTCATCCAGATTGAATTGGTTTTAAAAATGTTATGCTTATCTTAGATATGGGCAGGAACAAATGAGAGTTATCAAGGGATTTCAATCGGGCAAACCATACAAATCTCCCTTTACTTGGTTTCCTGTAATAGCTGAAATGCTAACAAAGGTGATCGATGATGAAGGCAAGTTACAGGTAAAAATAATCCTAATACATTACATAATTATTACATAAATTATTTCGAAATGGGTTTACATCACCCTTTTTTTAAATTTTATGAAAATTATATTCGTTAAATTAAATACTGAGATAATGAATAATGAAGATTTTAATAATTTAATTATATATATAACTGTTTACATTATTATATGGATAGAACAGAATGAAATCAATGGAAACGATATCTCCTGATTTAAAAAATTATAACATTACAACATCATGTGATAAATATAAAAATATTCCTAATTTTCCTTGTGCACAAGATTATAAGACAAAACCAAGAAAAAACACCAAATTTACACACACAAAAACTGGTAAAGAAATATACTTATAAGAAATACTTTTTTTTGTTTTAAACTTGCTGTTATTAAATGTTGAATTTATTTATCACAAATACTATATATGCTAGGGTATTTTGACATATTAGATCGCAAAAGCGAATTACAAAATGATGTGCAATTACTACAGTGTCCATCCTGTGGTTGGAAAGATATAAAACCTGACAGATTGGATATAACTGTCAAAAAAGCTTACGAACAAATAAAACCATTAGATATTGCAGTTCTTTATCCAGAATACTCCAATTTAGCCAGTAAACCTTATGAAGGATATAAAGCACATCGACACCGAATAGCAGACACTATGTATCAAGGAAAATATAATAATATAATCCCATGCCCAAGCTTTCCTAGTAGATTACCAAGCTGTAATGGCTATTCTGCAGATGTATTAACAACTCATACATACTATCCGCAATACACTCGCAATTATATAAATCAACGGACAGCACCGGGAGAAATTGTTACATCTAAATCAAAATTCTGTACAACACAATTGTCAAATGAACAATCATTTCCGGAAAGACGAATGAAGCAAGTTGGAACTAATGTCGAGCAACACGATACAGGAATACAAAATACAATTTGCGTGTCGAAAACAGATATTGTACGAAAGTGCCACAGAGAAGTCCAACGTAAGCCTTTAATACGTCAGGAAGAGTTAAGGCAAGTACCAGTAAATACCATGGAACAGTGTGATAAGGAGATTCAGAATACCATCTGTGCGAGCTTAACTAATTGCCAAGCTTCTCAAAAATATTCTTCGACACGAGAAGCAAAGCAAATTGATGCGAATACTGTGGAATGTCCCGCTAACGACATGCGCAATATGATTGGTATAAAATTAAAGACCATAGAAGGCTCCATGCCGAATTTTATATTAATAACTACCGATGGAAATTATTTGCCACTGATACAAAGGGATTTGAAGGAATTGACAATTAATAAACGTCAGAAAGATACTGACGATTTGTATCAACATCAGAAAGGTTTTCAAATCTCAAAACATATTCTCAATTAATGTTTCAAGAAATATCACATTAAAGTTTACTTATAAAAATTTATTTGTTAAGATTTGTTGATTTTATTAAGATAAGAGTAATGAGATTTGCTTAATGTAATTTTAAAGAAATATATTTATAAATGGCATAAATAATATTGTTAATCTATTTTCTATAATATTCTTTCAGAAGTGGACACAGCTCGTGTTGCATTAGATGAATTGGAAGACGATAAGAAACTCGTTGAAAATGAAGTTTGCGTTAAAGAAACTTGCTCTCACAATATAATGGAGATTATCAAACACAATTCTGCAGTGACACAAGCTTTATTACAATGCTTGGAAAAAATAATGCAAGACAAAATAAAAATTTGTTCCGTTACATCGTTCTTATCAAAGAAAGATAATGTAAATTCTAATTGTGAGCATGATTATTTTTTGCCACGATGTATAGATTTAGTTTATTTTATGATTATATACTTAAATAAACTCTGTGCATATGTTACAACATATATTTTTTACACAGCTTCTGAGGTGACTGTTTGTGAGCAAATTCCATGCAAATTTGCAAATAAAAATACACATTCTGGCATTAGTTCTGCCGTTGAATTAGAAAGTCCAAGTTGTTTACCGTGTTTGGAAAAAACGGAGAAAGATAACGCCATAGCAATGTTTACCAAAACCTTCTTGGAGATAATGAAGCATGTTCTTGTATTGAATAATAAAAATGGTCGGTATTTTTGAATATTTCATGAATAATGAATGTTGAATGAATAAAAAGATGTATATGAAAGCTTTTTATTGTGAATATTTTCAGTGCAAGAGGGCTGTGTAAGAAAAGAAGATGCGATTGATACATTTATCGTTTTAAGTAAAATAAAAGAATGTGCAGATGAAATTTTAAAGATATGTATGCTTGTGGATTGTTCAAAGAAACAGTTATTGAATAAATTTTATTCTAAATCCAAATCGAAAAGTAAATGTTCTTTGAAGCGAAACTCTGCTTCAAATTCAATTCAGACTCAAGATACAAAGACGGATGCCCTAGATGAATTTGCAGCCTCTCATGCAAACTCGAAAGATGTAGAAGTACTGTATGGACCCTCCACATCAAAAATTAGAGATTACGGTCTTTCGGAAAATGGCACGACACATGCAGAAACAACGATGGAAGAAGAACTATTTGCCAAGGATAAAGATATTACTACGCATTCAGAGACCCATGATATTGGTTTGAATGTATCATTGCCGCAGATATCGCTTCGTGACTCGGGAACTCAATATACTCCGAAGCAATTGCAAGATACAGGCGTCGTAACCGATCGCAGTAGGTTTGAGGAAAAGATAAGTGTCGCCACTCAAAATCGTGAGCCTATTTTGATCCGCGTAATCAAGTCTAATAATAGCGAAGGTATTCTAAAATTGGACAAGGAGACATGCGTCCGCGATGCCCACGTTCTATGGAGTACGAACGTCGATAAGTGTTCAGAAAACATGTATCAGAAGTACTCAGTTAGAGAATATTACGATAAACCGTTACATCCTGGCGTTTCTCATGTGCGCGAGCAAGAAGTGAATTGTATAGACTATCGTACGTCTTTGTTATCAAATGGGATTTATAGATACAACAAAAGATGTAAAAGTTCATTGCCACGCAATCACGATTGGACCAAAGCAAATACTTTAAATCTTGGATTATCGTCGAATCAACATGTTTCCAGAATCCCATTGTATGCGAGATCACGCAAGTATACACGAAGAAGGACTGATTTGTATAGAATGTCACGGTCATACATATAAGGAGTACTTTTAATTCATGCAATATGATCAACAAACGTGAAATATATCATACAAATAATTTTTACAGCTCGACAATTAGTTTTTTGCTAAGGTAATCAAAGAAATTACGATTTTTAATTCAAATCCAATTTTATTACATGAAAATGTATATTTTTACAATTAAAATATGGGTACTCCTAACTGTAAAGGACATATATTGTTGACAAAAATCAAAGCAAACTCTCATATATGTGATATATGATATCAGTATTTAAATTTAATAAAATAGTATAAAAGAGACATTTCTATTTTTTCACTGCTCGTTTTTACATACATGTTATTGTATAGTTTTAATGCCCTATATACTTTAATTCTTATAAGATTTACAAATCAGTAATACAATAATTTAACAATGACATTGATCAGTTAACAATTATTTATCCTGAGTACATTCATTTCTTCTCTATGTAAATATTATATAACGAATAAATAAAACAATTTCGTTAATTTAATACGCATGCCACAAATAGAATGTATTCTAACATATATTTGCATAATAGTAAAAATTGCACATTGTACTACAAACGACTTGGTAACTAATTTAAAAATACAGCTGTTCACAAGTTATGTAAGACGTACTATCAAAATTGGCAAAAAGAAAACACTTCTGGTGCTTGCTAATAAAATCAATATCTTATCGTGCTTGACGATAATAATTTAGATTAAAAAATATTCTACAAATAATGTATTTACAATTGATAAATGAAAGCAAAGTTCTATGAACGTATTTGCAAAATTTTTTCGTTTACTTGAAAGTGCATAATGAAAAAAATATGTGATATATATCTGTTTTATATTATTTGAAATAATACTGTTGATATTTTTATAAGACACACTTTTTGAAAATCCAATAAAGTATTTCACCCTTAAAGTATATATGTGTGTATATATATATATACATATATACACACACATACACACAGTGTTAAATTTCAAACGTAACAGGTGGAATATCTCATAAACAATGCATTTTAGAGAAAAATGTTTCATACAAAAGTTATTTGACTTCGAGGGGGACATAAGATGGTTCGAACGAAATTTTTCTAGGTGGAGGCGTTTCGGAGATTTGAAGGTGACCTTTGATTTTTTAAATGGAATCATATGATTTTTTAAATATAATATGATGCCTCTAGTTATTCTGCATATAAAAGCATTAAGGTAAAGTTACCAAAAAATCAATAGTTTGCGAGATATTTTATATTTTATTCTGA